>BLFK01000383.1:4267674-4272674 GCA_014634185.1 Astreopora myriophthalma | reverse complement strand
AGGCAGCTTGATTTAATACGTTTTTGTGCCACTTCTTTAACTGGGATGAAGAAATCGAATTTGGTGGGTTTACCGCTATAATAGTTTTTACATGAAAGGAGAACGAACGGCCAATAGTTGTTTCTAGAGAAGTATTGATATTTTTGAGACGTGCCTCTTTTCTACTGTAAATAAGTATCTATGCAAAATCTCTCCCGAATTTTTCATCCTCGTGTTTTTTTATGCCACCTTGTGCTTACAATTTACACTGAAAAATAACTTGGCTTTCTTTTCTCGCACAATCAATTCTTAGTTCTGCATACGCTTTCTTCGTTGTTTCAATTGCATTCTTAAGATACTGCGTTAAAACTGTGTAAGACAGTCGTTAAATAAAGCCAGTAAACCGACCAAATTTGCCAATTCAAGAAATGCGTGTCTGATGATTCATTTGCCGTCTCTAGAGAAAAGGGGTTGGCGAAGCAAAGTACTTCAAACCGGCCCTGCATTGCCTCCAGTTTGCGATCGAGCGTCGGAAGCCCGAAACGAAAGAAATCACTTTGGCCAATCATAGCAGCTTTTCATCAACATAATCAAATAAACTGAAGAAATGATCCTCACACTTTCTGGACAATTTAAGCAATTGTCTCTCATGTGCACTTGAAAGAGACAATTGCTTAAATTGTAAGATAAGAGACAATTGCTTAAATTGTCCAGAAAGTGTGAGGATCATTTCTTCAGTTCATGTCTAACCCGCACTTCATAACCATTTCTTTCATAATCAAATAACCAATCAGAACTCCAAGCAAATAGACAACACCAGGGCCGCCTCTAATTGGCTTCTGTGCTAAGACATACTTTGATGCTACTCTGGTTTGAAGATTTAATGAACGTAACTTGAAAAGTTACAATTCACGACCAAACTTTAACTTTTCAAGTTACGTTCATTAAATCTTCAAACCAGAGTAGCATCAAACTGTCTGATCGTCCACCTGCTTGCTGTGCGAACCTCAACTTACCATCGCTAAGCACGCCAAGATGAGCGTTAACAAATCGCAATCGCTGTTGGTTGGCTTTTGATCGGGCGATAAGTGGCGGTATATCTTTTGATCAAGCAATAAGCGTCATAGAGCTCAACCGAAAAGCATTCTCAATCGGTTTAACAACTCGCAGATCTTAAAGCAGTTCAAATGGTGGAATCCGCAGCAGAGGGCGTCGGTACATTCAGTCTTAAGACTTGGTTACGTCTTATCCATAGATTGCCTCCTCTAGTTCTTACGGCTTTTAAAAGATCATAAAAATATACAAAAAAAAAATGGTCTTGAACAAAATAAAGTACCATTGCCAAAGATGCATGAAATATCAGCGTTTCCTTAGCAGCCGAGGAATCACTGTTCTTGGTGTTCCAGCTTGATTTGTGGCTTCAAAGGTTTTCTTAGCTATGGAGAAACAAAAATGGAACTGTTAGATCAAACAAGCGTTTTCCTCATCAAACGAGTATACCAACGTCATTGATGATAAATTCATCATTTCAAGATCATAATGATAGCGAAATTTGATGGCTAGGCCTCCACTCTTCAAAATAGAACGAGTCTTTGGTCCGTGAACGAGAAGGTAAATGCTCACGCATGCATGAAATAGCGACTTGCGAAGGAACTACACGGGCTTCGAACAACTGATGTTGCCACACATAATATCTTTGTATCTTAACTCTTAGTCGCATCTGAAGTCAGATAGGATGCACACTGCGAGTAGTGGATTCTTGGTTCTTACCCGCTTTGGTAGCAAAGCGAGGGAGAAACCACTTCGTGCAAGCGACTCTTTCTCCGCAGTGGTTTCTTTAAAAGACGAGAATCCACTGCTCGCAAGGCAGGCAGAATGTTGATGAATTTGTATCAGCCGGTCATTGCATAATCTCTCGTCCAATAAAATTCACACACGCAAGCGACGCACTGCTAGTAAGGTTATAGTTCTTTTCGCTGTGCATCTTGGTTCCAGAGTTTGACGCCGTGAGTGATTTCAATCCAAAGTAATTTCGCGATTGCTTTGGTTTTGAATGACTACGCTTAGTGATTGGCTGTAACATATCTCAGCCAATCAGAGAAAAAAGCAAAACCAATCATGACTTTGCTCTCAAGCATTTTCCCGCGCTCAGCGCCGGCTTCGTGTTTGCTTTGTATTCTGATTGGCTCATTTGATTGTCTGTGTCTGCTGTCATTGGCCAAAGCGATTACTTTGGTTTTGCTGTTACGACCGCTCTCTCTTAAAGTGTAACCACTGACATGATCGCCACGATTCAATGGTTTGTTGCCAGATAGTTTATTTTTATTACTTTTTTTGCGCTATGGGTTTTGACTGAATTCTGCACAGCACATACGCCTTATTCCAAATTGGCCGCCATTTTAATATTGTTTTGTTTTTATTCAAATTAGCCCCTTTTGCCTCGTTCAAAGTAAAATATTCTTTTAAATTTTGGGCTTAAAGACGAGGCAACAGGGGCTAATTTGAATAAGAACAAAAGAGTATTAAAATGGCGGCCATTTTGGAATAAGGCGTATTGCCTGATTTGTGTCGTGCAGTACTTTTACGCAGTGCTGTATAGCTTGATACTGATATACATACCAAAGTTCTTGACCTTCGCATCTATGAAGTTTCTCGCGGCCTCTTGATACTCTTTCAAGGTATTTACCGCTCGAGCTACTGCATCCACCTTTAAAGAAATGAATTTTTTTCTAATCAAATACAGATGGATTTTTTTTCAGGCTTCTTTCTCCCTCAACTGCGAAGACCAATCCAACTTCAAAATCAATTCGTATCCGCAGCTTAGATACAGAAATAATTCGTATATTCCCTGTCATAAGAAACTGCAAACGCATTCGTTTGTATGTGAAGTTTCACGAAAGGCTTGAAACCCGTTCAAGCCTGGTTACGCACAGAAAGCCCAACAGTCCCAGGAAGGAGACTCTCAAATGAAAGGTACGGGCATTCTCGTTGTCATACTAAGCAGCAGATTAAATTGCAAACCTTTCGTCAACCTCGTTCCCAGGCTCTCTCTTTTCCTCCCTCGTCTTTCTCATCGACAAAGGAGGAAAAGAGAGAGAGCCTGGGAACGAGGTTGCCCTTTGGTATCACTTTGGGTGTCAGGACAAAGCAGTGATATTCCATCCATATAGTGATAGTCGATACTCACTGGACGGATTCAGGCGATATGACGCTTTTAGAAGCCCACAATATTGGTCCTTCTTATTTACCTGGGATGCCACAGGCAGACCACGTCTAAAATTCAGTCCCGTTACGTTTTAATCGGAGTCGCATATGGTAATTATCCTCATGCTTGTGATTGTCACTGAAACCGGGGTTAATCACAATTCATGCCTTAAGATCCTTAAGGAGTCTCAATTTTCTTACCAACTGAAGATATTTTAGGACCTTCTTGAAGGATCTTCAAGGATCTTAAAAGAAGTGAAAACATCCTTTGTGGATCTTGCCAAGATCTTTGATGAGGATCGTCAAGGATCTTTTACCAATCGTTCCAAACTATTTGTGCTTATTTTATCTAGGATCTTTGCAAGATCGTCACATGATCGTTGTACACATTTGTAATTGGTTTTAGCTATTGAAGATCTTTGAAGATCCTTTGAAGATCTTTCAAAGACGCTGCGAGTTTGTTGTCAGGGTTCAGCTACCTGCAAAAATGTTTGTTGTTTCATATCGTCAACTCTTGCCATTAAACCTTTGAATGATGGCTTTCCAGAGAGCAACTGTTGCTGCTCAGGTGAGAGGAAGACTGGACACTTATCAGTAGCCTGTTTGTTTTCTTCCTGCTGTTTCCTGTTAATGGAGAAAGGAAGTTCAGAAGTCACAAAAAGAAATGAACTAAGACGAGTTGATTACAAGTGAGATAAATGGAAAGCAAAGTGAATGGAAGAGGAGTGAGGTGAGTTGAAACCGAAAAAGATCACGGCGCAAAGAAGTGAAATACAGGGAAGTAAATTAATTTACTCAGGGAAGTGAAGTGAGTGGGAGAGAATTGAAGACACGAGAAAAGTGAAGTGAAAAAAAGTGGAAGAAATGAGAAATAAATACATGTGCATCAGCTGGTTGCTCTATTGCCTCAAGTTACCAAAATATGTGTTACTGTCAAACTCGGAAAATTGCGAACATCTGAGAATATTTCAGGAATGTTGATTGTGTGTTGACAAATTACAGTTAAATTACGTTACGCAAGTAAACCTCAAAACCACAAACTAATTACCACTGCTGTTTGTAGTTTAGTTTTCTCACACCTTCACGGTCTTGTGAGTTTCACAGTAAAGTGCACCCAACCTCAAATCAATTTCTTTCCCAAAAGTTAATTTTCCACATCACAATGCATATATTTCACCTTATTATATGGCTAGCTCCGTGAGCGGGCAAGATGAACCAAATCGTGCGCTGTGATTGGCTACCCGAGCGGGCAAGATGGAGCTATCTTGCCCGCTCGGGACCGCCCGCCGTGTCCCGCGCGAAAAATTTCCCCGAAAGCCATATAATAAATCCTTTATTGACCAAGCTTTTTCGGTCAAGATGGCTGGATATTGGCCAAGTTGTTCTTTTTGCGTTTTTATGGACCTCAACTTCGTCTCGGTCCATAAAAACGCAAAAAGAACAACTTGGCCAATATCCAGCCATCTTGACCGAAAAAGCTTGGTCAATAACGCATATTTCTCTCCTACAAGTAAAGTGAACAAGCTAGTGACAGGGACGGGGCTGTTGGACTCGAGGTGACATCACAGACCGCTTTGCATTCCAGTTTTGAAGAAATGTTTGTGTTACAAAGCAGTTTCCAATGCTGTCACGGAATAGACCCAGGACAAATGACTGTCTATTAATGCCACATGTTACGGTGCATTAAAATGATCCAAAATTGCTCACCTTTCTTTCTTTGCTGCAAGCTCGTGATGGAACTCCAGCAATTTATCCCACTGTTGGCTCTCAGTTTTCCACCTGGCAAACATAGCACACGGAACACACATGAATTAAAT
>BLFK01000383.1:4216620-4258436 GCA_014634185.1 Astreopora myriophthalma | reverse complement strand
CCCCCCCCCCCCCCCAAAAAGAAGAAAAAAACGCATTTTCCCTTACAAAAAATATGCTATTAAATTGCTATCTATATTGGAACTAAGGTACGTTATATTAACCAGACAACAGAAGTTTCTATAATTGTAATCCCCTCTACGCTCTCTTCACAACTTGAGAAATAAAGCGAATTCTACAAGTAACTTTATTTGGTTTCCTGGATGTTCTATAGAAATCATTCGCAACTAGGATGTCTAAGTATGGCTAAGGATTTCTAAGAATGACTAAGTACAGTTTAAGATGTCCGCTAAGTACAGCTAAGGATGTCTTAGTACAGTTAAGGATGTCTAAGTACAGCTAAGGATGTCTAAGTACAGCTAAGGATGTCTAAGTACAGCTAAGGATGTCTAAGGATGTCTTAGTACAGCTAAGGATGTCTAAGTACACCTAAGGATGCCTAAGGATGTCTAAGTACAGCTAAGGATGTCTAAGGATGTCTTAGTTCAGCTAAGGATGTCTAAGTCCAGCTAAGGATGGCTAAGGATGGCTAAGGATGTCTAAGTACAGCTAAGGATGTCTAAGGATGTCTTAGTACAGCTAAGGATGTCTAAGTATAGCTAAGGATGTCTAAGGATGTCTTAGTACAGCTAAGGATGCCTAAGTACAGCTAAGGATGTCTACGGATGTGTTAGTACAGCTAAGGATGTCTAAGTACGGCTAAGTATGGGTAAGGATGTCTAAGTACAGCTAAGTATGGCTAAGGATGTATAAGGGTGTCTAAGTACAGCTAAGTATGGGTAAGGATGTGTAAGGTTGTCTAAGTAAGGCTATGGATGTTTAGATACTTTAACCGCCCGGACCACTATATGGGTGCCTACACCAAGTACTTACCCGTTCATGAGCCACCAACGGCAACCGGAAGTCGAATGTTTCCTTTTTTGGCGTGGTTTTGCTCCTTACCCCGGACAGGAAAAGCTCTTGTTGATCACTGTGGCTAGATGTTACAACCGCGATGAGGTGAAAACGCTCCAAAAAGGGAAAAATTCGATTTCCGGTTGCCGTATGTGGCTCAAAAACGTCTGTGCTTAAGTTCCCTATAAAAAATGTATGACCTCCACAAACGTCTTGTGGTTTCGTGTTAACTGCGAAGCTAAGACTTACAACTGACAAAATTATCGTGGCTTTGCATGCATGATATGCCCTTTGAAACATGACCGCAGAGAGAGTTAATTGCAAGGCCACGAAGATTATTTTGTGTTTTATAGCATTCCATGTAAACTTCAATAATTGAAGCTTTCAAAAATAAAAAATGTGCTTCGCTAAAATCTGCATCTACAAGATAAAAACTAGAGGAATATTTACCTGGTCGATGGTGTTACAGACGCCATCTTGAATTTAGCGCGCAAGCTGAAATACTGTGTTGCGCATGTTTGCAATTTCCGCTCAGACTGAAGACTGGAGCGGGTATGGTTTCCGGGTCTATCGTATGACAAAAAGGATGGTTTCTAAACATTAGTCCTTTTTCGCTGTTTGTTGGTCTCTTTATTGCATACCTTGATCTCATAGCTTGATTTAATCTAATGGCTGGCCTTAATGAGAATTCTGGTGTCTTTGATTGAACCGTTTTTCTCGAAAGTAAGGCTAAAAAATGGCATTTGCAGGATGTCGTCCCAAACGAAAGGACGGATTGGAATTAATGTAAGCCATGGGTCAACAGCAAATGAAAGCTCTCGCTGATCGAGGAAAGTCTACAAGAAGTAACAAATCAATCTTAAAGAATAAAGATGGTGAAAAATCAGAGTTTCACGCTTCTGGTAAGTGAAATGTCAGCCCTGTTGAGACATATCTTTGCTTAATTTTCGAATTGATCGAGGTTGATATCTTGCAAATTGTCGACCACATATATACTCGATGGGTTTGCAGTTTTGTGTAGTTTGCTTTGGAATTTGGTCATATATCTCCTAATCGTGTGTAGACAAGGTTGGTCGAATCGTTCAGATTAAGTTGCTGATACACGCGAAAACAGGAACCCCTGCCAGTAACGTTTATTTTTAACTGCACTGAAAGAGAGATGGGGTGCCACGTAAAGCGGCTTCACGTTGTACTCCATGCAGTTCATTCACTGCATAACTACGTTACTTTCTTGATGAAATTTCTGAGATTGTAGCGTAACTAGACGAAGAAGTGATAGCCATTCCTTATTTCCTGTTCAAATGGATTTGCAAAGTGGCCACTCAACGTAGTGAAAACATTGAAGAAGAGGTATTGCAGTCTGTATGTAATGAACAAATGCCTCTGCGCTGGTTTATATATTGTGGAAAATGTCAAGTTCAGGTTGTTTTCTTTGTCATCATACCAGCACGTTTTGATATTGTTTTGTGATTTCTATAGTGTGCATCAATATTTTGATGTCTTACCCAATTAAAAGTAGCCAATTTGCACAATGACCTCAATATTTTGAATGGCGTCTGATTCATACATAAAACACAAATCAAACCTCTGCTGGACATATTGTTATTTATATTCCATGATAAAAGATAAATGTTGGCAAGACAAAGCCATAAATCTTACCGTGTGATCATTTCAAAATGCATACAAATTATTCAATAACTATTTTTATTATATAAGTACAGTACTGAGATCTACTCAGTGCAAACTCACTGATTAAAAATCATTTCTCGTCTCTCTTTGATGAGAAGATTTTTTTCACTCGTGAGACAATTCGTATTGGTTTTTCCTGCCTTTCGGGGCGGCCATGCGAAATAACTGAGAGTGAATGTTTGCAACGTTCCCTGCTTTCCCAGAATAAACATTTGTAATATCTCAGTACAAATATAATAAACAAATTACTTCATGGTTAGTTTGCTTGTACGATTTTATTCACTTGTTGTGAAGAATCGCAAACTCACTTGCTCGAAGACTCGCTCGTTTGTTTGCGATTCTTCACAACTCGTGAATAAAAATCATACGCACTCACCAACCATGAAGTAATCTATATTTACATCATAAAATAACACTAGGGAGGGCCTCCCAGGGATGGTCCTTGTTCCCTTTAAAAATTTGCTTGTGTTCTCTTGTTCCTGAAATTAATTGCTTTTTCCCACCCTTTTGATCCCTTAAATGGTTTGTGTTCCCTTGTTCCCTGAGATATTTTGCCTTTGTTCCCCTGTTCCCCAGTTCAAAGTAGCCGTGTTTCCTTGTTCCTCCAAACCCCTGGGAGACGCTCATTAGTGACAACTTGAGGTATTTTTAATGTTACAGTGATTATTTCAGTGCAGCAGGTAATTTAAGCAGTTTCAAAGAAGTTTACAAAGAACCCTGGAAAATCCGGGCCTTTCCAGGCTTCTTTAAAACCGAGCATTCTAACGCGAAAAACATATGTTACATATGTGCAGTGCATTTATGGTCATCTCATCTTCTTACATTTCCTGTTGCTTGATATATTAAAGACGAGACCAGCTCTCAGTTGGCTGGATAGCTCAGTTGGTAGAGCAGTGTGCAATGCAATCACACAGTCATGGGTTCGAGTCCCATTCAAGCCTGGACTTTTTTCAGGGTTCTTTGCAACTGCTTAAGTTGCAAGTCATTAACTGCCATGTTCACACTTTAAATAAGAGTTACATTTTGTCATTCTGTCTTCTTTTTTTTTTACTTGAAGTGTGATGTTCATCTCCAGTTTCTTGTTTACCATTGTGTTTTTAATGTTATAGATCTTTTAAGGCGACCTTTACCAGAGACTCCACTCGAGCAGCAACAGGCAGCCCAATGGGACTCCAAGGATGACCTGCTTATAACAGACGACAATAATGCTGATAAATCAATCTTTGTGGCAATCCATGACTTTCAAGCTGCTGGTAGTAATCAGCTCAGCATTCACACTGGCGAGGAGTTGGCTATTTTGCGCTACAATGACACCAAGGAATGGTGTGAGGGACAAGCAAGAAATGGAAACATCGGGTGGTTGCCAACAAGCTATGTCAAACCAGTGAATAGCTTGGAAAAACACTCATGGTATCATGGAACGATAGGTCGTAATGCTGCAGAATACCTCCTCAGCAGTGGAATTAATGGAAGTTTCCTTGTGCGTGAAAGCGAGAGTAGTCCAGGGCAACTCTCAATATCTTTGCGTTTTGATTCACGTGTGTACCATTACAGAGTTAGCAATGCTCCGGATGGAAAAATGTATGTTTCAACTGAAAATCGGTTCTCCACAATTGCAGAACTTATTCACCATCACTCCTTACATGCAGATGGACTCGTAACCACTTTGCATTATCCGGCAGCAAAGACTGATAAGCCAGTAGTGTACAGCTTTTCTCCCGAGCCAGATCAGTGGGAGATACCAAGGACAGAAATTGCCATGAAACATCGGCTTGGGGGTGGACAGTATGGCGAGGTATATGAAGGAGTGTGGAAGAAATACAGTCGACCAGTGGCAGTCAAAACCTTAAGGGTGAGTGCTGTACTGCTAGCCGCTTAAATCACCAAGGTTTCAAACACGACTGTATATGTTTATTCCACTATTTGGTTGTCCTTTATGCAGGCCAGTGATAGAGGAAGGGGAAGTTAGAAATCTACATGCATAGATGACAGAAACATGTTACAATTACATTACCCAAGAGAAACGTCAAGAATTAAGTCAAGTTTCAAACAAAAGGAATATTTACGTACCCGTTGGTGTGTCTCAAAATTCTGCAATTAGTAGTAGTAAAAAATGACATCTGATTAATTAGATCATGAATCACTGTTACATCATGATTACGGAACATCACGTGCAAATTTTGCGTCATAGGGAAACAAGTGCCTTCTGAAATTTTACATGATTTGAGTTGAATTTTAGAGGCTTTTCTCTTCAATACTTTTCATGCACAATGTTCCCAGGCAGGGACTCTCATTGTAAGAATAGATGCAATCAAGAAGGGTTGGATTCCTTTTGAAGTTAATTAAAGGTGACCATTCATGCCCCTTGGAGGACAGAGATAATGAGGAAAAAAAGTAGGTTTTTTTTTGTTAGGAAATCATTTATTTTATCCCACCAGAATTGAATAGAATTACTGGCCCTCTATTGGGAAGTCCAAATTGCTGAAGTACATGTACTGACCTCAAAATTTTTCTGTTGCATTGCAGGAGGAGACCATGGAGGTGGACGAGTTCTTAAAAGAAGCATCAGTTATGAAGGAAATTAAGCATCCACGACTTGTGCAGCTGTTGGGTGTTTGCACGAGGGAACCTCCGTTCTACATAATAACCGAGTTCATGCCCTATGGTAATCTGTTGGACTATCTAAGGAGTTCCGCCAGTAAGGACTTGAATGCTGTTACATTAATGTACATGGCAACACAAGTAGCTGATGCAATGTCTTATTTGGAAAGTATGAATTTTATTCACAGGTATGTGCTTGTACTGGAAGATGTACATGTGTACAAATACAGATTATCACAAAATTTTCCATTTTCTTGGTTGGAAGGGTAAGATTTGCTCCAGAAGGAAGTGAGTAAGATCAATCACATTAAAGTTATGAACTGTGTTTCCTTACCTCTCACTTGATTCTCGACATATCCTGTGGAGGTTGAAAAGAAAGGGGGGAGGGGGGGGGGGATGATGCAATGATTGCTTCTTTTCCCCCTTCTCTCTTTACTGCCTATCCCATTTTTGAAAACCATTGCTGAGTTACAAACTTTGTTTCCTTTCTTTGTTAAGGGATCTTGCTGCCAGAAACTGTCTTGTGGGTGAAAACAACCTTGTTAAGGTCGCTGACTTTGGTTTGTCACGACTCATGACATATTATGACATCTACACTGCTCACGAGGGTGCAAAGTTTCCAATCAAGTGGACAGCTCCTGAGGCTCTGGCCTACAACACATTCTCAATTAAATCTGATGTCTGGGGTATGTGACAAATTTTGTCGAAATTGTTCATTTTGTAAGCTTTATCAACAGTGTCTTTATGGTGCACTTTTCTAAATCTACTATATACAGGTAGGTGTAACACTATAAATAACAGGTGACTTGATTAGGGAAGCGATAGCAATGGATAATTTTTGTGCTCATACATGTATAATTGGAGAAATCACACACAGACTTGTGGAAAGGTGGATAAATTAAAACTGTTTTCCTCATATGGATCCTTGCATACTGTATACTGCATTGTAAATTTTATCTTTTTGCTAGTAATAAATTAAACTTGAACTTGAAACTGCTGTTTGTTACGGACATTCAGTTATTCAAACTCCAACATTGTCAGTCATTTCAATTCAGAGTCGAGTCTGATTATTTCTTAAATTGCTTTTTGATTTGTCTGCAGGGCTGTATTAAATTCCGCCATCGCTTCTTTCATTGAATTTCCTTGAGTTTTGTACATATTTAATATGTACTTTACATGGACAGCAATTTTTAGAAGAACACACAAGATTCTTAAAAATGCCACTTATTTGCAATCTGAGCAGTTGAAGGATAAACTGACTGTTAAGTTTTTCCAACAGCATTTGGAATACTTCTGTGGGAGCTTGCAACATATGGCATGTCACCATATCCAGGAATTGACCTGTCGCAAGTGTATGAAATGTTAGAATCAGGTTACAGAATGCCATGCCCAGATGGGTGTCCCCAGGAGGTGTATGATATGATGAAGAAATGTGAGTTTGGGGGTATTTTATTACTTTTTCTTTTTTGTGTGTAATAGGAGTGTTCTTTCATTGTTGCTGTGTAGATTGTCAGTTAAGAGAGAACAGTGCAGTTAAACCATTAGTACACAGATACCCTCAGGACCTAGACAGCTGTCCACCTATACGTGTTGTAAATTTAGAGAGGTGAGAATCCTAGTATGGTGTCTGCTAAAGAGGGCTGCCCACTTTACAGGTGTCTGCGAGGGGAGGTGTGACTGTAGTGTGCAGGATTTTGTCGAAGTTATTTGATTTATGCATTCCCTTGTAGGCTGGAGCTGGAATCCTCTGGACAGACCAATGTTTTCTGAGATTCATAAATGGTTAAATAATGTCTTCTCAGCGACAAGTGTAGATGAAGGTAAAATGGGAGCCCTTCTTATTTTCATCCATATTGTTACACTGAAATGATGGACGAGATAAGTATATGCTACATGTCATTGCTACAGCTTATTCTCTTTTCATCCCTGACCGAAGAAGAGTGAAAGTCAACGAGAGTTGAAACTCTGGCTCTCATTTAGCCAGGAAATCTTGTACGTTCTCAGCTACTTTTGTCTACTCTCGAGAGCTCTCTTTGAATTTGAACCTGCTCAGATTTTCCATGAGAGTTGGCAAGAGTTTTGTCTTGTTTGGCCCAGTGTTGGAGTTTGATTGACCGCTGACTGGTTAGCTCAGTTGGTAGAGCACGGGACTATAGTGCGGGAGGTCGTGGGTTCGAACCTCGGCCGGACCATCACTCAGGGTCTTTAAATAACCGAGGAGAAAGTGCTGCGTTTGCAATGACATCTGCAAATGGTTAGACTCTCTAGTCTTCTCGGATAAGGATGATAAACCGTAGGTTGCATCTCACAACCTTGCTTCATAAATAACTCCGTGGGACATTAAAGAACCCACGCACTGTTCACGAAGAGTATGGGATGTGGATCCCGGTGTTGTGGTCTCTGGCCTTAGAAAGGGCACACTATAATTGGGGCCTCGCTTTTTTGTGTGACCCCCACCACCTGCGTTGGTGTTGAAACTCAAATAAATAAAAGAAAGTTTCAGACTTTCAACTTCCATCAACTCTCATTGACTCCCACTCTCATTTGGCCAAGGTTTACAGTGAGACGAATAAGTTCCATCTGGTCATAATTTTTTTTTCCTACAGCTGCTACCATATTGTACCAAACAACACCAGTCTGTTTTCTCATCAATGTTTTGAGAAAAACAAGGCCAAAACATCAAAATGAAGTCATTTCTCTAAACTTGTTGAAATAAACACAGAGTGGTCAACTCTCATTGACTCCCACTCTCATTTGGCCAAGGTTTACAGTGAGACGAACAAGTTCCATCTGGTCATAATTTTTTTTTTCGTACAGCTGCTACCATATTGTACCAAACAACACCACTCTGTTTTCTCATCAATGTTTTGAGAAAAACAAGGCCAAAACATCAAGATGAAGTCATTTCTCTAAACTTGTTGAAATAAACACAGAGTGGTATTCTTTAGCTATGTTTAAGGCTGCATTGAAAAAATGGGGCATTGTTTAGGAAAACGACAAAAAAGTGGTCAGCTCCATACAGATAATATTATGCTTTCAGCTGTTGAAATTTTCATAATTCATTGAACATAGGCTGAAATTAGCAGCTTTTTTGCAAGACCTAATGGACTTTTGTATATTTTAAAAGAAATACGCATGTAGAAGGCATAATTATATTGCTCACAACATAAGCTGTCAACCATAAGTTCAAAAAAATAATACCAATTGAAGAAATATGGAGACGTGGCCTAAATGTAAAGTAAAAGAAACTACATTATTTATACGTGGTAGTACTTAAAGCTTGAAGCTGAGGGATGTGTATAGCGGGAAGTGAATAGGGGTGTGCAAATCCGCTGATCTGATAGGATTTAAGAACAAAATCCGTCGATCCATTTAAAAAAGTACTTAAATCTGAATCCGCAAAATATTTGCATTTCTCATTTGAGAGATCCACGATCCGAACCAGATCGGCGAGATCCGCAAATCCGAACTTTATCACAGGCAAAATCCATAATCCGGGCCACAAAGAAGGATGAAACCACAATCCGCTGGATTTGCAAGATCCGAAAATCCGTTAAAATTTCACTCTAAATCCGAAATCTGGGCAAAAATATTTCCAAAATCTGCTGATCCGTTGGCCTATTCACCCCCCTCTGTATACAAAGAAACAATTCAAATAAGCATTAAAAGATTAAGAACCCAACTGCAAGGAGGCACCCTGTTGTCTATTTATAATAAGTTCCAGAGTTGGAATTGGGTCTACTAAAGACAAGTGCAGTCCGTGGTAAGGGTGGGATTTGAACCCGGAACATCAACGTGCAATTCCTGCCCCCTAACCGCCGAGCCACACAGCTTTCTTATCGCTCTTTAAATAGGGGCCTGGAGGAGTATGCATTTTTGATAAATAGTTAGACGTCTCACTCCAGTTACACAAAAAGCAATTACTTGCAGAGTGAGTTGTATTCCCTTCTTCTTCTGTTTTTTTTAGAAGTTGAAAAGGCTTTGGAAAAGCAAAAGTCAGATAAAGTTAAAGGGAAAAAGAACAAGAAGGACAATGATTCTCTTTCAAACAATGAAGAAGACAGTAAGAACAAAAAGAAGACAGAAGGGAACTCAAAATCAAGAACCTCAACATTGAAAAAACTTTCTAATTCTCTAAATCACTCTGGGCCTCCCCCAGAGCTACCTCCCAGGCCAACAGCCAAAGAGCAACAAAACAGCAATGTGTCTGAGAGGTGGCCATCAGCTTCTGGACAACAAGCAGCACCTGTTATGTCTGATGTAATCAAGGAATTGGGTGGGAAGGCTGGAACTCTTAAAAGATCATCTGATCATGGGAGATCTTCTGGTAGTACTCTACAGGAAGGCCAGCCCACAAGATCTACTGGAAGTAACATGCATCAACGGCCACCAGCACCATTGCCAGCCACTTATCAACAGCAGCAACAGGTGGAACAGTCGCGCCGCCCTCTGTTACCACCAGGGCACGAAAAAGAAGTAAAACATGCTCCAGCCACGTCACATCAAACTCCAAAGAAACCGTTGCTAGCTCAGCCCCATCCACCTATTAAGAAGACTCTCTCTACCTCCCCACCTACTTCCCCCATACATAAGCAAGCTGCAGGTATAACAGCTGACAAAGTTAAACCTTCAGAGGAACAACAGGGTACCCAATCTCTTATGAAAACCAAACCAACAAAGGGTGCAGGAACACGAACCAAACCATCAGAAAGTGTCACGTGTGAAGGTGGTAAACCAAGAAGTCCAGTCCCACGCCCTCGAAACAGACCTCCACCACCACCACCCCCAGGTCCTCTAAAGAACTCTGGAAGGTCAACTTCAAATGCAAGCTTATCTTCTTTGGATACCAATGTATCTCAACCTTCGAGTGAATCTCAGGGACCGCCCCCCAAACCTCGGCCATTGCCACGCCCTAGACATAAAGCAGAGCAGACATTGGCTGGGGTTAATCAGGATCATGGTCCAGTAACAAGTGAAAGTGACAAAGAAGTTGTATCGCCAGGAGCTATGTCACCAACTGGAAACAAAGCCAATAGTAACTTTTCCAGACAACCCTCTATCACATCAAGACCAGCTCATCCTCCTCCTGCAATTCCCGACATTACGAGAAAGCCTGGTGACAGTAGTGCTACAGCAAATCAGCAGAAAGCACTGACATCCGCAACCAAACCTCTATCACAAGGGCCCAGACCAGCTTCATCAGGACTAAGGCCCAAACCTCCTGTTAAGCCAACACCTTGCACGAGGAAGCCAAAAGTAACTCCACCCAGTTTACAACCTGATCCCAGCCTTTCACCAGAGGTGAATGAAATATTACACCTTTCTAACCAAGGCCAGGCTAGAGTCAAGGAAATCTTGTCCTTAACTGATGCTAGAGTAGTGGACAATTCACAGAACAATCTCCTTGATGTTTTTGGTGAACTTCAAAAAATCTCACTTGAAGTGCTAGAATCATCGTCAAGTTTGACAGATGCATTAGGCCCTCAGGCACGATTTAGAGTTCGTCGGACAGTGACAGATCTTGAAAGCAGATACAGTGACATGGAAGGTGTGATGCAAACAGTTGGACCAAATCCCAATGCAGTTGATTTGGAGCGTCTTGGGAAGGCTGTGCACAGTTTTTCTGGTGCTTTAGACAGCATCTGTAGCACAGTAAGAGCTACTGCATCTTGACATCATATCTTTATAAACTTGTTGTCTGCTGCAAGATTATTTTGATAAATTGAAATAATGGTATGAGATTTAGCATTCTTTTTATGGCAAATGTCAGATTCCGATTTGTGTTTCCGCAGAATGTTTTATATTGAACAGATGTGGAAACTTGCAAAATACCTTTCTTGTTTAATTAATCGCATTTAGGAACAGCATACAGCAAATGCCTAATTATTGTGATCATATGATTATCTCTGCTGTTTGAAATTTGCCATACAAAGGATATTAAATCTCTTGTTAAGTTGATTTGAGAAAATGTTTATCTTCTGTGTGGTGTCTCCAATCTCACACTAATTATGAGACCTTATTGTCTATGGTTGAGAATTTAGCAGTAATTATTGAGGAGAGTTGTATGTACAGCTGTACATACCTCATGCTTTTTGCAGGATCTTTACTCAATTAGAAAATATTATGAATTTACATAACGGTCATGCAGCTCACATGCATAACCACAAAATCTTTAATTTCAGTCAGAACTTAAAATGCTAATATGACCAAAAATTACATTTCCTTTTCTTCAAACGTGATTGCATTTAGTCAACATCCCACTGAGAAAACTGGAGCAGAAGACTGTTTAGTTTGAGTGCAATATATATTTATTGTTTAATGGTCCACCATTAGTTAAGCTCAAAATTGTTTGGATGTTAGGCTTAGAGACCATTGTTCACTCACTGGTTTAAAATTGCAGTGTGTAAATGCAGCTTACTAAGTATACAAACCACAAGTGCAAAACTCCTATCCTACATACCAAATCAGCCATGCTCACGCACCACATTCTTAATGTAGTGAACACATGATAACACTCTCAGGATTTTGAAGTTAGTAATGGTGTCCATTAAATAAGAAATCACAGAAGTTCTGGAATGGGCCCAAAATTTTGTATCACTGCCCCACCCAGTCAGTTCTACTTCCCTACCCAATAGACCCTATTCATAAGTAGTGGCCAACAAAGTATGCTTTTGTCTTTGTGCTAATTGGCCTAACAAGCCTCGTTATACAGCAAAAATTCTTTTGAATTTTGTTCATGTTAATGAGGCTAGTTGGGCTAATTAGCATTAAGACAAAAGAATAACGTATTGGCCACCATTTATGAATAGGGTCTATTTCAGCAATGAATTCCAATAATTTGACCTTACTGTGGGAAAGTGGTTTGTTAATAACAAGCAACTTTCTGTTGCTACAATCAAATTCTTTGAATTCGTCCATGGAAGTGGGCAGGACATTAAACACAGTTGTTGCAGCACTGATATGAAATTTTGGGCCCACTGCAAACTTTGGTGATTTTTGTAGTAGTTTTGAAATCCAAACGTAAAAGAGAATTGATTATTTTATCATAATAGCACTTTAAGCTAAACAAGGGGCTAGATGAATTTGCACCCTACTTGAAAGGGTGCTGTTTAATTTGGGCTCAACAATGTTTAGGTGTGAATTGGTATCAGTTTTAATATGGGAAAGTGTATATTTGAATTTGCTATCAACGTTTTCTTTCTCTTTCTTAGTTGTTGGCAAGCAAGTTTGGAAATTGCCGCATTGTTAGACGAGATTTACTTTTCTCGTTAGTCATAACGAGAACTGGCAAAATGATTTTTGAATTGGTTCTCTAGGAACTCCAAAACGCCATTTCCATTACCTGGTTATTAGCAATTTGATCAGATGAATATTTTGTTTTGTGTTGTAGGTCACTTGGAGAATTTTTTGCTCAAATTCTCCAACAAGTGCTGCATTACGTTGTAATTTTCTATCTATTTTAGTGTTAGGCTTGAAAATTGCAAAATCTGATTTTATTTTGGTATGATGGACACGGGGGCATTATCATCTTTAATTGATCTAAATCAACCATTTAGGAGGGCTGCTTGATTACTATTTATTAGTAAATTTTAAGTGGATTTACAAAGTGAGGAAGTCCATGGTCTTAAATTGTGTGGGGAATGATTTGAGGTTGTTGTCTTAAAGGGACACTGGTTGTGGTTAACAACAATTGAAGGGCTTTATGCATAAAAATTGTAAGTGTCAAATCACTGGCAAATTTCAAGCAGTTAGTGACACCTCATTTCTGCAATGAACTGCCGAAGTGTTTTGAAACAAATAGGCAATAAGACGAAAAATGGGCAGAAATGTTTTTTGTTTTCCTTCCTTCTGCTATTCATCCTGTTTCCATCTTTTGCCTAAAACCCGTGACAGTCCACTAGAAAAGTTAGGCACTGTTTACAGTTCACAATTTAGCTGAAGTTATACACAAAAAGTCACAAGGTTTATACATACAGGTCTTCAATTGAAGGTCTCTGGGCAAAAACTTTGTGCGGTTTTTAGGTCATTTGGCAAAATCATGGCCAATTTCCACCGAAGATTTCAACTGCAACTGAATTATCGGATAAACCTCCTCATGTTATATGCCAAAAATTAGGGCAATGCAATGAAAAGAAGCCAAAATTTATTTCCTTTTCCTTCGTTAACATATTTCCTCAACATCACTTAGAAGAGGTAATTCCATAACTTAATTTCTGTGTATGGTGCAAAATGACGAAATGCACTAAAAGAGTCTGGACGTTTTTGCTCCGAGCCCATCAATTTCTGGTCAAAATTCATTAACTTTTACCTTTAAACACATGGTTTGCATTCAAATCCTTTCCACTTAACTTCTTTCATGATTTCAAGTGAATCTAGAACAAAAGGATGAACTAAAGAGGATTAATTTTTGTCTAAGTGACAATACAAAAAGTTGAAGTTGCCAGTCCAACATCTTCAAATTTGCCATCCCTCATCAGAAACAGGTGTAGTCTGTAGTAAGAGTAAGTAGTTTTGGATTTTCAATGTTACTAAAAATAGCGAGACAGTTTCCCAATGAATGACATCAGATTAGCAAATTATGTGCAAACTACGCATTTTTTTAGCTCTGACAGAGATGATGATGACTCAGCGACAGCATTGCAAAAAGTTTGGCGTGTCACAATGAGGAAATGTTTATTTCTTACAGTTTGGAGAAACAAGACCAAGACATACAAAAAAGTCACCATATTTATGTATACAGCCATTTGACTGTTTTGTTATGACTTGATTAACACCTTTGGCTTGCTACTGAATGTGATCAGTGATACTTATGAAAGGCTACCCTTTGTAAGAGATTCATTTGCCAAGCCCTGTTTTACCTTTATTTTTTCTGAGCTTGAAATTCAAATGCTCCCCTACAGATTATTCTGACTGGAGAAGATTTTAATTTCACCTCTCAGAAGTGTTCATAAAACTTAAGACAGTTTTTGCTTCAGTTACTTTTTTATTCTCATAACTGTCATGCTTAGATTTTTCAGAAAATTAGCACGTTCAATGTCTTAAAAGTTAAGTGGATTAGCTGACATGGTGAGGAAAAGTATAGATATTATTCAGAAATTTATGATGTTGTGCTAAGTTTTGAATCCCTGTTACAAACTATCTCCTCCCATTGAATTATCTTGACAGTTATTTTTGCACCAGTCTGTATCACAATGCAAGCTACATTTATGAACTGAAAGATTTTAAAATACAATATGTCCAATGCCAACAATGTTATTTTGCTTTCTACAATTCCAATAAATAGCGTTAAGGCCGAGTAAGTTGAAGGCCAGAAGTTGACAATAACCCATTCCACTGACCCTGATTATATTTCTTCCAAGAAAGGGCCTTCTTCTTTCCTTTATTATTCTCACTCCATGGCTCTTTACTGTGTGCTGGTTATTAACATGAACCTAGCACAGAAAAGGAGAAGTGTCCTATCCAAGGAGGAGTATTACTTCTTTTAGTTGGTATACAAGCTGCAGAAATGAATTAATCTGTGGCTGCACAGGCTATGCTTAAGCAGCAATAATATTGCCCGAGTAAATATTGCAGTAATAAAGGATGCCAAAATTGACACAAGTATGATTCACTTCTGCCTCAAAACACAGCCTCAACTCTATTTCTTACAGTTGTGGAGTACCAAGTGAAAATATAATGCAAAGAGATGGTAAAAAATTGACAGGTTTCATGACGATGTGAGTTAACTTTTCACGACGGTTAGTTTTAGGTTTGCCCATGGATCAAAGTGGCCGCTTCATTACTCAATGACATCAAAGCCAGGCAAAATTACCAACTGTCTGAAATGAAGCTAGTTGCCCTTGACAAAATGGTAATTGTAACATAACTTTATCAAACAACTTTCCTTGTGCCTCACTAAACTGAAAATCATAGTTCTAGGGTTGTAAAGGGAACTGTTTCAAGTCACGTGAAAGACATGATTACCGTATAACTGGCCTTTGGAGTTCAAAGTGTGGATAATGCTATCCACCAGATAAATCACCATCTAGTGGATAAGCTCTACCAACACCAATTGAGTTATCCAGTGGACAGTGATTTATCCACTGGATAAACTAGTTATTCACTTTTGCATAAAACTTGTTCAAGAAGTCACTGCAGAACATGATTTATACCAATAGTTTAGAATTTGTCTAAAAGTTGACAAAACAAGAAAAAATAAAAGAAACAGTTCTCAGTCATGCATTGAACTCATCAATTTTATCACAAACCATGAAAGTATCAATACTACAGTGTATTCTTTGTTGATTTTTCACGGTCACTATCAACTCTGTTGGACATTATACTGTAGATAGATGTAACAATTAACTATAACACAATTGTCAAACTTGATTGGTTAGCAGTAGCCTTGATTTAAGCCTTAACTAGCACACAAGCTCTTATAATTGCATAGTTGTCTGTGTTATGCCTGAGTAATTGGACAGTACATGTCATCAAGTTTGTGATTCTTGCTCTTGAATGGGTTCTTTTTTTCATCAGTCCTATTGTCCTTACAGTTGAACAAATAAGCTGTACAATAGTTTTTACCACTGATTTTTATCAAATTTTGTCATAGTTAAGGTAAGTTATTTGTACTTCGCCTTGTAAATTACTTGCACAATTACTTGTCCCTGACTTGTACTCCACTCAGTTCTATTACCATTACTACTACTGCTGTGCATCAGTCTAGTATACAGCTGTTTCAAGAAAGGGCCCACAGAACTGTACAAGCATACGCAACAATGCTGAAAGGTAGTGTGGGACATATTCAGTCAATTTTAATAAAAACTCAGAATTGGGTATTCCATGACAATTTAGAAAATAGCTCAAGGAAAATACACGCGCTGATTGGTTAACAATCGTGTTTCTATAACTCGATAGAAACACAGAAGTTGACGTAGTCACGGACAAGAGTCACAGCATTCCCGTGTGTGCTGACGTGTAAATTGCCTGCTGTAGAGAATCTACGTTCTGATGATAAATAAAATGTAAAGTTTTCTTTGTCTTTCGTTATTTTCCTTGGGCTATTTTCTAAAAGAAATAGAAAACACTTTCTTCGTGTTTCTATCGAGTTATAGAAACACTCATGAAAGTTTGGGAGAACTCGAAAAAGCTGTGGAAACACTAGCCTGCGGCTCGTGTTCCCACAGCATTTATCGTTCTCCCAAACTTCCACTTGTGTTTCTATAACTTGATAGAAACACAGAAATTGTTTTCTATTTCTTAAACAATGGCCACTCCTAACACGAAGGCTAACGTTCAAGACGTCTCTCTGCCATTACATCACTCCGACGTTGCATTAAGCACGCCATACAGACCACTATCCATAATACCTATCGGCACTGTTGTCAGTTGGACAGCCTTTCTCGAAACAGCTGTATGTACATACAGCCCAAATGAAAGCTGACCTTACTTTTGCATCCAGTTGGCAAAGCCCTCAGGCTCACACACTTGAGAAGTACTCACTAATTTCTAAGTGCCTTTTTACTTTGCTCATGTACTGGTGTAACATGATTTCCCTAAAAATGCTTACAAAACAACACATTGCATACTGTATGACAAAAAACCCCCTGATCCTTGGTAAACAGAGCAATTACCAGTTATGATGGATCAAATGCTTGCAACCAAAACCCATAAACATTTCTTTTTCCTGGAGACTTCTAAAGAGACAAGCGAGAATTGAATATACTACAACGGGGAGTTGAGTCTTAAATGTTTGAAACTGGCACATTCAGCGAATGCACAGTAAAATACTTGAACAAAATCACCCAACACAAATTAATATAATTAAAATAAAAACAGCATGGCATTAAAAACAGGATCCTGTAGTCACAGTTATCTAACAATTGCCTGACCATTGCGTTCTCTAATGATTCTTGCACATGAAACATAATATTCTCCCTACAAGTTATGTTCTGTTAGAGGACTGTCACTGAGTGACAATATGGGATTCTCAAGCCAAGCAGTCACATAAGGTTTTAGGCAGGATAAACAATCAAGTTTACCTTCATCTTCCAGCACATAACTACATGTTCAACAATAACCGAATTATAAGTTCTGACATACAGAATACAGTGATAGAAGCTACAGTGATATTATTGTACAACCTTGAGTGCTCTACAAAATCAAAGTGATTTCCACATACAGCTACATCTAGTAGCCTGGGGAGGTTATTGTACATTTCTTGAAACTCTGGCATTGACATATTGGTGAACTCATGTCAGCAGGATTATAAACCGAGAACAAACTGCTTGATTATGTCAGGAGCAGCGGAGTCAAACCCAGCCATATCAAGCATTCCTCTGTCTTCAGGATCAGCCAGTGTAAAACCGTTGGATGTCATCGCACACACAATCAGCTTTGCATCAATGCCAGAGTGTGCTCTGTATCTCTTGAGAGCTTCACTGGGGTGTATTGGACCAGCCCATGTCTCGCAGTCAGTGTAAACAATAAAGACATCCACCTTAAGGTTATTTTCTATAGCATAGAGCATGGGCTGGGCACAGTCAGTGCCTCCCATGGAAACCTGTACACATATAAAGGCACACTGTCAAATGCAGTCACAGATGGGAAGTAACCATATAAACTGAACAACACTCTTGGAGTTTATTTGGGTACTGTTATAAATTAACGAATAAACTAGGTATACCTATCGATAGAGTGCCAACGAGCGATGAATGTGTGGTTTGATAAGGGGTTTGATGCCGAGGCATAGATTTTTGGAATTGATAGTAAAATTTTTGATAAGAGTAACATGGAAACTGAACTTAAGTTTTAAGAGCTTGGTAATAGTAACCAAGTCATTTAATAACTTGAACATGTAAAAGGATGTGAATAGTTTTTGTTACTAATGTAACATTATAACTGTCAAATGCAGTCACAGATGGGAAGTAACCATATAAACTGAACAACACTCTTGGAGTTTATTTGGGTACTGTTATAAATTAATGAATAAAAAAAGAATTGAAGAGCTCTGGCAAAAATGTCAACACACAGCTTGTTGGTCATTTTGCAAAATAGTGGCCAATTACCACCAAGTCAACTGCACTTAAATCATGGAGTGAACTTTCCCACGTTGGATGCCAAAAATGACATGTAGGGTAAAAACAACAAATCAAAACAAATTTTCCACTGTACATTCATCCTCTTGCCCCCAGATTATGAAATTAATATTGCTGTTAGTGCACCAGTGTAGCCTTTCTGTAATGTAATAGTCATTAATTGACAGCTACTACATTTGTAAACTTGAACTAAACTTCAACTCACACAACTTGGGATGTCATTCCATAATTAAAGCATCGTTTACTGGGTTAAATTTGTCACATCAAAGCTTATCAAATTGAAAAATATTAAAAGGTTAAGCTAGATCATGTCAGTCATCTTGTAAACCTGAGCTTCACTGCCTAAAAACATGAACTCAACTCTTTTACCAAGACAACACTTTCAACCTTAATTTACCTGTTCAATGGTCCTTATGACTGTGTCGAGTCTCTGAGTGGAGTTGATGTTCAGAGGAACCAAATGATGAGAGAAACCCACAAAGTGATACTGTGGCTCTGTACGTGCTGTTAACATCGCCATGGCAGCAGATGCAACCCTGGGAGTTATGGATGTACCAATGCAGTTCCCCCATGACATTGAACCACTGACATCAATAGCTAAGAGATATCTCTTACTGGTGGGTGTAACAGTCTGTAAAAGTACAATTAACTATAAGGAACACAATTTCACCTTAAAGCAAGCATATACACTGTACAGCTCTAAATGTCAAAGAAGAAAAGGATATATTTACTATTTATGAATGCCCACCGAGTAGCTACAAGCTAAATTATATTGTAACATAGCGCACCTGCTTCCCTATCTAATTCACATTGGCGTCATCATGGTACATTTCTCAACATATGCACGGCCATGTGTCCATCTGATGATGTGTGCAACTTGTAATCAAATACAAAATGGTGTGATTGTCATCAGCCAATAAGAATTTTTGTTTTTCTCAGTACGTGTATTGAGATAATTTTGTAATCAATCACAAATAAACCTGTTTTCCGCCCACTACTTTCTTGTCACTATGTTATAAAAGAATGGGTTCATGCTTTTAGCTGTGTGTATATCTGGTTATGGATGCCCTTGGGAAGTTTGAAGAGCACTTAAGAAGCTAGAGTTGCTCTCGGCTACGCCTTGAGCAACTCTTATGCTTCTTTCGTGCTCTCCAAACTTCCCGCGTGCATCCATAACTCGATATACGCACGCTAAGCATGAACCAATTCTTAATTTGGGGACGCAGGGTTGAAGTAGTGGTGAGAGCATTCACCTTCCATCAATGTGGCCCGGCTTCAATTCTGAGACTCAGGGTACATTTTTTGGGGGACTATTCCAGAATAAGAATAGACAGAATGGTTGGTTTATGCGTTTTGGGGGAATTATTCCATTTTCGGAATAAATGGAATAAACAGAATACACATTTTAGGGGGATTATTTTGGCACCCAAATCATGCGCGGTTGCCAAATGTCACTCTTAGTCGCGTCCAGACTATTCCAGGTGTTAGTTTTCAGGTCCCCACTGCAAAAACCATTCCATTCTTAAAACACAGTTTTTTGGGGGGAAAACCTTATTCCTGTTGTTCCATTAATCCTGAACTGGAATAGGAATGGACAGAATAGTACCAAAAAATGCACCCAAAGTGTCACATAAGCTGTTGGATCTCTACCCTTCTCAGAAGTTTTTCTCCAGGCACTCTGGTCTCTCCATTTTCATAAAAACCAACATTTGATTTGATTACTCAAACTTACTCTTAACATGCACCTTAAGGCAAAAATGTTTCATTTTTCATTATTAAGATAATTCTATAGCAAACATATTATGTAAAGTTAGCAAAACTAGCCGTCATATGGACCCATGACCGTGCCATGAGAGGCATGGGTCTATTCTTGATTTTTAAAACTGCCTTGCATTCAAGTTTTCAAAGAACTTTTCCATTGAAAAACAGTTTGTGACCTAAAATCGAGAATAGACCCATGCCTATCACAGCTCGGTCGTGCGTCCAAATTATTGCTAGTTTTGCAAACTTTAGGTATCTTGTGTGGCAGATGAAAAGCAAAATTTGGAGGTACAAATGGCAAAATATGTTTGCTTTGGGTAGAAAGATTTATATTAAAAATGACAAATATTTGAGTATAGGTGCACTTTAACATCAGGTCAGCAAATTTTACACACAAACCTTGAACGCCAGATAAAATGCCTCATCCAGCGCTGTTACAATGGCCTGGTTTGGAGTCCAGGTAAGTTTGCCTTTGTCACCCTGACCTGCTTGGTACTGCTTCAAGGCCAAGAGGATTGAAAATGGATGAACACGTGCATCTTTGAGGCTCTTTTCATCCCTTAGCTTGTCACAGACTTTGCATTGTCCATCAGACAAGGGGGCCAGCACTCCAACATTAGTCATTTTGCCAAGATTTCGAATCATGGCAGTCATGGGCATTTTCTCCAGAAGAGCTGTCCATATCTGTTAAACCAAAAGAGATCCATAGCCACGATCAGTCATAATCAGAAATTTGGGAGATGCATTTGACCACAGATATTTCTTGATTTTATCATTTCTCAGAACAGAATTTTGTTTCTGTTCACTACAGTTTCCCAGTCACTTCCCTGGCAAACAGAATTAGCTGCAGAAAAGGAAGAGGGAGCCTGATGATGACCCCTACAAATACTGCCATGTTGATTGCTACAGCCTGTAGGTATGATTCCTTCTCATTACCAATGTTTGTGAAAGGTTGACTTTCCATGTTAAGAGGAAGGGTGGTTAGATTTACCATGAAGTTTACTTTGGAATGGGCTACTTCTGAGTTCACTTCAGCCTCTTTTTTTAAAAAAATGAATCCAAGTCTTTTCTTAATGAAAAAACTGCTTTTTTTATGAGAAGAAAAACAAATTACCATCGCAAAAATATTGCTCTTAGACTCACTCTAAACTGATATGGACTCTGGAATGGCCTGTGTGCAAGGGAATACTCCGATCATAATTTGAGATTTATAATACTGGTACACAGCAACAGCTCTTGGGTGCATCAGGAACAAGGAGCACTAATCCAATGAGGTAATTCATTTTTTCACTGTATAGGCACAACGGCGGGATAGGAACAAGGGTGGGATAAATAGTGCATAATGAATCAGCAGTTAGTACATTAAGGGAGCTCATCATCAACATCATCATCATCATTTGACTGCCATCAAGATTGCAGACATAATGCTTTGCCATTGGGCCTCATCTGACATTACTCATCATCTATGGTTACGGTATCGGGATATGTTAGTGGCCTGTTGCCCCTGTTTGGGCAAGGTAATCTCCATAGTATGATATCCAAGATAATCTGCTCTTTAGCTCTGGAACATTGGTTGGCAAACCAAGCTCTCCTTCCTGGCATTCTTAGGGAGTTGGGGGAAAAGACATTTTCAAAAACTGACAAAACTGCTTCGAATCATCATATGCTTCTTACATCACACTGACCTGCCTGGAGTTAAGGTGGTTCGTGGGGATATGTTCTCTGACAAGCCCATGTTCTCTTATGGCTTGCACCAATTGCTCTTCGTTCATTGTCTTAGCTTCTTCTACTCCCTTCAAGAAGGTGCACACAGATGTGACGTCTTGACCAACACCTGGAGTCTCTGCATCTGGCTGCACTGCATCAAAGCCTTTGATCACGTACTTGATGACAAACTGGATAGCTGGGTTTTTAGGTTTAACGTGACACAAACGAAACAGGTCACGATGAGACCAACCATTCCGTTGTTTGTACTTTGTCACGGCTACCGCCAAACCACGAGGTTTCTTTTCTGTATACCATTTTTGGATCGCTTTTCTGTGCGCTCGACCCCAGCCAGATGTTGGTTTGCTTAGCGTTTCGCACATCTCCACGAAGTTGAAGAGATGTGTGGGAATTCGTAACACTTGCGTGATTGCTGCGTACGCAGCTTGTTTGGTTTCCAAGTGCTTCGAGCGAGCACAGATTGCGAGAGACAAGATTATTGGATCTTGCTTAGCTGTACGACCTTCCGTACTATACTCAACGATAATCTTCACTGCTTCAGGACCCCGACCTTCGCCGATTAGTCTCAACAAAGCCTGAGCGTTTTCTTGTCCTACTTTTTGTTCGTTAGCGTAATACGTACCGCCTTCGCTTCCGAGAACAAGGAAACGCCGAAACCTTTCCAAGTCGGTCACCCTCCACACATAGCCACCAGCATCGTTCTGTACCTGGTTTACTGAAAGCGGCTGAGACTGCGGCGTCTCCGAAGCTGGGACCATTTCTACGTCGGGAGCTTGTTGTTCCGCCATGTTTTCCTTTGTTTCTTTCTATCTTCTCGTTTTCGGTTTCAAAGTGTTCCCTCGCTGTAGTCGACAAAATGCACACGGACCGAGCGGAAGTGATACCTCTTCTTCCGTTTTCAGTCGAAAAATGTGCTCAGTGAAAGGGAATTATCCTGTTTTGTCCAGAGAAATTATCCACTATAGATCATATAGCTCCAGCTGACGACGACACGATTGCACGAGGGCACGCATCTTCCGGGATCTCGAACCGAGGTCACTCACTCCACAGGATCTCGAACCCAGGTCACTCACTCCACAGGGCTCGCAGACTTCGTAATCGTAAATCACGAGCCGTTGGCGAGTAGTTTACGAATTGTTCGAGAGTGTTCTTCCTACATCCCAAGTGGTTTATCATACTTTCAAATTACAGAAACGTGTGGTCTATTGCTTTTATATAATAATCCAGAAGACGAACAGAAACGAATGCGAATTGCGAACTTGTTATATTGTCAACAACTATCACTGTTGTCTGGAAGATTAGGTACTTGGCATCCTCACAACGGAGAGACCTTAATTAATAGTTATTCTTCAGCTCATTGTTACTCTCAGCAATAGGTCTACCACGGGTTCGAAGTAATTATGATGTATGGGATAATGCCTGAGCTCCGGGGCCTTCTTATACAATTGTAAGGTGGCCGAGAAGCGAGGCATTATCCGATTCCTTTTAATTATTATAGAACAAAGAAAACACCCAGTTGGAATAGGAGGTCATTATTGTGGTCACTAGGTGGTACAGGAGGTCATTATTGTTCATAACAATGAAAAGGTGCATCAACCGTCAACTGAAGATAAGCCCCTTTCGTACCAGTTATTTTCCTCCAACGTGGAATATGTTGGTGCACCAGGGCAAGTGCGCATAAGCAAACCAACTATCTAAAACAAACAAACAACAACAACAGATAACCAGTAGCGGTACCTCTGGATGGACATTTAAGCATGATCGTTGTCCATGACGATAATACTCGAGATTTCGGCCCGCAGATCGCTGTTGGTCCATCGCCAGGTTTCGGATACCAATCCCCTGGCGACAGGCAGCGAGGGAGAGAAATGACGACCCCTAGACCATACATGGCAGATCCCTTTATTCGTACTCGCAGCTCAGTTCTATAATATAGTATATTTATAGTAAGATTTCGAGTGATATATATATTTGAGAAATGTACTCAGTGTCTTCCATATGGTACGCAAACATTTTTGGCATGCACTGGAGTACACGAAATCTACGCATGCGCATTTGCTAAAAATTATATAATGCGAAAAGGTGACAGCGCAATTTCTCGTCTATTTAACTGTGCACCCATTACGAAATTGCTTCTTTACCAGTTTTGGCTTTCAAAGCATTCACGTAATTAAAATCTATCAGACCATTTTAATGTTTACCATGCAACAAACCCGACCCGAGATGAGATGTAAAACTGATGAGTGTTGAAAACTACATCTTATGCTTTCAAAAAGCATAAGATACTCCTTACCCGCTTTCGTTTTGCCACCGTTGCGAGGAGGAAGGCCGAGAAAAGCGCCGAAAGCCCGTCTAAATGACCTCTGCCCTGGGTATTCCAACGATGGCGGACTGGTCAATCCAGGCCCTCTCCACTTTCCAACGATGGCGATTGATCCAGTGGGAAGGGAATCTGGGTTCGATGTTCTTCATACACTCAGCTGAGGTATTCCGTCAAAACAATGTAGCTAATATGTCTCACAAGTGCTATCTATTGGAGTACCAGGGCATTTGCACATTCGCAGAGAAAATACCCAAAAGAGGAAACAAAAACCAGAACCAGTAGCGGCACCTCTGGACATTTAAGGCGGGGGTACACCCGAATTTGAGTGAAATTATAAGAGGTTATAAAGGAAGAAAATTAGTTTGACAGTTGACCCCACCCAATAGCACCCCAGGTTGGTAGGAACTGTCGCGGTGTGCGTATACTAATTTTAAACTTTTAAACTACATTAAATCTTCACTATTTCTTATTTCTAAACATTTTCCTTCCCTTTTAAGAAAAACTCCCTGCTCCCAAATATATCCCCCATATATCATCTAAAAATTTACAAAACACCGCAAAACACCGATTCGCGTTTTAAGCATAGGGTTTTAGCATTGCTTGCAACGCGGACGAGATATTTGCATTAAACCCATTTCAAATGACGGAGAAACGGCTTCCGGGTTTACCCCCGCCTTAAGCCTTACCGTTGTGCCATGACAAAAACCCCCGGGATTTCGGCCGCAGATGGCTTATACCAGCCCTTAAGCCAGTGAGACACCGTTGAGCAGTGTGTCATGCCATGTTGAACGTTGTTGAACGAAAATAAAGGCAAGGTCTATTCCGTTCATCATGTTGCTGAAACATGTTTCAACAATTGATGAGCAAAAAAAGTTGCACTATGTTGAACCGTGTGTCACCAACTTGCGGATACCTATCCCCGATAGCCAGGGAAAAAGGGAAATATCGGCCCCTAGACCACATGCTACAGATCCCTTTCTTACTAGCAGCTCAATTCCGTTCCGCTTTGACTAGGAATTCGATCGATTATAGTCATTGTGGTGTCCATATGGTAAGCAATATTCTTGGGTACGTATTGGAGTACAGAGAGTTTGCGCATGCACATTTTGTACAAAATGATAAAGTAACAACAACTCAACAAAGCCATCCAGAATTCATTAGACTTTAAACAGCTCTCATTTAAAGATTCTTAGCCGGGTGATTCAAAGACCGACGTTTTTTCGTTTCGTCTTCGTAGCTACTGCTTCTAGCAAGCCAAAAAAATTTATACTGCCTTTGTTATGGCAGTATAATTTTGCTATCATGATTGTGACGCAAGCCAATTTGCTATAAAAATTGTAGCAGTGGCCACATTCCGCATTGCGGGAATATATTAAGAGAAAACCATTCACGATCCGTTGCGGGGCTATATGAAGTGAAGCCATTCACGACCTGATTCCCTCCAAATGCGAGTAGCCTTAAGTAATCACCGCAAACGACATTTCGTCCACAAGGACTTCAGGTGTTTTGACGTAAAGGAAACCACTCAAATATAGTTTAGAAGCCCATTTGATGATATATTTCTGAAAGGTGACTCAATGATCACGCCAAGTAACGACGCAATTTAGTCGTGAGGGTAGCATATATATAGATTACTTCATGGTTGGTGAGCGCTTACGATTTTTATTCACAACAAGTGAATAAAAATCGTACAAGCGAACTAACCATGAAGTAATTTGTTTATTATATTTGTACTAAGATATTACAAATGTTTATTCTGGGAAAGCAGGGAACGTTGCAAACATTCACTCTCAGTTACTTCGCATGGCCGCCCCGAAAGGCGGGAAAAACCGATACGAATTTTCTCACGTGTGAAAAAAATCGTATCAGTCTTCTGATTGGTCATGCGATATTCTTCACTAGTGAGAAAAATCGTATGACCAATGAGAGACGAGAGACGATTTTTATTCAGTGAGTTTGCACTGAGTAAATCTCAGTACTTATATAACAATTAACAGCCCGGAACAGCAGCCCATAAATGTTATAGTCCGGGCCATCAGCACAGGAGTAGATTAAGTTATTTTTCGTTTTTGTAATTCCCGTGAAAAGTGGTTTCCATGGTTGCAAGCGCTCTCCTATGTGCAAAAAATGAGCCGTCAATCGCTGTCATGCTAAGCCATTTGATTGGATGAATTGGATGAGGGTGCCTGCCTCTGTTTTTTAGCGCGAGAAATGTCGTTCCAAAAAATAGCTCCGTCTACTTCTGTGTTGGCGTGCAAACTCATTGCATGGTGGACTTATGGGCTTCTGCCCGGAACTAGAACCCAAAGGATATAAAATCCTGCCTAACCGATTCGAACCAATTCAAATGTCATTTAAAGAAGCTGAATTGGGCTTGATGAGAACCCATAAATCCATTCAAGTGCTGTTTAGACTCGGAAAACTATCCAAACGCTACTTAATCAGAGAGAGCCTCTAGAAACGGCCACCTGCACCCAGTTTCCATAAAATCCACCTGTCCTTCCTGCCTTTACGCATATGTCTTTTATTAACGATCGACAAAATGCAGGATTAAAGAGCAGCAAAATCATGCTTAAGTCAGTCACTAAAAAGCTGAAACCATTCATAGAAGCGAAATTGAACGAGGAGTACGTCTCTATCGCCAACGACGGAAACTTGTATTGTCTTGATTACATCGAGGATCGACTCAAACGCTCGAATATAGAGTCTGGCCTTGCTTTTATCCGTCCCGACGCAGTGTCTCAGGAAATATCTTCGATTTCAGCGAAAATAATCGAGGTGGGCGAACTTCTGGAGTCTTCATATCCCCATCTTTACAACAACGTTTCTAAACAGCTTAAGGTTAAGCTGCGAAGCGAGGTGATTGTGGGTGACATTTTTCGGAACTTTGGCCGCGAGTTGTTTCGTGACGGCGTCACTTGGGGTAGGATTGTGTCCTTGTTCGCATTTGCCGCCGCCATAAGCACCGACTGCATAATACAGGGCCGACCAGAGCTGGTTAAAACCGTGTTAAGCTGCGTGCGGCTTTATGTACTGGATCATTTGGCTGTTTGGATAAGAGGACAAGGAGGATGGGTAAGCGATTACGCTGTTTGAGATTTTTTTAGTTTGCACCGAGTTTATTTTCGCAGATACTACATTTTATACAAAGGCTTCCGTCTTTTTATCTGGAATACCTCGTTTCGTGTAGAGTAAATATTTAGGTGGGTTTTTGTTCAGAGGCGAAGGAAAAATAGTTTCCAATAAGAGTGTCTGTAGCAGCATAACACACTTTGCCGGCCTCAAAGCTAGAAGACATTGAAATGATGATTAATTCAACTACAGTCATTTTTTTTTCTTTTTTAAGTGGGTTACTTCAAAAACGAATTTTGGTTTGAAAAATTTCATCCGCGAATCTCAATTACAACAATACACGATACGAAGAAAAAATAATCCAAAAACGTGTATTCAACTGTCCGAATATTTTATATCACTAAATGGAAATAAATAAGTGCGGTGTAGCCTTCCAGTACGGAACTCCTGATACTATTTTTCTTTTCTGAATAAATAACGTAGACTGACATGTTTGGTGTGCCGACATGTTTAAATAAATTGTTGGATAAATGGTATCAGACATAACCCTTTTCCTAGCCTGTAAAACAGTGTGGAAGAAAACAAACACAGGTTATTTAATTAAGTGGCTGCCAGCGACAAATTTACATACGTCGCTCGGAGTGTTACATATAAGCAATACGCAATTGACAATAATCTGCTCATTCACTGTCTTGGAGAGCCTGTAGCTCTCCAGACACGGTCGTTGATTGGAGAACGAAACAATAGCCGATACAACACAAACAATGCCCCTAGCCCTGATAACAAAAGAAGCTACTGGTCATAGCGAGGGACCAATGAAAATACAGGGGTGGAAGAGCTACAGGAGTACTCGGGAGGGCTCATTGTCTTGGGCAAACAATACTGGCATGAAATCATTAATTTTTTTAGAAGAATACAGCCAACAATATAGGAACTTTCCCGCTGTACATTGAAAGAAATAAACTTTTCAATTCCTTTTGTTTCTACTGCGAATATGGTAAGCTCTTGAAGAGATTTTCGGAAATATTCCGAGTCGTAAAAAGACCTTGCAGAACTTCTGCCTCTGCCGACAAAAGGGGCCAAAGTGATCTCTGAAATAGTTGCAATAAAGCCTACAGAATTCCTGCAATTTACGTGAAGATCAATTAATGTTGAGCTTAATTTTTCAACAGATTGACTTGACGCAAAAGTTCAAGTGTATTGAGAAGCGATACTCGCTGGCGTTTTTCCTGAGATGGTTTGACAAGAGCAGTACATGGTTAGTCAACTCAACCGTTGACACTTTGTATTCGATGATTTATAAAATAAACGAAAACGTAGGTCTCATAAACAGTGGCTAACTGTTTATGTAAAATAACTACGTAGAATACTTTATTTGACACTGAAATTCAAAATATGGGTATTTCACTTGACTTTAGAAGAAAGGGGCGGGATTAAAGGTTGAAAACAAAAAAATCAGTTTTTACCGCAAAAGTAACTACCTCGAACTTCATTAGACATGCTTAAGGGTTACGATCGGTGATGGCCTTTCCAGACTTAGCGTAACTTAAGTTATTTGGCGGAGTTTCACCCCAAATCGTGGTACATTTCGCAATACTGCCCTTCAATAAGGCAAAAAACGCTGATCAAGGTGAACCTTTACTTTCCATAAAAGTAGAAGATTTATTAAGATGTAAGAAACTCTTCAATTTTCGTTATTTCAAATACATTAGCCGTATGTAATATGACTCTCTGTTTTGTCCACTCGAACTACGAATTTCTGTCAGGTTCTATATTTAATTAATCGTTTGTTCTCATTCTTTGTTAATAACTAAATGTCCCCCCCCCCCCCAACACAACTATGTGCTTAGTATCAGTTTCGACATCTAATAATACTCATTCAATGTAAATTTCAAAATATCTGTTAACCAATCTCAATTTGAACAATTTGTATTAGTTATCACAATGCCTATCTAGGCTGCAATTTTAAGAGAGCGTATCTGAGTGACAGTGGCCAGCGATAAACAACATTTCTAGCTAGGTGCTTCATGTAAGAGGACACATATAGGGTACATTTTATATGTCCTCCTATATAACGTACCTATCGGCAAAATGTTGAACTTTTACTTCCGGTTGATCTGCTCATGGCGGCAAACTTAAGATTTCATCACTTTTCTTGAGTGTACCAGGGCACAGCTTCACTTCCGGTCATCTGAACTGTTAAAAAGCAGTGAAGGGCAAGGATTCGAGCGCAATGACTGAACATCAAGCGAGAAACGTCCAGGATCAGTGCTTGACTGTATCAAGTTAGAAAAACAAGTCGAGGCAGAGAGTTCAAAAGGAATAAGAAATGATGACCAAATCCCCGCATCAGTTTTCTGTTGAAATCTCTCTCACATTAAATACGACTTTTCACAGCATTGCTAATAACCACTCCACGCTTCTGCGGCTATCTGTAAATCCACCCTAGCACCCACAAGTCCGAGTCTAAATATGCTCATGCACTTTAGCACCCAACCTCCAACGGCACAGCCTGCGTAGCTGGCGGTTTTGTCCGAGCGAACGAACAAGCAAGCGGCGAAGCCGCGAGGGGATTGGGGTAGGGGAAGGAGGTTTCTCCGTCAGCTACGCAGGCTACCAACAGCATAAGTTCTCAGTCACATGGTACCAAGAAAACAGCACCTGAGGTAAAGCCGGTGAACCAATTTGGGCCAAATGGTACTTGTACTGCAACCACGGCGAGGCCTAGAAACTAACGATCACCCCTGAAACGTTGAAGTGTTTGTCGCTGTTTTTTTTTTTTCAATCGATGACACGATTAAAGAGATTCCTCTTTCACCAAGTCTACTGTGGTGTCATCCCGACACGGAAAAGTTCGGCCCAGGGGTCTCTGTGAAGCAATGTTTGATCGAGAATGGCAACCATTCGTCTGTATCCTAAAACAGACATAAAACTTCGTTTGAGAAAATTATGCCTCAGTCGAACATTTCTCCTGCCAGTATCTCTCATTTTACCATCGGTTTTCTTGATTCATAACCGGTGATGGAAACTGGGATTCAACTGCCTTTCATTTGTTGTTAATGACTGTAGATGATAAACCTCGGGAAAAGGTCTGGATGGACTTGAATCTACGGTACCATGTTCGTTTGTGCTTTAGCCCGTTAGCAGTCAAAACGCGTTGGTCCTTCGATAAATGAGTATTGAAATATTTTTTGCACGCTTTGGATTAGCTTAATACGTTAGAACGCGAAATGTCAAAAACAAAAACAAAACAAAATAACTTGTGCCTCTTTTTCAGCACACGATCAGAAACAAAAACAGTTAAAACTCATTAATCTCTACAACTCGCATTGAAATAACTGGTGTGGTACTAACCTCTTCTCTCTGTCGTTGCCATAAGGACAAGGCCCCTTCTTCGCTAAACGAACCTCCACAACTAAGGATCAGTGGATCTTGCTCCCTGTAAGATAACCCAGAAAAAAAAAGAAAAAAAGAAATAGCCTGTATAAACCTGCTCAGTCCCACTGGGCAGCTACGCTTACATTGGGTTGGTTGGTATCAGAACTTCAACGATGTTTACTGCTTGACACAGATGCACCGACGCTAACGGCGCACGGCTGTACGCTAACCGAAATTCAAAGGAGACAAGACGGGGGAGAAGGAAACGAATAGGCCTTTAGCAGGATCAAGTCAAGTGCCTGATTATCCTTCATTTACAATAACGCTGAACGAGAGTCATCGATTCGGCGGACTCGTTTTCTTCGTTGGACACGATGATTTTGTGCTTACGCAACACAGCAAGCCTCACTTGAGTTGCGTTCCAGGGAACTCTGCCAAGTTGCATTTTGAATAGGTCCCAGTTGATAAGGGCCTATTTGAATAAAATGAAGCAAGCTCCCTCCCACCCCACCCCCAGCTTTTATACCCACCTGACCAGTAGGATACACCTTATGGCCTCTTCATTGATCCTGTAATGGACTCGCAATCGAAGTCTAAACCTGTAGTCGCCGTGGTACACCTTATCCGATTTAGTTTGTTCCTCGGCAAGTTTTTCTTCCGCACGAGAGGTTTTGTCCACACTGACCCCTCCTTGTGCGTTCAAACTCGCAGGGGAACATTCACAAGTTTCGCTTGCTTCACTTGTGACATTTTCATCCTCATAGTTATAGCTTGTTTTTGCTTCGGTGAAAATCTTGTTTTCACTTCCCAGTTCAGGCATGCCTTCCAAATGTCGTTGAGTTAATGGAGTATCTTCTGCATCTAATATTGTTTGGGCTGCTTTCATACCATTCTCGTTGGGCTTTTGGGCCTCTAAATGATAAAACAAACGGGCAAATGAGCAGGGTGTTAAATTTTGACACCCTGTATAATACTATTACAGTTACTTGCCAGTGGTCGGTGGAAAAGAATTATCAGTGGCAATAGATTCCGGCAAAATGACCATCACAGAAGTTGAGATCTAACAACCAGAGACCTTAGACATAAGGAAACACAGGGGCAACTTGTTCGAAGCAAGGTTAGTGCAAAAATGATAGTCGGACTTAACCCAGCGTTAGGGCTGACTCCGCTTCGAAGAATTCGCCCCAGGAGCCCGTTTCTCGAAAGTCCCGAAAAGCAATTATTCTGAACTGAATTTGGTCTGTTAACATTTCAATGAGCAAACCAATAGGAGAGTTTCACGGCTTAAAACGTCTTCATTTTCAAGATACGGAGGGAATTGTGGCACCCGGCCGAAATACGCCCGAACGTGCCCCAGGCGCCCGTTTCTCAAAAGTCCCGAAAACTCTTTGGGTCCGAAAAGCCATTCATAAAACTACGATCCGCTTTTTCTACAAACGGGGAGGTTCTTTGACATGTTTTCAAGTCAGGAAAGGAAAAAGGAATGGCAAGGACGTTTTTCGTTCGTAAGACAAGAGAGGGAATTGTGACACCCGAAATAGGTCCGAAACGTTTCGGGTCGTTTGAAAAGTCCCGAAAAGTTTACGGACCCGAAAAGCAATTCCGCTTAGTCTGGAAATCTGGTCTTTTTAAATGCTTTCAAGCCGGATAAGAAGGAGCAAACTAATTCCAAATTGTCATTGCTTAAAACGTTCCGGGCCATACAAGTTTTCTGGGCTTTCGAGAAACGGAGCCCAGTACATCTTGAACACAACTGGTTTTCACCTTCACTTTCGCTCAGCACCACGTAGGCTTCATCCTCATACGCGCTGTTTTTAAAGATGTCAAATATCAGAACCTGGCCGTTACCAAGCCCTACCCACAATTCCTCGCCAACTGCCATGACGGTGGTGACACGTGACTCACTGAACGCGATAACCTGGGATCGAAAGATTAGGAAGAGATCAGAAACAACGTTTACGCCTCACAGAGAGAAATAAAAACGCGACTGTGGTAGTTAATGGTTTTTTGATAGGTTGAATGTGTGACGTAATTCAAGATCGGCCTGAAACACCAACCTCGAACCCAGGCTCTCCCTCTCTTGTCTTCGAGAGAGAGAGAGAGAGAGAGAGAGAGAGAGAGAGAGAGAGAGAGAGAGTGTGTGTGTGTGTGTGTGTGTGTGTGTGTGTGTGTGGTTGCAGTTGGTCAAATGACCACTCAATTTTTGGCTGGTTTGAAAATCCGTTTAGAGGGAGGAAAGGTAGAGTTGTAAAATTATTGGTACGAAAAACCTTCCCTGCCTCCCTGGGGTATTGTAGTGTAACCGCAAGTTCATGCGAGCAGGTGCAGCCAGGGCTTTTCACGACGATAAGGGAAAAGGGCAAGAGCCTGGGTTCGAGGTCGATCAGGCCAAATTTCTCCGTCATCGAACGCAAAACCAAGGACATGCAGTAAAATCCAAGACAGATCCGATCTTGTCACATCTTTCAAGATCTTTCAGATCAGAATCAGATCTCGTACCCTCGAGTCAGAGATAGTTTCCAGACTGGTGACGTTGTCAACCTTGAGTAGGACGTCAAAGGTCACTTGATCCAAGAGTAGAATGCAAGACGACCTGCGGAGAGAAAACCAGAAGAGAAATAATAATTTTAATTATTTAATTAATTATTTAATTATTTTTTATTATTTAATTATTTAATTAGCCATTAAAATGGATTTACTGTTTCATATCAAAACACTAATACTTCAACAAAACGTGGTGGACATAACACACAAGTTCAACACAGAGATCAAAGTAACGCTCTAGAGCTCTTATAATATTGTAGCAATATTGTAATCTTTTAATAATTAATGTTTATTTATTACTAATACCCGCCAAGATTAGCGAATGCTATACGCGGGTTGTGTATATTGTCTCTATATATCTGTTGGAAATAAAAAAAAAATAAATAAAAAATAACAAATAGATTCCACGTTCCCGTGCGTCTGTTCAGTATTAGTATAAATCTACTAGCGTTCTATCACGAATGCCGTTCTCTGATTGGCTACGCTACTCGCTATCTATTCTGTGATAGATAGCGAGTAGCGGTTTTCAACAAAATGGCGGCCACTTCGTCGCGTTTTCGAAGTGTTTCGGAGTGTCTGCGATGAGGATATAGATAATTTGCTTGTTTAGTTTTGAACGACTAGTAGATTTATACTAAAAGAAGTAGATTATTCGCTCTCGATTTCTATGCGTGATAGTTGACTCGGGCTGAGCCCTCGTCAACTATCACGCGATAGAAATCGAGAGCGAATAATCTAATTGTTTAATAGATCATAGATGACATCAAAATGTGATAAGAACAAAGAGGTGGCACACGAGGCGATAGCCGAGTGTGTCACTGATGTTGTTATGAGTCTGTCCTCTAATGAATAGATCATAAGTGAGAACCAATCAAAACACGCGTAGAATTGAGTTTATTACATAAAGTAAAATAGTCATAAAGCGCCATTTTTTTACCCTCTGACTGTGCACCAGACGCCATGTTTACCGTGAGTCAGTTTCGAAACCTGGTGACGACGCGAATTGGATACCACCAATGAGCCAAGCTCCACCAGGCAACTGAAGAAAATACATAGCATTTTTTTGTATAAATATTAATATAAATAAATATAAATATATATGAAAATTGCGCGCCGCCACCCCCCCCCCAAAAAAAAAAATACAGTAAAACGGTAACCACTGTTTAGATAGTTAACAGATGCCCTAACGAGACACTAGGGACGAATGGATTATTTCCAAGTTAACTTTAGCCTCTTTCTTAGACCGAGTCCCAGTGCAAAATTTTTGTAAAGGTCGGTAATAAGGTTTACTTTTCATACTAATGAAACTAAGGTTTTATAATCAAAGGGCTATGTAGCTATGTAGCTTTTCACCCTCTGCACGTGCGGCATGCATTTTAGTACATGTCCTCGCCGTCGTCCGCAAAACAACAACGTGAAATGACCAAATTTAAGGTCTTACGACAACGGAAGCACACAACAGGGAATCCTTCTTCCTCTGTCTTTAGTTCAACGCCGTTCCTACCAATCCAGTAATAGGATACTCCGCCCACGCTGTACAACGTGAACGCGATGGAACAGTCGCGAACTCTTTACGATTGCGCAAATCGATATTAAGAGGCGACGTTTTCGTTGGCGTTGCCGTTATCGTTGCTTAATCTCCCTATTGTCGAACTTCACCGAGCCGAGTAAAATCGGATGCTGTGTGAAAACTCACAACAACAAGCAGGTGAGCGTCTTGCAATTTGGCAAAGGCCATTGAATGAAGCTTGTTCAGCGAACAATGCGTCGCCGCGGTACAGTTCACTCTATCTCAATACAAGGTGTAGAGTTTGATGCGAATACTTCAGCTGACATCTAAAACGCACGCAACTCGTAAGCAATTCACACACGATGCTGTTTACAGAAATGGATCGGACGATTATCTCTCGCCATCCACAAATAACATCCTTCGATCCAACCAATCGAAAGAAAGCTATTACAGGGAACATTACTCCCCTGATGGTTGTTTCTCAAAATATTACAAATCTTAATCTATGTTTTCCAAAAAACTAAATGGTCTATTGTCATCAATTGCATAACATCAGCAAACACCCCTAAGGGGTTGCAATTAAGGAAGTTGTTCTGACACTGCAGGTTGCCATATCAACAATAAAGAAAGACAACGGATTTCTCCAGGAAATCGAAGCACGTTGTTCAGAATGGACTTACGGATGAGTTTGGAAAGTCTATTTTCTAAATCTCCATCATTCAATTATTTATTTTTTTCACGGATAACGTGAGCTTTCCCAACCACATGCTTACGTTATCGTGTCCATTGTTTTGACAAGGAATAAAACACTTCGCAGTGAACTAAAGATGTTGCATATTCTGCAAGGACGAAGTAAGAAAGTTGTTACAGCAGTAGGATGTTACCCTAAGGCGAAGATAGAAGCAAGAAGAGCGACTTAAGTGAACACGTCAAATAAAAGTTGCTTTCTTTAATAACATAACTTATACTTAATTGGGAGACATTTTCGAGAGAAAAGAAAACAACAACAACAACAACAACTAAAAAAATCCGGAAGCAAGCAACCTTATCACGCAAAGTGAATATCTTTACAATAACATTCGTTAATAATTGAAATGCGCTACGTACAAATACAGGCACTTAGCTAACGCGGTTTCAGATGTGAAACCCTGCGATTTTTGGTCCAAACTATCTGCAAAGGATCTCCAAGAAGGTGAGATAGCTTCTAAAATAGCTCGATTTACGAATGCGGAATAAATGAATGGTCTGTTCGGAGATGCAGCAGTATCATAAACAATGAATTACCGATAATGTTCCAACGAAAGTAAAGGAAGTAAACTCTGAGACAGACTTTAAAAGTTAAGAGCTAATAATCAAAGCGCACAATAATATGAAACATAGTAACTCCGGCTTTAGTGTGAAAGAACCGCTCAATCTTTTACTCGACCAAAGAGAGCCGTTGTTAAAGGCTTTTCTTATTGTTGGACGCCAACTTGATTTACATTCACCAAACCTGCTTCAATGTAATTGCTTCACAGGGAATATCGGGCTTGGTGCTTACGCCAAGAAGCTTCCAGTACATTGAAAATATGAGAAAACGTTTGTTTGTAATCGAAATTATAGTCACCCTAGGCCTGTCATTCAACAATATCGTAAAGCAATAACTACCACACGGGGGTTTTCAGAAGCGCCTTAAAATTTTGTGACGTTGACTCGTCGACAGAAGCGTTATTTGCGGCAAATTACAGCTACACGCCAGTAGTCTCACTCCTCCGCGCTTCACTTCACATAAGAATTACAGAAATAAATTAAAAATATATATATTTTGGATGTTCTTCATGGAAAACTCTGGGCCGGTTATTTAAACGAATTCTAAGATCGCGGTTTACAGTAATCATTTACCTCCAGACCTTTCTAGAAGTGAGTTGCGTCAAGTAGATAAATGCTTTTTTCTCATGCCATTCCCTTCTCGACACTGTTTTCAACAATGAACAGCCAAAATACCGACTAGTATGAGCCAAAATGAAAATCTAGATAACCGACCCTCAAAGTTTAACCAACAGCCAAGACTTGGAAATTATTTTCCATAATTAATGCGGTGAGAGGATCAGATTCAAACAACAGCTGACAAACAAGGTACGGACGAGAGGGAAGGACGATGGGAGGGTGGAAGGGATGGAGCGAGGGAGTGACGGATGGAAGAGCGGAAGAGAAGGCAGCTATGAGAAAAGGAAGGAAGGAAGGAGGGACCTAGAAACAAGAAGGGATGGAGGAAGAGAGGAAAGATGGAGAGAAGGAGGGGGAATGGGAGGGACTGAGGAAGAGAGGGAGGAACTAAAGGATGGAAGGACGGAATAGTTGAGTCAGGCTACCAAGACTGTCCGGATTAAGGCGTCGGTAGAACGGAAAAGTCGTTTTTTCCGCCGCTTAAAATGGGTTTAATGCAAATATCTCGTTCGCGTTTCATTAGCAATGGCAAAACCGTCTGTTCATTACACCAATCGATGTTTTGCGGTGTTTTGGAAATTTTTTGATGATTTTGGGGTATATTTGGGAGGAGGGAGTTTTTCTCAAAAGAGAAGTAAAATTTTAAGAACTGAATAAGAAATAGTGAAGATTGAATGTAATTTTAAAATGAGAATTTGAAGTTTAAAATTAGTATATGCACACCCAAACAGTCCCTTATCAACCTGGGGTGCTCTTTGGTGTGGGTCAAATGTCTGTTAGTGATCCAAAACTATTTTTTTCCCTTTTATCCCTTCTCTAAACTTTTTGAAATTTCATTCAAACTCAGCCGGAGTTTTATTCCGGTTTACCCTGCCTTAATTGAAAAACAGAAAGATACGTATAAGCTAATTATGCAACAGAAGGAGAATAATAAGAAGAAAAGGCTAAAAGGCAACCCCGCAGCCGTGAGTTCCTACCTTCCATCAAGAATGACCACACTGTTCCCGCAGCCACACCACACGTTGTCATTCACAAGTGTTATGCACGTGACCGGTGCACCGCCCACGCGGATGTGAGAACCTGCAGACGGCGCTTCCTGTCTAGTGGCATTCTAGAAAGAGAAATTAACAGAAAAGATCTAGAACTGAAAGACTATTTGACGGTGTTCTCAACCGCGGGGAACCGGGACGATGGAAAAGGCGTAAAGACGTTTATCACAAGTCCTTAGTACGTTTTGTTTTAGTAAAAGGTGAACTTGAAACAACTCTGTCAATTGCCCACTGATTAGCAAAGTTTAAATCTTTTGCAGCAAGACTCCCGTCCTGACCGTACGATTTAACGCCTACAGAGCAAAAGGACTCAAAATTGGGCCAATGAGTCGGTCTGTTTCTTCGCTCGTTTGTTCCGGCGCTCGCTCGTACGTTCGTTCAAACGACCCCTTCAATTGGTTGGAAAACCATTCGCTATTAAACTTGATATATAGCTTAACGGAGTAAGAATAATGAATTTCGTCCACCTGTAGAACAGCAATTGAACCATCTGCTAAGGCCGCAAACACTTTTCCTTCCGGCAAATGAGCGATGTCCACCACAGAGTCGCTCAGTTGAATACACCACACTTCCTCACTGTTTAAGACATACAGGAAGATAAATAAAGCATAAAAAAGCAGATACCACCCAGCTGTTCATAACCTCTAATTTCATTGGTTCTGGTTAGGACGCAGCTCTATTGTTTTCAGGGTTAGGGTTCATTGTTTCTGCTGTTTGTTTGAATGGTTCTATTGTTTTGTGAGCCAATCGCGAGGGCTGTTGTAATAGCTGCGTACTGATCCTAAAAAGAGAAACAATACAAATAGGAAAAAACACGACAGAGACAACAACAAAAACACATTGAACCTGAGCTGTAGATTGAAGGCGTGCAGGTACCACGACACGGTCCCCACTAAAATGGTGCCATCATCGAGCATGTCCGTGCACAAGGCACGTGACTTCAGCTGTCAATAACAAAAATACACACGTTACAGTGATGTACCAAAACTACTCCTTTTCATTGTGTTTTAATTCTAACGTAAATATGGTACATTTTCGGTGGACTCTTATCAAAACAAGGATTGCTAATCCAATAACCCTCGAAATTGGTAATACAAACACAGCTACAAAACATGACTCGTATGATCTCCCGTCTTGATCTCTTGATTTTCGGAAAGCCTCGTAACAGACTCGTCATAACTCGTTTCCCGCCAAGTTTGCGCACTACGCGCAAGGAAATTTACGACACGAGGAAAGAATCCACGCAAAACAGTACCAGCATCTCGTTTATCGAACGTAACAGAACTTCATGGTCACCCCCCAAGAAGTACCAATACTTACGATGCAGTCATGTTTTCTCTAATATGACGCCCTTGTTTACTCAAAAAGCTACCACGAAAACCTTATAAATAGACCAAGTTCGCCAATTTAAAAGATACGACAATCGCGGCGTAGCTGTTATATAGGATTGCTTTCCGCCCGGTTTCGAGAGAGGCTTGTTTCTTGTTGCGGCCAGTTACTGTTTACAATACAGAAGCGAAATCCCGCATAAAGTGGATTCTTCAGCGGCATACCGTCCTGGTTTGACCAAATTTAATTGGCTAACTTACATCCACGTCAAGGTGTCTCATCTCCTTCTTGTTAATATCCAGCAGATAAACTTTAGCTGTGTATCTACTGCCGCAGAACAAACACACAGGACTTGACAAGTCTGAGATAAAAATGACAGGAAGTCAAACAAGAGATTCAAACAAGGCATAAAACATTGGAAAGTGCGTGCAAAGGAAGTCGCGAAAACATTTGGTTCAGTCCCCATTACTGAGCCAAATTGATTCTCGTCGAAAAATCTAAATTTACCCAGTCCAGTTTTATGCTTTAGAAAATGTTGAAACAGTTCACTTAAAAAAACCCACGAGGAGACCTTTTTAAAAATACAAAGGGTGCTTTAAGAAAAGAATAAAGCTTATCACCAAGAAAGAAACAAAACACGTGCAGGACCAAAAACAATTGTACAAACGATAAAATTACAAAGCAATATTCGACGTTTGTCATAACGTGTGGCAAATAATCCTTTTATTTTCGCAAAAAATGCAAACCAAGCACTTGGGTTGAGTTTGCACAAGCATATTACGAGTACCTCAATAATGAATTTTTTTGTACACGATTATGATTGGTTTTGTATTTAACGACAAATATCCGGCACTATGATGTAAAACCTGAGTCATGACATACCAAAGGAAAACGAGGAAAACCTTGGTTACACATTATTATCACTTTAACATTGATTTATATCATCCGTTGATTAAATTCACAGCATTGTAACAACGGATCCAACCCGAGAACGTCTTCCCAAGGAACAAAAGTGGACGGACAGAAAAGTCACATTTGGTAAGTCGACAAAAGAGCATCAGAAACTGTAAATGCAAAGCTCTTGACCTGATTATGTGATCTTGCTTTTAAACGAGATAAAAGTTCGGAAGAGATCACCACCGAGAATCGTAAACTGCCTCATCAAAGCCAGATTTTTATGGGACGACAGTGAATCTTTACTAGTAGTAGCCACACAATTGCAACGTTTGATTTTTCCGAAAAGGGTAATTTGTGCTTCAGCTGCAGCAAGCATGAATGTCTGCCCGTGCGCCTTGTACTCGACTCTCGTCAATTCGCTTGAAAACACCCAGGGTCTTAAAATAAACGCGGAGAAAGTGCCGCCTTTATGGTCTTCTCGAATAAGGACTCTAAACCATAGCCCCCGTCTCACAACCCTTGTTCATAAACTCTGAGGAACGTCAAAGAACCACATACGCTTCGCAAAACTAAAGAAGAACAGCTATAGTCCCCGGTATCTGCGCCGGGGACTATAAATTCTCCCCAGAAATAATATGAGGCCACATAAACCAAAACAGCCATGAGTCAAGGGCCGGGACTTTGCCGAGGGCTGGAACAAACAGAAACGGATACGGAGCGGCCTGTTACGCCGACAGGCTAGCCAGCTTACGGAGACTCGTGCAGTTGACTGTTCATACTGATAACAATGTACTGAAGTAAACTTGCCATTTCAATTCCATATAAATCAATAGTTAAAATCAAACGACAGGGCCCACTAATTTAAAAGCTAAAGGGTTAGTATCAAGAACGGCCCCTTCTTCCATTTTAGGTACCAATCAACAACGATGCTACCAAAAGATCTTTTGACTTTCAGTTTGTTTGAACAAGCCTTTACTTAAAATTAAGGCTAAAATTACCGCTTTTTGAAACAATGTTAACGGGCGATGTTAAAATCTTAGTTAGTCTGCCGTCGAACAACACTGGCAGATAGCTTCTTGGCTGAAGACTTTTACATGTGATAATGAAAACAGTGAAAATTTCAAGAAGCCCGAACGAACGATAATAACAGCGCGTCAGGTCTGTGGGAGATTGCTCATTATCAGCCTGTTGCATACAACTAAAAAACCTGGATGCTGTAGTTTCAAATGAATTTCAGTTCAGTTAACTAGGGCACCCGACTGCCATGTCGGAGGTTGCATGTTCAAACCCCAGTCGCTCTGGACCTAAACTCAGAGTCGAAATAATACAGGAGGTAAATGCTGCGGTTGGCACGACATTCACAAGTGGTTAGACTCTCTAGTTTGCTCAGATAAGGATGATAAACCCGTAGGCCCCATCTCAGACAAACATAGGTTTGCAAACTCCGAAGGAACCTGCGCACTGCCGTGGGTGGCTGAATATTACACACGCACACACACACACACACGGACAGATAGATAAGAGCAGAGCGGAATATATATTAGGATAAGGAAAAAACAAGGAGACTACACTTTCATCCCGACAAAACTGTTTCGTGATTCACTCACTCTTCAGGGGATTTAATTTCGTGACTGACTCACTGAAATCTGAAATCTCACTGAAATCCCCTGAAGAGTGAGTCAATCACAAAACAGGCTTGTCGGGATGAAAGTGTAGTCTCCTTCTTTTTTCCTTATCCTTATCTTATATACATATATATACAAAGATTCAGCGATATATTACATCGCTGAATAGTACTTGCCCGCTTCAATCAAGAAACGAAAGGGCAATTTACAGGTCACAGCTGCATTAATTATGCGGAATTAAATTTTCAAATTGATCTAGGTAAAACTAATTTTATGAAGAACAACAATTTCACTTAAGAGTGCATGGCAGGGGGACACCTCAAAACAGCACAAGGGTTACATAGGAAACCTCGTGACTTAAGACACGTTTAATCAAACGGAGGTAGTTTCGTTTTAAGTAAAACTTAATTTAAGCACCC
>BLFK01000383.1:4197465-4199600 GCA_014634185.1 Astreopora myriophthalma | reverse complement strand
AAAAAAAAAAAAAAAAAAAAAAGGAAAACAAAAAACGCTTCAGAATAGTACGAATATAAATAAACCGTCAAATCGCAGTATTTCATTTGCGGAAAGACTCGCGTAGCTTTAGTCAGAAAAGAAAGTTTTCCAAAACAGGAAAGCCCTTCTTGTCAGGAAATTGCTGTACGTTATATAAGCGGCGGCTAACCAAGTGTCCGAGTGTCTAACTTCCCTCACGCTGTTGTATCGTATGTCAACGAAGTCTAATCTAACTTCCGAAAGTTCTGAAAAGGCACTTTTAGTAAAAGTACACCTCTTATTCTATTCTAATATTCTTCTTTGCTCACATAAATTTCTACAAGGTAACCCTTTGTACAACTGGTAACTAATTGTCCAGCCTCAGTGTATTTCGAAACTAGTTTTTTCAGTGTAGCTCATGTGAATGCTTATTTTAAAGCATGTCCTTGAACAACAACAACAATAACAATATAACAGAGAAAGATAACACGATAGCTTGGCATGCTGAATGCCCAGCATTGTTTACAAGGATATGTCAACAACATGCACCAGGATAAAAGCGAATATTGCACAACAGGTCTCTTATATTTCAGACTGTTATCGACCATAGTATAACTCAAGCGAAAAAATTCAAAACTGCCGCCTCAGGGAGAGAAACGAGAGGTCTTGTTCGTTCTTCAGGTCAGTAAACTCTTTTAAGCAAGAAAATACCCGGCAAACCAGCGCGTCAAAAATCTTCTCTTTACTCGATATTGTTCTTTGCTTTTCAAAATCTTGAGGTAGTAACGCCCTCCGGGTTGCGTGAAGGGAAGCAATTAACACGCGTGTCTGAATAGCGATGCAGTTAGCTTCTTTAAATGCACCAACGTCTTCAGATTTAGAATGACAATGATCACCCGAATAAACGTATAAAACGTTTTGCGACACAGCTGAAGTATTGGCGGAAAGATTTCCGAACAGTTCCGTACATTGATTATACATGCATATTCCTGCTAACCCTCTGGATACGAATTCATTGAATAGTTTCGCGGGCTTCACTGAGATTTCCTCAACGAACTCATCCGGTGCAGCAATGCAGGAGGACGCAACGAAACGAGTTAGCAAAAGAAAAAAATGGTCATGAGAGGTTTGACAACGGTCCAAGCAAAGCGACCCGAGAAGATCTGGATGAAATGACATCAAGATCTTCTCGGATGTTTTGACACTCAGGGACGCTTTTCAAAACTTTTAAAAATTGTTTTGACCCTCAGGGACGCTTTTTAAAACCTACATATATAACGAATTCAGTTTTGTTATGAACAGAGAGAGAAAACATGTTTATAAATAAATCTATTAATGACAACCAGGCCAGAAGCATGCAACTTGAGACAGGTGTGGCATTTTGTCTTGTAAATTGTACTTTCAGGCCCAAAGGTCTTTGTGTGTGTATATAGCTGCGTCCACATTGACAACATCCGCTGTTCACTGTAAACATTTCCTTCTTCGCAAAAATATGGTTCGAAGAAAATATGACACCCCCTTTAATGTTTAAGAAACAAGTAAAAAAAGACCCGTAGTAAAAGGTCGTCAATTCAAACATTCGTTGAAGTTAATGATGCGCGACAAAACCTGCTATGCCTACTAAAGTGGGATTTACAGTTTGTCTTAGTGGTAGTTATGATTTTTTTTCCAGGTAGTTTCTGTGGTTACAGTCAATAAATCACCCGATGGGCATCTCACAAGAACGACTCTTGTTCTCTCAGTGGGCGAAACTTTCGCCGCCCTTACTCTCGACCTGTCATTAAAAAGGTTATCACCTGCTATACGTTGTCCTTGCAAACGTAGTTATCCTGACCACTCATAGCCTAACCCGAAACTCGACTTTCAGAAACATTATTTTTGAAGTTGCCGTGTTCCAAAATGCTTTTATTCTTTTTAAAAGCATTGCCACACGGCACAATTCATATGGCAAATTTTGTTGTGACAAGGTAGTCAATTCAAACATTCGTTGAAGTTAATGATGCGCGACAAAACCTGCCTACTAAAGAGGGATTTACAGTATGTCCTAGTCGTAGTTATGATTTTTTTCCAGGTAGTTTCTGTGGTTACAGTCAATAAATCACCCGATGGGCATCTCACAAGAACGACCCTTGTTC
>BLFK01000383.1:4174965-4192465 GCA_014634185.1 Astreopora myriophthalma | reverse complement strand
TCCTCGAAACTAAAGTCCTTCTACTTATTTGTCAAATCTATTTTCTTTTACTGGGAAGCTTATTGGCGGCGGGATACACCTGCGTCGGCTGGAAAATTCGCAAGAACATCAAGCCTACTGTTAAATTCAAAACCTCAATTGACAACAGCATGCGACGCCTGCAGCACCTTATCATAGCGTGCGCGGTTACATGCGTTTTTATCTGCGTCTTGACACTGTACGCAGCTGCAGGAGTATTTGGGGTTTATTCGGATGTGCGATATGTAGACGCTTGGCCGTGGTGGACTTTGCAGACATTGAACCGCCTCTTGGAAGTCGTCATTTGTATTGTGGTGCTACTCATCAACACAAGAGGCAGTAAACGCAAGATCTTGCCTTCGTTTACGACAATTAGTGTGTTCAATTCAAGACGAATGACATTTAACGTTAAACAAACCGTTCCAAATGAGGTAAAAATCAGTCAGTCGCTTCCAGCTGTAGAATAAGGGTTATCCTTCAAACTGCTCTGTTCCTACTCTGTTTGACTAGGAACCGCAGACTGAAGAAAGTACTTTAAAACAAACAAAACAATTCTGAGGTTGAACATAACCAAAACGAACACTTCCGGAAGAGCTGGACATTGTTAAGGAAATAGCGCCAGGACTATCCGAAGGAATACTAAACGAAGAGTACTTTGGTGAGACGCTGTCGAAAACGAGGAAACAGACAAGAGGAAACAGACAAAACGAAACAGGCAACAGAGAAACCCGAACGAGAAAGTTCTAAAGGAAGACCCAAAGTTCTATCATAGGGACATTTTAAGGGAAGCCAGAGCCGGCAATCTCGTCCTTCAAGGTTTTGAGCAATGTAAGATGTAAGATTTTAGGATGTAAAAGTGAACGTCTCCTTGCGTTTTAGAAAAACAGGAAAAAAAAAACAGTAAGGCAATAGATTGTGGGACCATAGTTTTACTTGTCACGCATGAACACTTTGACACCCTACGACTTAGCAAAATGAGCAAAATTACATTTTACGATAACTGCAGAAATTCACGCGCGCTCATTGGCTAATTTTTATGGTCAATATGCGGACAGACACATGAATTTATAATTTATGCGATATTGACGCAACGAGCCGGAGAGCGGAGAGCCGCAACGTCAATCTGTCACTTTTTAACCAATAGAAAGGCTCCGTTTTTTCTATGAGCCAATAAGAGAGCGAGGCAAGTTATGAATTTGGTCGCGTCAGATGGAATAAAATTTGAAGTTTCTCACATTTTGGTCTCGCGTTTCGTCTTAATTTCGTCTCTCCTACCTTTTTGTTATCGTAAAAAACAAATTGACGTCAGTTTTTTATGCGTCTGTCCTGTTATTGACAATGAATTTCGCCATAACATTGTCAAAGTAGTTTGCGGATCCACTCGGCTATCGCCTCGTGGATCCACAGCTACTTTGACAATGTGATGACGAAATTTATGATCAATAACAGGACAGACGCATAAAAAACTGACGTCAATTTGTTAAAGTGAAAGTTAATTTACTTAGTCGCGCATGATTGCCTATGAATCTTTTTTACCTCCAAACAGACATCACAGGGGCTTTATTACCACGCATTCTGGCGGTTTCTTATTTTGCTAGATGTGCATCACACTTTCCGACTTACCCATCCGGCAAACTGGGATTATACAGTCGAGCCTCTCTCAACAACTTGTAAATTTGGTCTTTGTACTGCAAAATAAAGCAACACTTGTTTAATGCACAGAAACTGAAATTAATGCTCCTTTCCTATTAATTGTTTTGAGCTGCAGTAATATCGCCTGCAAATGAATCGAACCCCCAAAACGACTGCTGTCCACAAGAACATATTCACGGTACAACAAAACGCTGTCTTCGTGCCTAATTCCTTTGTTCACAGTGGAAGTACATTTTGCTGCCAAGATATTTCACACCGGGGCACCACCTCAATGAAATATTCTGATACACTGAGCAATATTTCCAATGAAACAATTAACATGGTTAAAAACCCCACCTTGCAGGAGGCAACTAGTTGGCTATTTACAAAGCAATGAGGCCACAGAAGACAAATTCAATCGGCGGTCAGAACGAAATTTGAACCCTCAGGACCCGCATGCAAACCCAGAGTCCTAACCGAATGTGTGTACCAGCAGCGTGTAGCAGTTCGTTACATTTCAAAGGACTTCACTGCCGCTTCACCCTTGATTAACTACTTATTCTAAGTTTTGACTTCCGCCCGGGACTAGCTACAATCCGGGTCAAAAGACTTCGGGACACCTGTCAAATTTTGGGGGAAAAGTAGAGAATTTACTGTACATGCTTCCATCGCTTTATGAGCAACGTGTGTTCTTCTTTCACTGCCTTTTTCGCGCCCCCCTTCCCCCCAGGCAATGTTGAAACATGCCAACGATCAATGAACGGATCTTGATTTTGGTGATCGTGAAAAATCAACATTGCAATGGGGGGACGGGGAAAAGCGGGAATTGTCCCAACAGTTTTGACCAGGATTGTAGGTCTGAAAACGGGTGTGGAAAATGGCATGTTTTGGTCTGGAATAGGGTCAGGATTTGGACAACGGGGCGGCACACCCTTACCAAGAATTCTGAGGAGTACACCCCCCCCCCCACCTCCCCGGGGTGGAGGCAGCGTGGCCGACTGGTTAGAGCGCTGGACTTGAAATCCGGAAGAGTCACGGGTTCAAGTCCCGCTCTGTCCACTAGCTGTAGTTGTTCTAGCTAATCCCTGATTCAACACCTCGGCTTCGCTTGTAATTAGCCAACAAGTCTGCCAACCGCCAGTTTGGATTCTTAACTCCGTTATTTTCTTTTGTAATTCATTGCTTCCTTGGCCCTGAAAAGCCCCTTAAGGGGAGTGGTCAATTAAGTATTTGTTGTTGTTGTCGTTTTTGTTTGTTTGTTTTCCCAATCGGAGCACCATATCAAGTTGCTAGCGAGCGAACAAAGGCAAACAGTTAAAACAGGCCGAAGGGGCTTGTTTTCAACCTGATTGATTGGAATCCAAACAGACAGGCTAATCACCAGATACCGCACCTCAAACTCAGCAACATAGGAATACACTCTTACTCTAATATCCTCTATTAACTGCCAGTCAGCCAAATCGTCATCTACAGGAAGATCAAAACAGCAAATGAGAAGCGTATTGATGAAGTGAATGGGTGAAACACGGCAAGAAAACGACACCGGCTTCCCTACGGGGGATATACATGTGACCCCGGCTATGAGCTCCCAGTATGCGCAGAACAGTCAAGTTCAATACAGTCAACAGTCGAGTACAAAACAGCAGGACAAACTGATACTTCGTGGAGTAGATTAGGATTGCCGGTGTCTTTCAAAGATTAAACTATCACCAGTTGCACGCTTGCATGAAGGGAAGCGATAAAAGACAAAGTTCCTCTGATACTATCAACTGATGTGAAGAGTAATTAGCATACAAAGATAACTTGGAGAGATATATATACCAGTGTTTTTCAAGTATCGATGGTGACTCGGGCATGCTCGGAAAAGAGGTCCGAGCGCTCCTAACAGGATTACAAGTTCGGATGCTCTACCACTGAGCTACAGGTGACTCGTGTAAGCCAGGTGACATGTCCTGCATACTGCTCTTGTATACTGCTAGGACTTCAATGTCGAAATGTGAAAGGTGGCCTATTGTATTTCTAATTAACTGCCTACCCTTTAAAGGAATCTTGATGCTTGCTTGGATCAAACTTATAACTTCACATTTCAGTTTGCAGACTTCAATCTCTAGCTCCTTTGTCCTGATTGGGAAGAATGCCACACGAGACAAAATTGACCAACTTTAAATAACACGCAAGCTGAGGGAAGCTATTAAAGCTAGTTGTGCTTACATCTTATATTGCTGACTGGACAATAGATCTCCGTCTGTGATTGGAACGGTTTGAACCTCTACAGACCCCGTTTTCACCGCAGGCTTCTTAATCTCTTCCTTCGTTTCCTCTGTTACATGATATTCCGTGAATGTCGATTTAGCTTCTTTCTTATCATAACCAAAGTGATGGGCGTTTTCCAATAAGGTGGCCTCTTCTGCCTGCTGAATAAGAGGGTTTAGGGATTGTGAAGCCGAGTTTGAAAACTAATTTGGGCGTTCCCATAAAAGACTAGCATGTACTACAAGCGTATTTCGGCGCTGGGTAGGGAAGAGATTAGCGGTTTATCTGCAACATGTTCTGCTGTAGTCTTGGATTACGCAGAAGTACACGCACTGGCAAAATCAAGAATGTGGAAAAAGGCGCGGATGTAAGGCAACCTTCGCTTTGAAAACCCCAATTTAGCAGCCCAATGAAAAAAAAGTGCTTTCTTATGAAATCACTTGTCCCCGAACCCTCCCCCTTCCCATTTTTTTCCACCCGCTGAACATAACCTCCAAGCTCAAGAAAAGACGCTGGAGGAGACATGTCTCAAAGCCTTGCAAAACAATCTGCTGGAGTACGAATATTCAACAGCGTATACGTCTTTCTTTCCCTCACAACCAGAGAGTACACCACTGCCATCAATAGTTGATTAAAAAAAATTGTACTAAGCTATTAGAGAATACCTCAATAGGCGGTTCTTTGGGCGTTTCCTCACTCAATGACAATGGCTGGGGATACCCCACCTTCGCCGTACCTTCCCATGGAAAGGACTTTGAACGAGACACTGTATGTTTCGGTAATGGCTCTTGGAGGGGGCTCGCTTTCGCCAAACCCGTCACAGGGCTGTTTGAATTGGAACCAGCTGACAGAAAAAGTAAGCAAACGTGAAAGAATCAACACCAAATTTACTGATACAAACAGCAAATGCGATCAAAAGTAACAGTGAAAATATGAACTTTAAGTGCCTCTCACCTCAAAATACTTTTCTGTTACAATAATTCTCTGCACTTGTCCCAACATATTTTGTTGCTCTACAGCTTTTTTTCCTAAGACTCACTTTTTTACTGATTTTCAAAGGTGGAAAATTTGGACATAGTTTGATTCGTGACCGAGCAAGGAAGAGGAATGGGTTCAACACCGGGGTGACGTCACAAACTACTTTGCATCGCAGTTGTGAATGAACAATTCCAGTGTAAAGTACTTCGTGACGTCAACCCAGTACTGAACCCATTCCCCTCCCTTACTCGGTTGTCAAATAAATAATAATAATAAAAAATAATAAATCAAACTACAGCTGGTTTTTCAAACTTTGAGAGCCTGTAAATAAGCGGATTTGTAGGAAAAAGTTTTCAAAGCAAAATAATATGTTTGGGACAAGTGCAGAGAATTATTGTAGCGGAAAGGTATTTTTAAGGTGTTAGGCACTTTAAGACAACGGTTGTTGCAACGTTGATAAAGAGCGCAGCTAAGTGAGCTTCAATTTGGAAACTCAATGTTCTTGCGAGGCTTAACGTTCCTCAAGTAAGTTTTGTCATCAGTAGAAATTCACTCACATACTATCAAGAATCCTGTAATCTGATCGGCTCGCTACTCGCTATCTACTGAGTGATAGAAAGTAGCAAAACAAAAACAAAACAATAGAGGCTTCTTCTTGGAATGAATTCGAAGGCAGTATGTGGGTGGACTTCTGTTAAAACAAGTAGACTACACGCTATCGTTTTCTCGTTTATTTGTTTGTTTGTTTTTTTCGTCTTTAATCTTTGACCAATAACAGCCACCCGAGTAACGCTTGGCCGCTAATTTTACTGATCTGAAATTGATACTGCAGCAGCAGGTAAGTGTCCGGAGAACAGAAGGCATTCTGCGCGATATATGAGTCAAATAGTAAACTCGGTGCTAAGCGCCTCGTTGACCATGTAACAATTATTCCATGAGCGCGCATTGGATACGAGATGGTAAATGGCCAACAAGGCACGTAACCCCGAGTTGGCTATAACTAATCTCATATCCAACAAGCGCGAATGAAATAACTGTTTTATTAAATTTCATTATTAAATTCATTTTGCCCACGGGAAGTTTCGCTTCCGCACAAATTTTTCATCTTGGCATTACTTGGCGCAATCAGTTTCCATATAAGGTCGCACGATATATGAGCTGATAACCGACACTGAGTGAACCAATCACGACACTAGAAACGCAATACATGTATCCGGGGTTGAAAATATAATAACTGCGGATATCAAATGTTTATACCGCAATAATGATCATCGCAGTAAAGCACCTTGGACACTTAAGCAGCCCAGCGTTGACCGCAATTGGTACCCTTGACTGTGCGACAGCGTCGCAGACCGTTCTTCCAACTGAGTTATCAAGACGGTCGGCATTGGATAACATCAGTTGAAACCCGATTTCTGCGCCCGTGAGAATGAGAACCGTCATTAAATCCGATTGTTTTCACTCTGGCCGCTGGTCTGGTTCATGTTATTTCATGCTAACCTATCAAGACCTTCCGACAACCTCGTTCCCAGGGCTTTTCTTCGCCCGCCTCCTCCTTGGTGGAGAACAGCCCCAGTAACGAGGTTGGACTGGCCGGTTGACCAGGTCCCAGGTGGCCGGTTGATAGCACGGTAGGTCATGGTTCGAGTCCCCTTTAAGCCTGAACTTTTTTTCAGGCTTCTTTGCCACTAGTTAACTTGGCTAGGTACTTGACGGCGGTTTTTGAAGAAAACTCATTAATAATTCATGACCCCAACAGCCTATAAAGCGTCACCTGCATGACCCATAAAACGTCACCTGCATGACATTTGAAACCCAATATATATATATATTCTTTATATAAAGAATAGTAACGCATAGCTTGTTTTGTTTTTCTTGTATGCTAATGAACGAGTGCGCAGTAAATGGCAACAAACACAAATTGGGCGTATTTTTTGGGGCAAGGAATGTACTGGCAAGGCTCGGATAAAACCCACCGACCATGTAGACCACCGGGTGAGGGGCCTCAGCACATGGCGCCATGCCGAGGGGGCGCTTCATGCCTGTATTGCAAGGCGGGCATAGTTGCTGGCATAATGTCCTAGGGCCAAGTTAACCCAGTCCAGCAGAGAACAATATGCCCCCTCCCTTACGGGGCTCCCTGAAGGGGGCCGCAGGCAGCCATTCCCCGCCCATACTTTATTAATTAGAACTAAAGTAAGTTACAGGAAGGTTAAATGCCAGAAAGCAAAACGGGAGGGAGGGAGAAAGGGATTAAAAATACTGCAGGCGAAAAGTACTTGCACCTCAGAATGTCTGCCTGACAAGGCTCACGTGGCAAGAGAGAGAGCCAGGAGCCTAACATGGTAATCACGTGGTATAAGGCTGAGAGTCATCCCCAGACTCCAACCAGTATTCGCTTTCCGTCATTAACTTATATTAACTTATAAAATGTCAATATTTTCCTCTCACAATTTGAACCATTGTTCGGACCCCAGGGGGATCGTCTTGTTGTTCGAGTAACGTTAATTCTAGTAAAATGACATTTGGTAACTTATGAAAAAAAACTTTCACCAGCCCTTAAATCCCGGCCTGAACATACCGGCTCCCATAACTCACGCTCTTTGATTCTTGGCAAGAACACCCTCGCACCCCTGCCGTTGTTTAACCACAACTAATGAAGATAAGAATGGTAAGTCTCGTAGCTACCGGAACACAGGCTCAGGAAAGCTTACCAGGGCTGGTCTCTGTACGCGTGACTCTCTTTTTTCGTCGGAGACTGTTTCGTAGCTGAAAAACACACCCACGAACATCAGAAGGTACATCGGATAAGCGGTGACCGGATATGGGGCCGGGATATCCGACGGTCTTTAAGTTGTCTTTGAATATGGATGGGAATAACGGACTTGTATCTCGCAAATGGATAACACGATTCACTAAAAAGACAATAGAGCTTGTCTCTATTTTCGTTCAACTGCGTTCAACAACGTTCAACGAGTTGAATGGCCTATTTCAACATTCAACATGGCATGACACACCGTTCAACATTTCTTAAGCAAGAGCTGCAACATTTGTTGATCAACAAACGTTGAACCGTGTGTCACCGGCTTTAGAGGCAGGGTGGCCCATTGAATATAGCGATGGGTTTGCACGCGGATACTCCGGGTTCAAAGCCTATTCTCATTAATGACCACCAACCTTATTTGCTTCCCACTCCGCCACGCTTTGTAAATAGCCAACTGGTCCATTTGAATTATTAGGGACCTTACGAAACGAGGACGACGACGGCAACGAGAATGCCACAAAACAATAGGTTTAGTGTGCAAAAACAATGGCTCTGCACGCTGTGCCCGTGTGTTTTACATTTTGGTCTATTTCCTTGCCGTCATCTCCCAAAATGACGACGTGAAATTACCAAATTCAAGGTTCTGGGGAGGACGTTAGCATGCACAAGGCGATGAATTTTCAATTATCTCTCAACGCTTCTAACCCGCTCGTAGCAGTTTAATTTCTCGTCAGTAACTGCACATTTTAAATGCGGAACGACACGAAATAGTTGCGTATTGATACCAATAACGCAAACTTGTATTTTTAAATGGCGTCCTCGTTGCCTTTGTCGTCCTCGTTTCGTAAGGTCCCTATTACTCACTATAAGAGACCCCCTCCCCCTGTGTAGTATAAATACAGGTTGTTTACTTTAATTTACTTTACTTAACCAGTCGTACGCGTTGTTCTTGTGAAAACGCGCAAGGTAACTGGGGGCACTGTGCTTATCATCTGCCGCAACATAATAGCTTGAATTTACAGCTACACAGTGCAGCACAATGCAACAATAAATGCTACGCTACGATTTTGTAGTGCGGATCGTTTATTTGCCTACCTTGCCGATAATAGTACCACTTCCTGCCCCACGCTCGAAAGATGGCTCCAAACTTTGCGCTCTTGCCAACTTCAACGCTTCCTGTGTAATGCCAATGTAACACAATAAATGAAGAACTTTTTAACATCACTAGAACTGGAGAAAAATGTTACGTCGCGCGGTCGAAACTCCGAAAAACTTCATCAAAATTAACCAGTCGAAATATTTTGGGGGAAACTTTCTAGCCCCTTTTTAATTTTAGAGAAGCCGCGCTCCATACAAAAGCCGCGGTATTCTGTAATGTACCGTTGTCATTATACAAATGAAAGCCAACAGAATTTCTCGTCTACAAAAACAGAAACCTTGACGATGTGTAAAGTAACGGAAATCAAAGAAAAACTACTCAACGGAGCAAGCTGCGAAAGGCAAGAGCGTCGCGCTCAGAGAAAACTCAACCTCAGTAAAACGTTGCAAAGATTCGCCAGAAAATCTGAGTCCTGTTTCATGCGAATGTATTTTGCTCACCTTGAGATTCATCATCCAGTCGAATACGCATACACCCCGAGGAGGTGATAACTGAAAGTTTTTTCCTTCCTTGCTGAAAACAAAAACAGCATCTAAAGTGAAAAGAAACCGCGTAGAAAGTTGCAACGTAAAAAAAAAAGAAAGTAGAAAACAAAAAAAAGGACGAAGTTCGGTTGCTCCGTTTCTCGTTTTCAGTTTGATCCCAGGTATTGAACAAACGCCGAGAAAGCCAAGTAGCGGCGCATTTTGCGTTGCAAACTGTTTGCTTGCCTGGTACTGTTACCATAGAAAATTTCATTGTCACGTCATGCGTCGAATCCTTAAACTCGTCAAACTCGTTTGAACTTGTTTGAAAACTCGTTTGCGCGCGCAAACTACAAGGAAGCTGAAGTCGAAAAGGACCGTGACTACAAAAGAAGACTGGAAACTCATAGCCAAATTTGTTACAATCACTTACAGTAAAGAGGAAAGATTACCTGGAAATAACAACGAACACTTCAAGAGATGCTGTTGCAAAATCAATGCTCCTGGAAAGAAGTTATAAGGGACGAAGAATGAGCGAGGGATTTCTGAGGGAAATCGGAACAATCAAACCCTCGAAAATGCAGCCTTGCTTGCATCTTTGTTAAAAATATCACCCTGGATTTATAAAACATTTATCTTTATCACAGTTAACACATCCAAACGAGCAAAACCAAAATGGTGAGAAAACATTCCGTAAGATGGAAGAGCTAAGAAACTCATTGAACAACAGCTATGAGATGCGTATTTTCTACTTTCTCAGTGAAGTAATAACTTATGAGAATTTATTGCTCCAGTGGTTTGCAACTTTCTGCTTGGCTTTCCTCTTTCTCTTCCCGTTCTCCAGAGAATGGGAAGTAGAAAGACACTGACAATGAGGATGTTCATTCACAGCTGTAGAGTGTGGCAGTAGCACAGAAAAATTGGCATTCAATGCAACATTACCTCTGTCACCACGTGATTAAATTGGTGAAAGTTTGAGCATTTCTTACATGGATTCTTGTTTTCAATCTCGGTTTAAAAGTTATGCCACAAGAGAGTGCTGTCACAAGAATGGCTCTAGAAATATCATGCTCTTCAAAGGGGTTATTTCACCATATTTTCCAGTGATTCGGAGAAATCTTTACTTGATTACGAGTCTTAGACTTAAAAATGTTAAAATTAAACTTCGTTTCTTGTATGATCATCATTTTATGACAAACAAGACGATTCTCAGCAAAAATGACCATTATCCAGGTGAATCACATGAAACTTGAAAAAAGTTGGCCCAATTTTTTTTTCAAGATGACCTAAATGCAATCCGTTTCAATCTTGTCCTTTTCTGTCTATCCATGCATTTCTTTGGCTTTGTTGTATTTCGTTTATATCAATCTACAGTTGTAAGTGGCTATTTTGATGTTTTATTTTATTTTATGAGCAATTGTTGTGTCATGAAAAGTCCAAAATTGCATGACATAGCCCTTTAAGCTCTTTGATACACCACAACCTTTCATGTAAGTGATGCATACCCTGATGGCTTGCTATCTCGTGGCTTCTTGCTGCTTCGTTCATCATAGAAAATGAGATCAGAATCTTGTATGATAAACCTATAAGTTATTAAAAAGTAACAGGTTAGTATATGAGCCTTTCTTTAAAAGCAGAAACCCCACCCTAGTGGTAAGTGGTAGGGTTACCCTGGCAGGAGGGTCAAAGATAGCCTGGGTTTACAAGGGAAACTTAGTGTGCACCCTGAAACACAATGGAAACCATTGCAAAGTTATCCTGGTTGGTGAAGTTATCCCTAACAGCTCACTTGTTTGGGGTGTTATGCATGAGTATCTTGGTGGCAAAACTGTCATTGTGTTTTTGCTGGTGAGAAGAACTGTTCCTCAAAAAGAATGGTTTCGTGCTGCATTCTTCTCCCCGGCTTTACCAGCTCACACTAATATACCTTAAACAAACGAGCCCTCTCACAGGCTATCCCTAGCAGAGCATTTTCAAGGCAGCCAGGGTTACCCTGACATCATGGGGTGACCATAGTGCTCAGCTAGGGTTTCCCTAGGGCTTGAGTAGCCCTAGCTGCCTTGCGGACATGTTGATGAAAAATAAACGTGTAATAGTTAGCCAGGGGTAACCCTAGCACCACGGTTTCCTCATCCACTTGTGAACAGGGCCTTAGACACCCTACCACCCATACATTTTTGGGGGGAGGGGGTGGGGATCTGGTACCATGTCTTTGCATTTCAAACAACCTTCCTAAGGAGTGGCACTTACCATGACTTAGGACCATGTACTTGCATAACTCAAACACAAAAATATGCCATTCATGAGACCTTTTTGGTTACAACGTCTAACTGCCATTTACACAACAAAAGAAAAAGTGGTTGGGCATGTGTAAAAAGCCATATGTTACCAAATCGATGCAGTGTTTTTTAGAGCAAAGAAGGAGTGACCCTTAAAGTTAACATATGGCTTACCAGTTGCCACTTTTATCTTCTCTCAGTTTTTCAAGTCCTAAAATGAATGAGTAAAAAAGTCACACCCAGTTAATAATGCAAGCTAAGAGGATGCACCAGATTTTTAAGGATCATAGGCCTTCAATGGAAAAAGAAAGAGGAAATGGGAACTGGGAGTAATTTAAAAGCAAATGGGAAGTTGTGAGTGATGAAATAGAGGTTTGTCATCGAGGTTGTGGGCCTGACATTTTCCCTTCCTGGCCAGAGGTTTTTTCCTTCCCTCTCTCATTTCACTGCCAACTCAGAAAGGTTAGTTACAGACCTAGACCTGTGAAGGGGTGAAGCCATGCTTAATACCAGTGGTTTCTATGCATTGTCTAAAGGACACTAGTAAAACTGGATTTCTCAGGTCACAATAACAACATTTGGCAAGCTTTGTTGAGTTTTTGACAGGAGATCTGTCCCTTATTTGGAATACTTCCCAAACTGGAGATCTTTGCTTTCATGTCAAGCTTTGACCAAACTTCATGGTTGCGTCTTTTTTCAGTTACGGTTAAAGTATATCATGCAAGACAGTAGAATGCAGAAATCTCACGTCTTTTTACGTGAAGCTTGTTTTTTGTTGCACAAGAAAGAAAAGTTTACTTCAACGCGCATAGGACCTCAGTACGTCCCCCATCTGTCACTCACACCAGTTCATTAGAAAACTGAACTACTGTGCAAAAGGCAAGGACCAGTTCCTTTCAAAACTGCTTGCTTTGTGAGTGATTATTTTAGTCCTTGTCTTTCACTTTCCAATTTAGAAAGACGTTACTATTTAATCTGTCAATCAACACATAACAACAAGAATTGAATGGAGCCAAATGTTTGTGTGGACATTTGAAGGCATTCCTGCCCTCGGATGTTGGTTGGTAATGGGGCAAGGTGAATTCTTTAGTTTATCCATAGATAACTATGGTTTACACATTGATATAGGATACAGTAATGTTATTATAATTGATATGCCTGCTCTTATAAATACAAATCAGACATATTTTCATATTCAAGTTTCTCTTTGATTTTAAAAATTTCCAAGCAGTGGCAGTCTTTTTTTAACATTGACTTGTGATTATCTCTCAATCACTACCCTAACCTGGAGCAATGGATCTAAAAAACAAAGCTGGTTTAAGACAATTGAACATGAAAACATTAATCCATAAATTAATCCAGTAGAACACCATTCCCGTATTGGCGAATCCTGTCTGATTAGTACTTGTGTTAACCATTTTTGCCTGGTTTCAAGGACTCTGCTGGTCCTTTTATGCAGCAGGTTTAAATATTGACAGACCAAGATATAAAAACTCTAAAAGACTGATGATAAGATAAAGATGAAGGTAAAGAAACTCTTAATGACTGACGTAAAGAAACTCTAAATGAAAAGAAACGTAAAGAAACTACAACCAACGGAAAATGAATTTGTTTAATCATAATCTGGCAAAAAAATGAAATCTCACTATATTTTTGGCAGAATCTCCCAATTTTTGTTTGTTTGTTTGTTTGTTTGTTTTTCATAGATCTCCAGATTTTCCTTTATCAGGGGTGCGCAGGAAGGACTGTATTACTGAAAATTACCAGATCACTGAACAATAAAGACCAATAAACTTAATATATAAAAAGGGAAAGAAAGAAAGTGTCTCTGGCTAAATACCACTGTAGCTGTGCAAAGGTTGAATCTGTCCCTCCAAACTAAGCCTTTCTCGTCTGGGTGATGAAGCTTTCATGACCAAAATGATTCAGCTGTGTAAAACACCAAATTATGCGCTTATCAATGTCAAGCCCCAGGGTGGGGGGGGGGGGGGGGACAGGCTACTTACGGGAAATTGACTCAGGAAGCCTTCCCCTGGGTAGGGATTTTGAAATGTGTTGCCCCAGGGCTGTCTTGGGAGACTGAGAGAACCTGGAGATGAGTTATAGGCTATCCAGGTATTGAAGGATTTCTCTGGACACCAAAGGGACGGTGGAGCCAAGGGGGCTGGGGGTGGAAAGGGGGGGGGGGGGTGCTAAAGCCCTCACAATTTCAAGTAAAAAATAAAAATACTGAATACTGAAAGAAGCATTTCTGATCTTCAAGATTTCAAGTCCCCCCAGTTCTAAATATGCTCCAACATCCCTGCACTATGAGTGAAAGAAAGGTAAGTCATACCAGTCTTATATTTTCGTAAATATGGACCATCACTTCTTTCAGGATTTGCTGGAGTGTTCACAAGTAGAAGAGTGTTTCTTTCTATTGTTTCTTGTGATTGCTTTTTGTATATTTCTACATATTCATGAATTTTCCACTCTATCGTTGCACATGTTTGATTGAATACAAAAGCTGGTTAATATTGTTCATGTAATTATAACAACATTGATAGGTGCATTAAACGTTACTGAATTCATGAATATTTAAAATACATCTGTGGCCTCAGCGACTGGGTGACTTGTACTGTCGTGGACAGGAGCTAGCATTTAAACGAAGCATCAGTTCGCCTGCTGAGTGGCTATAACCAATCTCTATATATTTTTCATCTTTCGTTATATCAATGGTTAGTTTTCCCGTAAATATTTATGACAAAGATCATCTCCATAAATTGTCCCGGATTCAAATCATAACTCCTTATTTTAGAACTTACCTTTACCTTTAGCTTATAACAAAGACCTACAAGACATAAACCCAGTAATATGTGGCGATGCGGAAATCAGAAATAACATTTTCTATCTTCCTTCAGACGACGTAAGCTTTTTACTGCAAGGCGTAAGTGGCGCAAAAGACAGACTGGACAAGAGCCAAATTTAGGCTTTCCGAACTTCTGACGAAGTATTCCGAACGTCACGATCAAGTCACGGGCACACTGCTAAAATGCAACCAAAGAAAGGAATACGATGTAAAGCTCATCCACTTTCCGCAGATCCCCCGCTTTCGAAAATCCCACTGCTCAATGCTAAACTTAGATATCATTGCAAGCAACCATACTGGTAAATATCACATTTATTTTATTGCGTGTCGACTCAGTAATTACCAACAACTGTCGCCTTCCCTGCGAGGACACTCTGCTCGCTGGGTGGTCGCAAGATGAAAAATATTGGAAGAGATGAGTTGTTAAGTGTCAGGGTAAGTGGCTGTTAGCAAGGTTTTTCTTTGCTTTGCGTGTTTCCCTCCCTCCTCTCGTTTGTATTTTCTTCCGTGATCTACACATTCACGAACCCATGACTAGAAGTCACCTCTCCATTACAAGTCTTTGCGCGTACTACTCATTAAGCTCTTCTTTTTGGAGTCAAACGTCACGCACTTAAAGATGGCGCAAAGACAAAACATTTGGAGGTAGATAACGTGCTTTTACATCTAAGCAAACTTTTTGAGAGCATTTTTGGTCAACATAATTGCTTTGAGCTCTACTCAGCTGTCCCACACATTCCGTAAGGAAAAAGGGAAGAGGTGACGTTTCTTGTCCAAAAATAGAAACGAAAGTGCATTCACGACTCTTGAGCGGATTGTTAAATTCTAATGTCATGTTCGATGCACTGCAGCTTTATGGAGTAGTGTCTTCTGCTGTTTTTCGGCCAGTGCCGTAGCTCCAATTGCTTCACTATACGATAGCTATCGATATCTTGCGACAAAGAGCTGTTCTATCTCAACATAAATCAGGTATCTAAAGCTCTGGGGCAGCTTGTCAATTTCAACGACTAAATCCATATCACCCTAAAGGACCTTTTCATTCCTACTTTGTTTTCAGTATCACCATCATCATCAGGGTTGTATTCACTCTTGGCAGAGGAACCCTCCCTGGATTGATCCCACAGGTGTGTGTGCTTGGCTAATCTTGACCAAACGGGTCCAAACTGTTTTCAGTATCAAGGAATCGAACCGTAAATGAGACGCAACACAATCTCCTTTGGGATTCCAAGGTCCATGCTCCGGCACGCCCTTGTCATAAAAACACGCTATTTCGCCGTTTCGTTCTTCACGCTTTACGACGAATGTTGTGAATAGTCACAAGTATTTTAGAAGTCTTGCTATTGTTTACAGCGAAAAACAATAGTTAATCTTGTAAAATTAGGTGTTAATTGAATTGATCCCTGGAGAGAATGACAGTCAGCGCACGATCTCGATATTCTTTACCTTGCGCTTAGTGGTAAAGTAAGAAGTGGCACCGACCATAAAACGCAGTGATTAGAACTACTTTAATTAACTATTTTCGAACAAAAACAAAGGGATGTCTTGTTAGATTCAACGATCAGGGTTAAAAAGGTACATGATACTTTCTTTGAAGGGTATCTACTCCTACACGATGACTCCCTACTAAAAATAAATACAAAAAGGGAAGGACGACCTTAAAGGCTTAAAGAGCTCGCTTGGAAACAACAGACACTGGGCATTTCCAACTGTGACGGGGCGTTTTGAAGTACACGACTTAAAGAGCTAAATAAACAATTTCAAATTTTACATGGACTTCTCTTCACTAATTTCCACATACAACTCGTAGTTCAGTAAAACGGATAACAAGTAAAAGAATGAAAATTCAGCTGTGCCATCGACTGCCACACACAAAGTATAAAATCCACCCCGATGGGTGCAGTCTACAGAGACCTTAAGGTACCCCAAGATCGGTGTATGGGTAGCGACTCAGTAAACATCATCAAAACATACCCGTTTCTCCATGTCTTTACTCGTGTTTCATCTACGGGGAAACTGCTGTCTACCCCGGGAAAACACCTGGGTCTACCGGGTAAAATTAATGACGTCACCGCAAAATAAAGAGAGGGAAAAAAAATAATAATAAAATGGCGCTACCAGTTACCCGTACACCGATTTCGGGGTATCTTATGGTCTCTTATGTCTGTACAATGGTTACTGAGCGCACTAGTGGGACATGTACGCCGTTTTGTATAAACGAGGTCTTAAGAGATTTGTGCAACACCATTTATCTGTGCGAGCCATCTTTCTGTCGGCTTCCCTTCTCTTCTTTGCTGCTTCTTCCTCGGGAGTCTTCGCTATCCCTGCTTCGCTTCCTCTCTCTGTTTCTATCTCGGCTTCGGCTTCGTTTTTTCCTGTCGCTGTCTCTCCCTCCCCTGCTGGGGCTACTACTTCGCTTCCTCTTTCTGTCTCGCTCCCTGCTATCGTCGCGTTTTCGTTCGTGACTGCGGCGCTCTTTACTTCGCCTTCGGGAACTGTCGCGATCACGACTTCGACTCCGTCTTCTTTCGCGCCCCCGATCTCGGCTTCGGCTGCGGCTTCGATGGGGCCTCGCTCGTCGATCTCCATCTGTCTCCTCCTCGTGGCGTCTGCTTGGCGGACTGAAACAATAATGGAGAGCAAATAAACACAAATTAGGAGTCAAATTTGTAGCAGTTTGTTGACGGTTTAAAAAATTTAGCACACTTCAAGGATAGTCCTCAAGATATTTGTATTGCTTTAAAGCCTGAAAACGAAATGGCTTTGGTACAAGGTAACCAGATTCCACCCAAACAACAGTGCTAAAGAGATCAGAAGCAATTTGCGTAACTCATGCAATAACCAAAACGGCTTGACCGAGCCCTCTTTCGAGTTGGCTTGCTTCTCTTTGCGACCACTTAATAGTAAGTTCCTGCCTTAAAGGGAACGTCCACTGCTACAGAACGATAACTTTAAAAGGAAGGAAATAGTGTTTACAATCAAATTTGTTTGAAATGTTTTCAAAGAAAGCATTTGCATGGGTAAAAACGGAATTTTAGAATCGCTTGTTTTCAGTTTCAAATTTAATAATAATAATAATAATAATAATAATAATAATAATAATAATAA
>BLFK01000383.1:4167258-4174573 GCA_014634185.1 Astreopora myriophthalma | reverse complement strand
TTCCACTTACAGCTGTACAGTAACCCAAGTATTCTGGAACCAATTCATTGGTCACAATAAAAAAATACATATCTCTACGCGAGACACATGGCTAGGGCACTTTCACTGCCTTCAAATCCACATGCAATATAATTATGCTGAATTTCTTTTGTAATCTAAAGTAAAAAAATGTACATGTAAAGTTAAGCATGGTAAAAGCAACAGTTTAACCGCATGTAAGTAGTTACATGTGGTTAGCACCTACTTACCTGATGAACATGAATCCCAGTGCCCTGATGTAGGGCGAGTCGACGTGTGTTATTAGTCCATTGAGTTGTTTGCGGGTCAGTTTCAGTGTGAACAGCTTGTAAAGAAGGCAGAATGCTGATGATACAATGCCTCCTGCACCAACACCGCGGACCTAAACAACAACAACAACACAAAAATTGGAAATATTAGAAAAGACACAACACAAATTTCTTTTCACAAGCTAAAAGCTAATGTTGTTTTCTTGTAACATATGACAAACACCATTCACAGAGAATACTAATGTCAGCATGAAGAAAATATAACCGCCAGACCATAAAATTAAAACCAGATAAAAATGACTACCATTCACAACTAAAAATTGAAGGATTTAGAGCAAAAACGTCCTCACTGACATTTTTAGTGCATTTGGTCATTTTGCGAAATTGCATCCAGATTTCTCACAATACACGGAAATTAAGTTATGGAAGTACCTATTGTAAGTGATGTGAACAAAATAATGAAAGGGAAAAAAATGTTTGTGGATCCTGCGGAGTGGGGGTTGGGGGAGGGGGTGGGGGGAGAAGGCACATTGGATTGCCCTAATTTTTGGCATATAGCATGGGGATGTTCACCCCATAATCTTAATGCAGTTGGTTTGGTGGAAATTGGCTGCGATTTTGAGAAATGACCTAAAAATCGTGCAAAAGTCAGTTAGGATGTTTATGCCCGGAGCCCTTCAATCATAACAAAGAAATACTTACTCCTCCACACATTCCAACCTGTCCTGCAGTTTTTCGACTTCCTTTTTCCCATGGTTCAAGATGCTCGACCTGTGGTTACATGTGAATAAAAAGAGGATTTAAGGTTTCAAAAAACCCTGTACAAGTTTGATTATGTTCACATCAGACATACCATAATGTTGCAAAAACATTGGCACATGGAATAGTTTTGTGATTTTACTGGAGTGTGAAAATAAATAGTAAGCTGTACCCAACAGAAGGGTTATGATTGTACATGTATATTATTTTTTAACTCAGACAGTAATGAAAATGACTTGGAATTGGAAACTTTTCAAAACCCAAGGGGTTTGTTGAAAACTACCAGAGCACTGAAGAATACCCCTCCCTCGATGTCACCTTCTCCTTTTGCCGACATCCTTTGAAAGGTGAGGCACATAACCATGGTGACCTTCTTCATTTGGCTACCAACTGCTATTAATGTGCCAACCAAAGGTTTATTGGCTGTTGAAACAATGACCTCCTTTGCTCGGCCATTGGCAAGTTTGAGTATAAAAATAAATTTGACATCAATAATGAAAAACAGAGAACATTGCTATAGGTACATCCTATTCTTATTCAATCACATGCAAATTAATTGAGGGGTATTCACAGTTTAGCTAATAACCCCTGGGCATGTCTATAAATTATAAATGAATTGCACTTTATGATACCACAAAACAGACAAGGCCAAAACCAGAACATTATTCCACATACAGGTGAAAAATTTGGCCGAACCCTAATTCTAATCTAAATGTAATTCTTTACCACAATGCAATGATCTGTTCCTAAGGACCTTTGAAACCTTGCCACATCAAAACAATTTTAAGAAAATGATTTGAATCCAGGAGTAACATACCTCAACCTAAAATGATCATCTGGGTGACTGGAGTCCTGAGAAGGACTATTGTTGTTGACTGATGTTTTGACAACCTGTGTGGAAGCCAACTTCAGAGTCAAGTGATTGATTTTAGTCAGTTGAAAATTCCAAAACCGTGGTGATTGGCTGTGAAGACGTGAGCGGTGATTGTTTGGTCATGTAAATAGAGTAATAATGAGCTTCTGTTTTTGGTTGAGCAATCATTTGCAAGGTGCAGGAAGAGGTTGGCAGCGATTTAGGGTAGTTTGTTCTAAGTTAGTAAACCAGCTTTGAGTGTAATTCGTTGGTAGTAATTGGTACTGTAGGTAACGCAGGTAGCAGAGTCCCAGTCGATAGTGTGGGTTGTTTTTGAGTGGTGTTCAGTGATGTTGTTGTTGAGGTCGCCATTTTTAGTAGCTCGTTTGTGTTTGTTTCGTTGCGTGACACAAGACACACTGACAGACTACTCGACCAAACATCTTACAATCCTACGTCACACAAAGCAACTACTGCATGAACCTTGACAAGAAGAGCACAAATTGTTTGCGAATCACACGACAGTTTGATCGATGAAACCAAGCACTTGGACACTGTTTTTGTTAAGAAAAACTATAGCTCAGACTTCATCAAACGCAACACTTACGTCAGACAGAACAACAGCTCTAACAACTTATCCACCACTACAGCCACCATACCTTACATACTGAAATCATAGCATGCATACTACAACCTCACAACATCCATGTTGCACACAAACCCATGTTCACTTTATGACACTTACTCACGAATGTTAAGGACAAAGACAAACCTGAAAACAGACCGGGAGCAATTTCCAAGATCAAATGCTCCGACTCCCAGGCCACTTATATTGGTGAGACTGGCAGGAACTTAACCATGCGACTACATGTAAATGAACACAAACGAGCTACTAAAAAAGGTGACCTCAACAACAACATCGACAAACACCACTTGAAAACAAGCCACACTATCGACTGGGACTCTGCTACCTGCGTTACCTACGGTACCGACAACTACCAACGAAATACACTCAAAAGCTGGTTTACTAACTTAGAACAAACTACCCTAAATTGCTGCCAACTTCTTCCTGCACCTTACAAACAATTACTCAACCGAAAACCGTAGCTCATTATGCATGTTTATTGTACAACTCAGCCCCCCCCTTTCTACTCTATTTACATAACCAAACAATCACCGCTCACGTCTTCACAGCCAATCACATCACGGGTTTACTAACGGCTACTCCATCTATTGACCAATCGAATCGCTCACCCGGGGTTTTGTAATTTTCAACTGACTAAATTTGAGTCACTTGACTCTGAAGATGGCTTCCACACAAGTAGTCAAAACGTCAGTCAACAACAACAGTCCTTCCCAGGACTCCAGTCACCCAGATGATCATTTTCAATCGAGGTACAAAACAATTTTCTTGAGAAAAAAAATAACTATAATCTGCCTCACGTTAAACGTAGTCTAGAAATCTTCTTTCTTTTTTAAGGTTTTGTTTAAAGTTACAAATCTCTTAAATATTAAGACCTAGCGATAGCATACATCTTCTCTTCTAGTGGAATGATAGTTCGTTTAGTGCTAATCTAATCAGGTTCTTACATGTCTAGAGCGAGAAGTCCAAGGTCGAGTCCCTCAATTCTCCATCGACTTTCTTCCTTTCTTACCTTGTAGTAAATTTCATCAACCACTTCATGATAGGTTTTCAGTTTAAACAGTTCGTTCTTGAAGTAAGGAGACGATTGAACGTTAGTCAAAATCATGCTGTTCAGGTTCATAGTTTTTTCATTCCCCCACAATGGAAGGACGTTATTCTGCTTCTTTTGGCCTTGAGGTCTCGATTCCTCCCCATCCATTATGCACGTGTACGATTCCTATAAATGTAATTTCTGTTTTTGCGAGGTAACTTTGGCGGGGGGAAAAAATCTCTACATGAAAAAAAATCTCCAATCTAAAACATGGCGGCACGGCTCGTAATACCCATGATACTTCACTTAGCTTGCCAAGGAATCTGGAACGAGTACTTCGATTTCCCAGTGTACTTTGCAAGCTCAAGTATGTCCGCAGCGCGTGGGAAGACCTGCACCAATGGTGACTTATTTCCACAGCTCAAATTGCCCTATAAGAATTACCGCTGGGCAGTGACAACATGGTTTGGTTGCTTGGCGCTTACTCCATCGTGGGCTCAGAAGGGCAGTGTGAGTTATGGAAACGAGTCAAAACCGACCGGCACCGTTTCATATAAGGCATTTACCATTTACACAAACCACCCGGAAGTAAATGTGGCGCGTAAATATTAAATGACGCAGCTTGTCCTAATGAAAGATGGACAATGTGCAAAATACACCAGTGTCAACTGAAAGGCCTCAAAAGAGTAGACAATGATGATGACCGGCTCATTATTTCTGAACTGTTCCTAATAATATACATGCAAAAATTTCACCATGCTGATTGGCTGAGAGCATGTCAATTAATCCCAAACAGTGCAGAAAGTTGAAATTAAATTTTTGCATGTATATTATTAACAAGTATTCAAAGACTACAAATTGCACTCGCCCTACGGGCTCGTGCAATTTTTTGTAGTCTTTGAAAAATTTACTTATGCTTATTTATTCCAAATTCCACTCAAAATCATTTGATTACCTATACAAATTGAATACAGTAAACACCTGCACATAAGATTCCCTTTTGTTGTGGTGCATGCAGAAACTACCCATATTTAAAAAAAATGACCTCGAAATTTCAGGCGACTGTAAGAAATCACACTTTAAACTGCACAGATCTTGTTTTAAAGGCTTTGCAGGCCTATACATTTTAGATGTTAACAGTTTTTACATCATGATTTCATGTCTAGAACATCGAGGACATACATGTAAAGAACAAAATAAGCAGTAGTTTTGCTTTATGCTTATTACTGGAAGTATCAAGAAAAAAATACCCCTTAAGCCACTAGTCATAGAGTAGATATCTTTTGTGGATATAAGCTTAAGAACCAATTTAAGAATCTAGATAGCCTAAAACTACTGTAAATATCATTTTTATAAGAACCTATTTAGCCTAACTTGGAAAAATCTAGGTTCTTACATGTGGGTGTTTTCTGTAGTGTGTATCATTTGACGAAACCGGATTTTCAGTGTGAATTGTAAGGACTCACAATGAAATGTATTGATCCTTACTACCTCTTATTTAAATCTGAGATAGCAGCAGCCTGCGATCGCTCTAAGAAGGAATAGAGTGAAATCACAAATGTAAGTTTAGGAATGTTTTTAATTTCCTTCACAATAGTGTTTCAGAGAAACATACAGCAACTTTGTGATAAGATAGTCAATAATATTAATTGAATCTTAAGACCATTTTTAAACCATGTTAAATAACAAACATGTATTCAATGAGCAGTTCCGTGGTGTAAAGTTGTCCTTGGAAGTGAGCAGGTTTGAACATGCACCAAAAATCTGACACCTTCAGTCCCTTCCCTTCCTCAAGTGGAAAGGGAAGAACAGTTCAAGAGCACCTGCTGGACTTTTTAAGTCCTTTCTTTCTCAACTTCACTATTAGCTCTCTAGTGTATTTTTCACTAGTCTTTTCTTCAATCATTGTGTACAAACTTCCTTCCCTGTCAGAGTCAAAATGCAGCCTCACCCTCCCATACAAAGAGTTAACACATTTACAAGCTACCACCCTGTCAAATAAGAATCAATATTGTGTCCTTAACAGTTAAAAACATGAGGACATTTTTGCACCAGGACACATTGCTGTTATTACTAGAAGTCTTTGAATTAAGGTCCCTACTGACTACTACAAAAGTGCATCAGTCCCTCAGTCTTATTATTTTCAGGGTTCGTGCAGGAATTTCAGAGTTAAATTTAAGGACTTTTTAAGGAGAATTTAAGGACTTAAATTTGACTTTCAAGGAGAAGAAACAAAGAAGAATAAAGCTTCTCTAAGCGTTTGTTTCCAATAATGGCGGCGCATTTTTTGCCAAGGCGCTCTTGAACCAGATCACTTTCTATATTTTTTTCTCTTTTATTGTTTCCAATATATTTTTTCACATTCAATGCGTATTTAAGTAAAAAATTCAAGGAGTTTTTAAGGAGTTTTTTTAAATTTCTCATTTTTAAGGAGTTTTCAAGCGCCCTTAAATTTGCAAAATATATTCAGTAGTTTTCAAGGAGTTTAAGGAGTAGCACGAACCCTGTATTTTAGTCTTATTCTTTAGAGTACCCGAGATAAAATTAACTTATAAATAAATAAATAAATAAATAAATCTCTATGGTGGCTGTAAAAGCCTATTTATCTTGTGAATTCCCTTATACACTGCTACAACATCAGGGCTAAGTTGTTCAAAGTAGGGTTAATGCTAAACCTGGTTAATACCATTCCATCGATTAAGTAATATCGAGGCATGTAATTTTTTCAAAATAAATAATCTTTCATTCTTAAAGGAAATCCTTTGCCTAAGTAACATTGAGGCACATAAATTATTCAAAATTAATAAGAAATTTTCACTCTTAAAGGAAATCCTCTGCTCTTCACAACAAAGGACATGTCTTAATTTGTAATTTCACTGGACCAACAAACAATTTTAGTTTTACTGCTCTAAATTAAGAGCTACGTGTTGCTTCTTGTTACACAATTGATCCCACCCACCACAGAGCCGTTCAATCTCCATGGCAACAGCAATAACTAAGCGATCCTTATTATTTGCTGCTACAGCCTGAATACCAAGAGGTAATCCTGACTCGCTCAGACCGACAGGGCACTGTGTTACAGGCAAATAAATGACATTAAAAATAGCTGTGTATGAAAAGTTAAAAGGAAACAACAAAGGCATGTTATGGTTTAGAGCAGTTGAAGGGTGGGAGGGGTAGAGCAACACTCCATCTTTACCCAGAATAGATTCAAGTTCTAGCCGTAGTTCTTCTCCCACCTGAAGAAATGATTCCAGCACACCTTTAGGTGTTACTGACTCAAACTTCTCCAGAATCCCCAAGCCAATGGCAGGGATTGTATGATTGGAGAGTCCTATGCAGGACTTCATCAATTCCCAGTATGGATTCACTGTAGCCTTCTGGTCCCCCATGTAAAAGCAAAATGTGTTTTGTGCTGCAGATGACATCATTGAGGACCAGATCTCAAGGGATGAAGCAAGTTTGTCAATCTTAAGAGGCTCAACTTTGACCCCCAGCTTCTTCTCAAACTGTTGGCAGACGTACTTTTGGGCTTGCTTAAGTTCCTGGGTGACATTTGATACTAAAAAGTTTCCTCCACAGTCCTCCATGGTGAAAATCCTCAGTTTAGAAACATCTACAGGATCCTCAAGATTTAGTGATGTTGCCTTATCTCCTGCCATAATCTGAAAAGTTATGCAGAGAAAAGTCACTTCTCAAATAGGTCACTCCAAAGCAGCTCTATCATGTCCACTTTCATT
>BLFK01000383.1:4149758-4164758 GCA_014634185.1 Astreopora myriophthalma | reverse complement strand
TTGGCCTCAGATACAATTCAATATAGCGGGTTACATGTTTTCAGGCTGAAGTCCAGTCTGTCAATTTACATGTTATTGTGCAAAGATACAATTCTATTGAGCAGTCTGCATGTTTTTGGGCTTTCATTCATTTCATCCCGTCGGTTTGAATGTTTTTGGGCGAACACGCTTCATGTCAATTGAGTAGTTCACATGTTTTCGGGCTGGTCTGATATCTCTTGCCAGCGTATAACTCTTTAAGGCGTATGATGTTGAAGGAGGGGGAGGGGGAGGGGGAGGTTGCAATCTTCTCACCTGATCCAATCCCTATCACAGATCCAGCCGCTCCAATGATAGCGCCTTCCCCACCTGAGCTTCCGCCCACAATCTTCGAAAAGTCAAACGGGTTGCAAGTCCTACCATACACCCTGTTGGCAGCCTCCCACCACATGCACAATTCACTGCAGTTGGATAAGGCCAGTGGTATCGCCCCAGCTTGGCGCAAACGTCGAACGACGACAGCGTCTTCCTCAGCTATGTGATCTTTACGAGCCACAAGCCCACCACTGTTAGGGAGGCCTGCAACTGCAAACGATTCTTTAACAGTGAATGGTACGCCCAAGAAGGGTTTGGTAACCTGCAAGTCGTCTCTCTCCTCCTGGTTCATTTCGCAGAGCATTTCGTCGATTTCTTTCGCCTCCTCTAAGGCATCCGGGAAGCGATCGGCCACCACGGCATTGATGCTAGCATTGATGGCATTTATCCTGTCTATAAATACCTGCAAGAGTTCCTCTACACCGATTTCCAACTGGCGAATCTTCCAGGCTAATGTTGTTGCCGGAAGTCGAAGATAGCCGTGAATAGGCGTCTGGAAAACGTTGTCGGCGGACATGGCTTTGGAAATCGAGTTTCTCTTAGCCAGTAGAGTTCTTCTGAACAAATTAAAATAAGGAAAGGTTCGCGATCAATGAATCATAACAGCCTGATTTTCATACTGCTGTTGGGAGCAGCCAAGAATTACCCATGAAGCACTTAAACCGGAAGTCTCCCACAAATCTTCGCGGGCTGAAAATCAATGGCGGATGCCGGCGCGGAAGAAAGTTCATGAAATTTCCCCGGTTGATTTCATCACCGCAGAGAATTTGGAATAAAAATAGCCCTCAATTTGTTATAAAATCCTCTCCAGTGAGAATTTTGAGCGGGCTGATTTTTAGCGCCATGGATCAAGGCAACTTAACACAGAACGGCGTAGTTGAAAAGACAGCTAGCCAGCTCAAGAAGGAGGCTCAGAGATTGGCGAAATTGGAAAAATTCAATAAAAAGAAGGAAAAGGAAGCTGCCCTTGCTGAGAACCAGAATCAAGTAAGTGTTGAAGTGTGCGCACAGCACAGAAGTGAGTTTCGCTATGAAGTTCCAACTCGTGTCCCAGGAGAAATTTCAATGGCATTCTCCTTTCGAATTGCATGACTTCCAGAAGCTACCATAAAGACCAACATCGTGTATGTTTGAGTCCACAAAATGTTTTTAAACTTGCATACACGATCAGCGTTTAGTAATTGCCAACTGAACGCAATATTCGACTTTTATTTGGAGAATTTGTTTTGGAGCGATTGATGACTTGCTGGACGTAAGAATTACGCGGAGCGGAAGTCTGTTTTGCCTTGTAAACAGCTTTCAGTTTCTCAATAATTATTGCATCACCCTTCCGTCACAGCCCTGGGAGTAGTGGCGGGTTGCGGTAAACATTTCCCATCTTATGTCCACTTGAAAAATTATCGGATCTTTTCAAGAAAGTGAAATTTATGCAATTACATATATTAATATAAAAATAGTGGAGATAACAATGGCAAGGAGGCCTAAAAGAAACTATTAAGCTTATTTTAATTAGGCCTCCTCAGTTTTAGTTTTGTAGGATAGAATTAAGAAAACAAATGACAACATGGCGACAAATATGTCATTACACTAATAAATGAAAAATACAAAATTAAAAGGAAAGGAAAGCTGCCATAATCTTAATAGTTAACACATTTTAATATAATTATGAGGATAGTAGTAGTTATTACAAATAAACACCTTAAGAGCTTTTTTTTTAAAGGAGGCAGGGGAGTACAAGTTAGCGATCTCAGTAGTCGAAAGTTGTAAAATTTGGGTCCTTGATAAGAAACAGAAATTTGTTTGATGTTCGTCAGAAAGGTAGATGAAAAGCATGGGAATTTCTTGTATTGTATTAATGAATTTGTCTTTGTAAAATAACTTTGCAGTCAAATTTTGCAGGAAGAATACGGTCTTGATAGGAGTACATGAATAAACCTAGTTGCAAGAGGTGTATGTCATGAAATTTTAAAATACCAAGGTGTTTAAAGATTGGATCAGTATGTGCATAGAATTGGGTTTTAGCTGTAGTTCTCATGACTCGCTTCTGTAGAATTACAAGGCAAGCAAGGTTAGTTTTATAAGTCGATGCCCAAACTAAAATTAATTGCAATAGAAAAAGTAAGGATGAACTAAAGAAAAGTATAGGTTGTGTAAAGACTTTGTTGACAGGTAAAAACTAGATTTACAAATTATTCCAACAAACTTTGAAACTTTGTTGCCATCCCTTCCCAAACTACAGAATACAGGGCCATTTTAGGAACAGAATTGGCTTGGCAACTCGCCAGTCTTGAGGACAATGCATTTCAGGTGGCATGGAAATAATCAACTGACGTACAGTTCTCAATGTTTCAAATTACATTTGAAAATATTCCTTGAATGTTTGATATGGCTCAATAAAATTGTCATCAAGTACAGTATGGTGCACACCTGTCCTTAGGGTCTTGTGAAAAAGTATTGCATGAAAACCCTATTTAAAAAAAAACCCTTATATGTAAGAGACTAAATGGAGTATCAATCAGATGTGAAATGAATTAACTGTACATACCTACTGTACACATGTTCCACTGCCAAAATCGTGTTTTCAGTTTTGTCTTCCTTTTGCGTAGTGAAGGGGAATACTATGCAGTGCTATTATGGAAGCAAAGCTGAATTGTACTCAGAGGAAGACCTAAAGTGTCAGAAACTCTGAAGTACTACCCAAGAAAGAGGAAGAACTCGCACTGCAAATGGCTGCACTAAATGAGTTACCGAAGTGGGATATATTGGTGCAATACCTGTACTGATAACATACAGATTAAAAATTAATAGTGAGATCTACATGTACACTGTACAGTAATCCTATTCACAAGCAGAGGTGGAGAAACTATGTGTACATTCAAGCTCCAATCTGTATGCCTTTTATTCACATTCAACTCTGATGTCTGATTCTGTTCTTTCATTGATCTAGAAAAAGAACAACAAGAAGAAAAAAGAGACAACAAAAAAAGTTTTTGTGTATGACAAACCAACTGCACCGGGAGAGAAGAAAGGTTATTGTATTGACCATTTGAGAGATCGTTTCTATTGAATGCAAAACCTTTGTGCATCTTAGTTAACAGTGTCTTATGTTATCTTCGTGAAAAAAATATACATGTAGCTGGTATGCTGTACAGCACTTTATATGGACAAGAGTTAACATGGATCCCACAGGAGTCAGATACTTTCTCTAAGCTTTTATTTTTCCTGTTGGGTTAGATGTCAGTGGACCAATGCCAGATAGCTACAGTCCAACATATGTCGAGGCAGCTTGGTATCCCTGGTGGGAAAAACAGGTATGGGACTGCATAAGCTAGGGGCAGAATCTTTCATAACTCTTTGGAGTTTAAACAATATGCCTGGGCCAAGTTGTGAGAAGCAGGGTTAGTGTTAAACTGGGATTAAATACCATGACAACCAATAGCTATAGGTTTTAATAGGACTTAACCCAGGGTTAGCACTGACTCTGTTTGGAAGAACTCAGCCCTGGAGGCATCCACATGCAATGTGTTGGTCAATGAATCAGGGCTACTGATGACAATCATAAGCACCCTTTTAGCCAGGATTTGAGACTGGACGTCTACTAGGGGAGTCTGGGGGCACGCTTTCTCAGAAAAAAAAGTGGGTGTCCACAGGTTGCCCAGATACCCATCGTGCTAAAACACTTATCTGACCTCTTTGCAATAATTATTGTACAAACTTGAATTCAGAACTGACCAGCATCCAGTTGTCTTGATAGGTCTTTGTTACAATTATCCTTTTCAAGCCTTGATTTTTATCCAGGTTCATTTGCAGTTGCCTTGCTAGCTAAGTTTACTGCAGTGATCATTCTGATAATTTTGATAATGTACATATACAGTAGTATTGCAGCATTATTTTTAAAACATTTTCTCTGCCTTTTCAGGGGTTTTTCAAGCCAGAGTATGGGGTAAGGAAGTTAAGTTACTTGTCAATATCAGACGGGTCATTGTTGTACTTATTCATTTTGTATTGTACAGTACTTTATAATTTTGTTTTCTGTTTTCAATAACTTATTCTCTGATTGTTTTGTCTGCTGTCATTTGTTGTTAATTGAAACAGCGCAAGAGCCTTCAAGAGCTAAACCCAAAGGGCCTTTTCATGATGTGCATTCCTCCACCTAATGTGACTGGCTCACTCCATCTTGGTCATGCACTGACAAATGCTGTGGAAGATTGCATAACAAGATGGTGAGGTTTATCGTACTGTACTCTCCTCCAATAAAATGGTGGTAAATTAAAATATAAACTAATTAAAAGGTTCGATGAAAGACACTAGTAGACAACATAACAGTGTTACATATACCCTAGGACATGTACTAGTGCCCAAGTTAGTGATGCTTTAGTCTGAATTCAAATATTTTAACTCTGCTTTGCAGACTGTTGTTTGTGTAAAAAGTAATACCTGGTATAATTCATTCTTGTGTTCATTCCTCAGTTCCAGAAGATTTGTTGAATATAATGGTTTAGTGTTAGAAGGAGCTACTTAATACATTTATTGTATTGTATCTATTTTTTTGTCCAGGAATCGTCAAATTGGAAAGACAGCTTTGTGGAACCCAGGATGTGATCATGCAGGAATAGCTACACAGGTTGTTCTCTTAATGCATGGAAAATAAAATATGGATTTTTCTAAGCAACAGAAACAAGAGCAAAGAAGTTGTTGTATAAATTATGACTTTCTGTGATAATTGGACATTTTTTTATCATGCTCAGGTTGTTGTCGAGAAAAAGCTAATGCGAGAGCAAGGCCTGTCTCGGCATGACTTGGGAAGAGAAAAGTTTGTAGAAGCAGTTTGGAAATGGAAGAATGAGTGAGTAGCATTCAGTATAAATATACAATGGTTATATTTTTATTATTCTCGATACGGTGTTGAGTGTAAGTTAAATTAATTTTGTGATTTCCCTGCATTCTCCCTCTACAGAAAGGGTGACAGGATTTACGAGCAGTTACGAAAGATGGGAGTGTCAGTGGACTGGGACAGAGCTTGTTTCACAATGGATCTCGTAAGTTCTAACTTAATAATACTTACTTAATTATTTAATTAAAATTCAAGTGTTTTATCGGGTTTTGAGCCACTACATGTAGGTGAAGCCGAGTGGTTTTAGACCCAATAAATTAACAAATTGATGTCAGTTTACTATGTGTCTGTCCTGTTATTGATGATAAATTGCATCATAACATAGTCAAAGTGGTTTTTTTTTACAATAACAAAACCCCCAAAATGGTTAATTGTGGGGTTAAAATATGGGGAAAAGAGCATCAAACAGCCACAAACATGAATTTTATTCAAATCAACGGCTTTTCTCGCTTTCTGATTGGCTTCTTACAACAGTCAATACAATTTCATTGGTTAAAAAGTTGACAGTTTGACAGTTCAAAAGTTGCACAGATTTTTGCATAAATTAAAATTTTATCTGTCTGTACTCTGATTGATGATAAAAATTAGCCAATGAGCACACAAGAATTTAGATAGTTATTGTAAAAAACATGACCTACAGTTCATTCCATGCAGTTGACCATGGTAATTACAGGTGCAGTGCACTTTGATATGGTTTTACAACACATTTTTTGTGTCATCATAGAAACTAAGCAGGGCTGTGAAGGAGGCTTTCATACGATTGCATGATGAAGGGCTTATCTACAGGAGCAGAAGGCTGGTTAACTGGTCATGCACTTTGAACTCTGCCATCTCTGATATTGAGGTAAAGTCAGGACAGGCTTCATCATGATGCAGTATACTCATCTGGTACCTGATAATAAAGACCTCAAGCGGTAATTATGTCGAAGCTATGAGGGCTTATAAATCATGATGCTGTTTTGTTCTTGGTGTAAAAATAATGCTAAAAGATGAGTTTGGGTCAGTATCTTGATTGATTGATTGATTGATTGATTGATTGATTCACTGACTGACCAACCGACCGACCGACGGATTGACTGACTGATTGATTGATTGATTGATTGATTGTTGGTGGAGATGGCATGGCTGGGCAGTGAAGGTGCCAGAGTTGTAATCCAGAGGTCCCATGTTCAAGCCCCACTCTGACTACTTCATTGCTGAATTGTTCTAGGTATTCCCTGGTTCAACTCCTCAGCTACACTTGTAAATAGCCAACTGATCTATCTCATGCCAGTTGGGATTCTTAACTCTGTTAAGTTCACTTGTATAATTTGTTTGATTGGCCCTCAAAAGCCCCTCAGCGGGAGTGGTCAATTAAGTATTTACTTATTTATTTATTTATTTATTTATTTATTTATGTTGTTACTACTGTAAATAGGTTGATAAGAAAGAGTTACCAGGGAGGACACTGTTGCCAGTTCCAGGCTATGAACAGAAAATAGAATTTGGAATTTTGGTGCATTTTGCATACCTAGTGGAAGATTCAGGTTAAAAAAAGAAACTTTTCTTTTTCTTTAATAGTTAAAAAATATTTGACAATGGATGAAACTTCATCCATTTATATATTTATCAAGAATACTGTATAAGGTGGTGAGGAAGTTAGACTGTTGAATACAAATTATTTTAACTTTATATTCAGATTTTAATGAAAAAAATTAATGTGATGATCACCAAGGACAAAAATTTAATAGTTGAGGTGCATTGAAAAAAGAATCTTGTGTACAGCTTTGCAGTGTGTGTTTGTGTTTTTAATCTATTTAGCTCATTGATATGTTATCATTACATGTATGATTATTGTGAGCTATGATCAAGTAGCTTATGCTAGCTGCAGCCAGTGCCTATTCCTGAATAACTTATAATGTTGTATTACCGTAATTTTTTCCCGTTAAAGTTGTGGCTGTAAGTTGTTGTAAAGTTGTTTGTTATTGCTTTAGAAAGATGAGGTACATTTAAGTGTGCATACAAATTTGGTATGGTTACAGTATTATGAACAATAAGTTGCTGCATTTACAGAATATTGATTTTATTTATTTATTTATTTATTTATTTATATTGTTCTTAGTCTACTTGATATTTACATTAATTGAACAGTCATGTATTCTTAAGTAGCCTTATCAATTTGAAGGATCTTCATCTTTGCAGATGAGAAATTAATAGTTGCTACGACTCGTGTGGAAACCATGTTAGGTGACACAGCAATTGCAGTACATCCAGATGATGCTAGATATAAGGTACAAAGATGTACATGTACTGTTAGGAACATAAATAATTAATAGTTCAAAATATAGAGTGATTTCCAGCTGTGTTGTAAAACCAAAACTGAACTAATTCCTTTGGTCAATCAGGACAGACACAGGAAATGAAATGAGCCAGTCCTATTGCAAACCAAATTAATGGAGCCCATGCTAAGCACAGTTTAAAAATGTGTGCAAGCAAGTCAAAATTGATTTTGCTCTTGCCTGTAACTGGCTGACAAGGTAGCATGTGATTTTTCAGCCAATGTACATGTGTAAGGGTAGTAAAGTAAAACTAAAGCCACTGCAAAATTACTTTCAACACACGATAATTGAAAACAGCTGCATTATTGCAGAAATGCTGAACAGCAAATTTGAACAAAGGTCATCAGGTCATTGAAAAATGCACCTAGTATGTCCTTTTAAAAAGATACCTACCAGTATATACAGAGAACTATAGCTATACAGAGTGCAACGTGTGTGCAATATGTGTGGAAAGAGATTCAATGCTGCAACAGGATCATTAAGTCAGAGATTTACTGCGTAACTTGTGTCAACACTTGTGTCAACTACTGGTAAGCGGACCTTTAGGTCTCTCTTTTTTTTCCCAGCATCTTCACAGCAAGTTTGCTCTCCACCCATTCTGTAATCGTAAGCTGCCAATTATCTGTGATGATGTAGTTGATCCAGAGTTCGGAACAGGTATGTTGAAGCCACAGGTACATGTAATGGCAAACAGCATGGGAAGAGGACCTTGTCGGCTGGGGGTTTTCATTAAGAATTGAGGTAGCAGGATGGTAGTGTAAAGTAACCGGAGAATCTAGGAGAAATTAACTTGGAGGGTGCTACAGCCCATCAAAAAAATTTAGCTGGAGAATTGCATGTGGTAGCCAGAGAATTCTCCAATCTCCGATGCCTAATGAACACCCTGCTTGTACCGTAGTTTTAATTGTGAGAATGCCAAGTGAATGATGTTAGAAAGAAGAAGTAAATGCAAGCGTTTCCTTTTGCTTAAGGTGCTGTGAAGATAACACCAGCTCATGATCATAATGATTATGGAGTCGGCCAGAGGCATGATCTGCCATTTGTGACGATGATCGATGATAATGGAAACGTCAAAGATGTCAAGGATTTTTATCCAGAGTTCCAACATTATGTGGTAAGTGAGTAAAATTTAATTTTTTTTTCAAAACTTTAGTGAGTTGCACATTGTTTGTGCAATAATAATTATGCTTCAGGCTTTTGACATTTTTCCTCTGGTTGTGTATAAAATAACTAAGGAAAAAGCATTTCCAAGCACTGTTGTCATGCTTCATTCAGTGTTTTGAATTTCTGTCGCTTTAATTTAGGGCTTGAAGAGATTTGATGCCAGGAAAGTGGTACTTGAAGACCTCACCAAGAAAGGACTGTTTGTAAAGAAGGAAGACAATCAAATGGTAGTCCCAATATGCAGGTAAAGGAGTAAAATAAGTAAGGAAATGCTGTAAGATCCATAACTGAATTTGAAAAATTCAATTTTCTTTTTAGAAATAAGCTTAATTTGAATCTTAGCATTTTGTTGAAGAAACCTTGGGAAATTCAGTGGTGACCCATAGGGGAAATACAACAGTAACAGATGTGTTCCATATCTAGTAGACACCCATGTCTTTTGGGGAGATGGCATTTTATGCAATTAATGCCAAACAGTTTCACAAGTCATTGCATCTCAAGTCCTTGTGTTGCTTGTTGTGGCAAATTGATGATGGATTTATACGGTAGCACTTGGCATGGCTGTCTCATTATTGTAGTTTACTCTTAAGTTTTTCATTTCTTGTAGTCGGTCAAAAGACATTGTTGAACCCCTAATCAAGCCTCAGTGGTATGTTGATTGTCAGGAAATGGCAGATATGGCTGTGAAGGTAATCATCTTCTGCTCCATTTTAGTGTTTGTTTCAACATTATTATTTTGAAAGCATTCAGTTGGTTTGGTTTTGTTTGCTCTGTGTTTCAATCAAATAACCTGCACAAGCTTTTCAAACAATCAGATGAAAGTTAAAACCAACCTTTGCGACTTTAATAGTCATTGTCATTTTCCTTTGCTTGAGTGTTGTACAACCAAAACTGAAGTAATAATGATAATGATAATGATAATAACATTCTGAAGCAAATGCACTCTTCAGCCAACCACAAATTGACGCAATTCGCAACTTGGCTTCACCAGTCAATCAGAATACAAAGTAAGTAAATGCAGCCAAGCATGGGAAAATGAAAGTGACGAAGTTGCAATTGGCTTTCATCTGATTGGTTGAAGAGTTTGTGCACGTTTTTTTGGATCCAATTATGGAGCAAAACAAGACCAAAACTAAAGCAGTTATTGCATGATTACTTTCGACTTTCAACTGAAAACAGCTCTAGTACTGTTGGTCTGTTAAAGAATCTCCTTTATCTCTCAATGTTGCTTTGTGACTCAGAAGAACTGAAGATTTGTGAATTATGTTCTTATGCTTGTAGGCTGTTCGAAATGGAGATCTTAAGATTATTCCCAGTATTCATGAGAAAGTTTGGTACGGCTGGCTTGAAAACTGCAGGTTGGTTTAAAACCAAACCCCCTTAATTTGGTGGAAACGGCACTTGTACTCTCCCTGGTCTGTTCTCATCAAATGAGAGAACATCACCAGATTAAAATGACATGTAATAAGTAAATAATTATATCAAACACGAAAAAGAGTGTTCCATCAGATACCCAAACACCACGATGTGAATTCAAGGTGTTTGGATGGAGGATGAAACACAGTTTCGAGTTTTTGACATTGCTTCTCAAAGGAATCAGTATTTTAAGAGAAATTTGAGTTTAAATTTCCCAAATTTTTATGCTAATGAAGGCCACATATCCAAACCCCCTTCCTTTGCTCTGGCCTTATGAATTATTAATGAGTTTGAGAAGTAACATTTCTAAGCACCCTTACCGTAGTGCATCACAAATTCTGATGGAGGAACATTGTATCTATGCAGGGACTGGTGCATATCCAGGCAGCTTTGGTGGGGTCATCGTATCCCAGCATACTTTGTGACTGTTGATGATCCCAATGTTCCCCAAGGAGAGGTGAGGACACTTCTTCCTAATTTCTCCCACATGTACGATGAGTAAGGATCACTTTTAACGGTCATTTACGATTGTTATTCTGTAAGTCATTTTTGTGAAAATAAAAATTAAGAAACGCATATTTTGTGTGCTGTGCAGGAGAAAAAAAAGTTTATAATAACAACCTCTTTTTTGCAGGACACGGATGGCAAATATTGGATCAGGTATGATGAGCTCAGTGCAAATTAACATATAAATGGACGTCAGTTTTATCGTGCGCCTGCCTTGTTATTGGTGATAAATTGCCTCATAACATTGACAGTGAAAACTAGCCAATGAGTGCGCAAGAAATTGGACAAAATGTCCTTTAGGGCTGGTTTAAAGGTACGACACAAGGTTAAGCACAAGCAACATGCGCAGACGCATTTGTGTTTTGCTCGTTTTTTCGTGCCTCAATCGTTCGTTTTCATTTGTTACAGACAAAATAAGGGACAGTGTGAAGTTGCTGCTATGTGGGATTTTACTCATTTACGTCGTGTCAGGGATAAGTTATACACACCCGCTCGTTTGTATACTGAAAAAACTCTGAAGTTAATCAGTTAACCCTGGGATATTTCACGGTATACATGTACCACTCGAAAGCTTTACCATTAAACAGTTTCATGGCCTTAATTTGTGCCACTGAATCTCCCATTCCGCTGAACTGAATTTGTCAACAAGACTTGAAAGAAGTACACTTTATGGGTTACCCATACAGTAATCTTGATGCCGACAATTCTTTGCTTCTGGAGTTTGATCTTTGTTTTGATAGAACGTGTTTAACATGTTTAACGGTATTTGCTGCCATTTGGCCACTCGGCGGGTTCCACATTAACTTGTATGGTCCCGCAAAGAAGTTTGACTTTGTTTGGTCGCCAAACATTTCCCGCGTGGACGGACCGTTGCAATATTCCTCTCTGTAGTGTTGCCGGGAATCATTCACTCTTACACTATTAGCTGCGATATTTTTTCAAATGTTAAAGGGAAAACCTTCGATGTATGCACCAGTCAAGCCATTGATATTTAGCAATTTGTCTGAGACTTGACCCCGGTTTTGTTTCAGTGGTCGGACGGAAGAAGAAGCGTTGAAGAAAGCAGCGGAAAGATTCAATGTTGCACCAGAGAAGATCACGTTAAAACAAGGTACATTTCGGCTGAAATTCATCAGACTGCAGGGTAGCCTCTATAGCTGGCAGTTGTGGGACGTGGGGGTGGAAGGTATGTAGGGGCCAGCGAAATCAAGTAGCGAAGTTGCAAGACGAGTGAGGGGGAGGGAGAGTTTTTCGTCCCTTTCCATTCAATACGCTCGCACTAGTCTCAGTTTCCACCAGAACACCAGCTACGCAGTTTATCCAACGTACGAGGTGAGCTAAAAAAGATGGCTGTGTAAAGTGGGATGCAGAAGTAATAACATGCAACAATACCGCGTTTAAATGATGTGTTGTGGTTGCTTTGCAGACGAAGACGTGTTAGACACGTGGTTTTCTTCCGGCCTGTTTCCTTTCTCAATATTCGGTTGGCCAGAAGAGGTCAGTCGTCGTTTTGGTAACTGTTTTCCTCAGAACTGAAAAGAATACGTTACTTCATGAAGTTGAAGTCATCACCGACTCTCGGTGGTGATGGCTTGCTCCTTAACACACTCATACCCAGCACAGTCCATCCTTCCGGTTGAGATCGCACTCAGATAGAGAAACAGGGAAGACTTAATCGCAAATAATGAATTCATAGCGGAGCTCACCGCACCTCATGTAATCGTAGGGCCTCAGGGCCCGGTTGTTCGAAAGCCGATTAACGTTAACCCTCGATTAGAAATTAACCGACGTTTTAATTTCGCACTCAGAAAACACTTTCAAAAGGTGGTTTTAGACTAAAGCGGAAGAAAAGTGTAAGTTACAAGTGACAAGCAAAATGTTTTCGGGAAAATTTTTGTTGATTGGTAAATAAACTGGAAGCAAAGTTCACTCTAACCCAGGGTTAGCTTAATCGGGCTTTGAACAACTGGGCCCAGGAAAACAACACGACTGTGTAAAATGAGGTAATTGGTAGGGTCGTTGCCAAGTTATCCTAGCGGGCCGAGTTGTTCGAGGTAGGGTCAGTTCTAAACCGGGATAAATACCATGACAACGCATAGGTTTTCATCGAATTTAGACTAACTCAGGGTTAAAGCAAACCGTGCTTCGAACAACTCGCACCCTGGGGCACAGCACCGTGGACGGCCAAAATCATAGGTCTAGGTTTCTTTCTCCTATTTTGATTATATATTTTGAAGCAGCTTAAATGCTGTTCTTACAAGTTATTATAACTGATTGCTCGTCATGAATTCTTTTGTTGGTAGACCGAGGATTACAAGGTTTTCTATCCTGGCACGCTCTTGGAAACTGGACACGACATCCTGTTTTTCTGGATTGCCCGGATGGTAAAGCTTGGCCTCAAGCTGACTGGTCAGCTGCCATTCACTGAAGTGTTCCTCCACGCCATGGTGCGAGATGCGCATGGCAGAAAAATGAGCAAGTCTCTAGGCAACGTTATCGACCCTATTGACGTCATCAAGGGAGTTTCACTGGAAGTAAGTGGAAGAAAGCTGAGTGACATTTTTTCCTCCTTGTGGTAAAGGCGTCAGGATGAAAATTTCAGTGTACTGAATTTAACGACGAATCGTAATGTCCCGCCAAGTAAGTTAACAACGTAACCTAGAGGGTCTTCGATCGTCTGCTTTCATTGGTTCAAAAATAGTGAAGATTGGCACATTGTATGTGTCATGATCCGAAACTCATGCGTGTGGGCGTTGCTTTGATAAGCGGATGCCATCGTGCGCCACACAATTTCAGTAAGTACTTATTATGTGCTTTTGTCGTCAGGAACTGCACAGTCAGCTTGAGAACAGTAATCTTGATCCAAGAGAGGTTGAACGCGCTAGAAAGGGGCAGGTCAGTGTAAACAGTAACTGAAATGAATTCTGATGAGTGCCTTACTAAAGAATACTGAACAGAAACTTCCACTGCAACGTTCGAAAGTGTTTTGTACGCAGTTTTGGTGTTGGTCAAATGTGATGCGTCACTTACTCGGCAGAACACTGCCCCCTTCGGAAAGGTCATGGCATCATTACGTACGAGAAGTGACAACTGTTACTAATACTACTGCGACTGTGGTATTCTCTCATTTGTCAATCAGTTAATAATTGTTTGTATTTTACAGAAAGAAGATTATCCTGAGGGAATCCCCGAGTGTGGTACCGACGCTTTGCGGTTTGCACTTTGTGCTTACACGGCGCAAGGTTTGTCACACTTTCCAAGGTTGACTTAATGGGATCAATGGGTTTAATCCTGGTATTTTGTTCCTGTGATGTTAGAATTACCAGCCCACAGACAACAGTGCAAACATACATGCTGTAGGAGACGTTCTACGTGTGTCTTGATAGAGTGAAAGTTTGAGTCTACGAAAGAGCTGTATAAGACTGCTCGTGGACTTAATTTTGATGGACACAGACCTTGATAAATGTTAGAAATAATCACTGGATTCCACCAAATCCCTTGTTAATTAGGGTTTTCAAACTTCAGGTCGCGACATCAATCTTGACGTTCTTCGTGTGCAAGGATATCGTCATTTCTGCAACAAGCTTTGGAACGCCACCAAGTTTGCGCTCAGTAGCCTGGGATCCGATTTCACTCCAAACACAAAACTAGGGGTGAGTTGTGCGAAAGAGAGAAATTATTTACTGAAAGAAATGATTGTGAAGTGCGGATTAGAAATGAACTGAAGGAATGATCCTCACACTTCCTGGACAATTTAAGCAATTGTCTCATATATGCACTTGAAAAATTCAAGTGACTTCAACGGGATTCGAACCCACGACCTCTGCGATGCCGGTGCAGTGCTCTTACCAACTGAGCTATGAAGCCACACAGTTGAGAGCAGGTCAATTTGTTGGGCTCATGCGTGTTTTCCCGTGAAAGGAATGATGAATGAAATGATTGTAAAGTGCGGGTTAGAAATGAACTCTTCTTCAATTCATATCTAACCCGCACTTCACAATCATTTCTAACTCGCATCGAATCCCGTTGAAGTCACTTGAATTTTTCAAGTGCATATATGAGACAATTGCTTAAATTTTCCAGGAAGTGTGAGGATCATTTCTTCAATTCAAATTATTTGCTGTTAAGCAACTGAAAAGTAATGTCGGGTAACCGACCAAGTATTTTAGATGGAATTTCATTGGCATTATAACGACAAAATGGAATTTTCATTCACCGCGTTTAAGCCGTTGAAACATAGTTAATCGAGGGACTGGTTGTGAACCCCTGGAAGCTTCAAAAGCCAGAACAGTGCTGTCGCAGTCCGTGTTGAATTGACCGTGACGGTGCACATTCTTTTGTTTTCGG
>BLFK01000383.1:4127822-4137822 GCA_014634185.1 Astreopora myriophthalma | reverse complement strand
TTAGGGTTATTTCTTGGTTATGCCACTGTTTATGTTTAGTTGAAAAGCACAGTGTGGGGGACAATTTGTGACATTTATTGCCTGTATTTCTGGACACAAGTGATGTTGAAGTCGAAAAGAAGGGCAAGGGGACACTTCGTGACGCTTATCAAAATCAGCGAGCATCTGGACATATCTCTCCAAGTTTTGAGAGGATGAAAACCCAATTATGAGCAGTTTGAACTGCTGAGCTAACAGAATCATGTAAAATTGTTTTCGGTGCACCCATACGGTAATCAATAGTGTACCTACTTTAAAAGCCGCACGTGGAAACTTCTCCGAGAAAAACTGGAACAGAGGCTCCAAATCCGGCAGGTCTCCTTGCACACGGACCGTAATAATGTAACCTTCACCAAACCTACACAAAAAAATGAACCCACCCATGTGCGTAAGTCCCAAGGAATCGGCCCACTGCGTACACAGCTTGCAAGAACCGTCGCTAAACAAGAGATGTTTGCGCTTACCTGTTTTTCAGGTGTTGACAGCTTCCCAGACACTTGAATTGGCCATTAACCATGATTGCCAAACGAGTACACAAGGCTTCGCATTCCTCCATACTATATAATGAAAAACAATTATGGAATTAGTGTTTTCGGCTACCACTGACTTAAACGATATTTTGAGGGGATAATACTTAAAGAAAAGTTTGACAAGGAGATTAAGCCGGCGTTTTATGTGAACATTAGGGAAATGGGTATGAGATTTTATGAAATATTTTAAGCGGAAAACAAGCAGCCAGAAAATTCGCTACCAATTCATGAATGGTTCACTCCGAGTATGCCTTTCAGTTGTTGCTAACTGAGAAATGTGCCTGATGGCGTGAGGCGTGATTGCATGTTGTGACCTATCTCACCTGTGAGAAGTCAAAATGACTGAGCGACCATCCTTGATGATGTCCAGAATAAGATTCCACAAGAAGCGCCTCGCGTGTGGATCCATTCCTGTGGTGGGCTCGTCCTGAAGAGAAAACAAACACAAGACTGAAGAGGCAAAGACTCAGTTCGACCTGAGAAACGTGCAACGTGCTTGTTGTAGTAAGAAGGGGAGCTGAATTGTCACAATTTCAACCTCCCTTATCCCCCTCCAAAGAGGCCAAAGACGACAGGACGACTTGCGTTATGTCGAGTCCAATATGCTCCAATTTTTAGAGCTCTTGGCCTCCGCCTTGTACAAAGACCAGCAAGAGGCATCGAATTTTCCGGCATAACTAAGCTTCACAGGTTTTCTTACAAGCCTAGTTGAAAACTAAGCTTATAACGAAAAAAACAATGTCTTACCAAGAAAATGATCGGTGGGTTACCGATTAACGCCATGGCGGTAGAAAGTTTGCGTTTGTTCCCGCCGCTGTAAGTTTTGCTTGGTTTGTTAGCGAAGCGAGTCAAAGCAAGCTTCTTGGTTGCCCAGGCTACAACCTAATAACAAAACGACATTGTTAGACTTTCAAATAAGTCGCCGTTTGGACTGTTATCTGATATAACGCGAATAACGTTTCTAAGGCAATTTCTTCAGGTGCGAATACGCTAATTGTACAGGTTTTCTACAAAACAAGCCACAGTTTATCAGCATTCTTTCCGGCAGAAAATAATTTTCCTTCTTCTGCCATAGAGTTGACAGATCTCAGGCCAAAACGTAGGTTACAAACAAAAATAAGTAAATAAGAATATAACAATTTGGAAAGGAATACTCATTCTTTAAAACCAGCAGCTTTGTCTGCGGTGACAAACTTATGTATCACAAAAAAATTATGTTAATGATACGAAGTTAATGATACGAACAATTCTGGGACGTGATGTTATCAAAATTTTTGCAAAATCGTTTTCAAGGCTAAGCGTGTATGTACACGAGAGCCTCTTTTCCCATTGGAGCGGTTTTCAAATGACTGTCGAAAGTAATTGCGCGATTGCGACTGCTATGCTTAGTAATTGGCTTAAAAATCTCGCGCCAGTTTATCAACCAATGAGAAGGAAAACCCAAACTAATCGCGACTTGGACGCGCGATTTTTCCCGCGCTTTGAGCAAGTTACATGGAATTGTGATTGGCTCATTGCGCTGTTCGCACCTGCTGCGATTGGTCGGAGTAATTACTTTGGCATTGGTTTTACGACACTCGATTGAAAACCGCTCTAAATACAACGAAAGCACGAAGAACGTAGCCTTGTCTGATCAGCAGAAAGTTGACAGACTCCGCCGAATGAGAAACTGTACTTAAAGCGGCAGTATCGTTCAAGGCCTCTTATGGAAATACGTTCACACCGGGTTTGGTCTCGGAACGCGATGAACCTACCCTCTGCACTTCGTTTTCAGGGACCCCGCGAAGTCTGGCGTACAAACTGAGTTGTTCATTGCCCGTAAGTTCATCTACAAGAGCGTCAAACTGAGGACAGTATCCCATGCACTTGTGAACCTTCTGCATCTCGGACAAAATACTGCAATCACAAAAAACAAACAAAAAAACACGGATTTATAACTCTAGCCGCCTACGGCTAGGGTAATAATTTCAAAACAAACTTAATATGAAAACAAGATATTCGATGATGTAAATTGTTAGTTTTATTTTTTGACATGTTTTTTAGATTGTATATAATTGAACCGCAAGTCTTGAATAAATTATTACTATTACTAAAAAAACCCAAACCGTTATTATTATTATTATTATTATTATCATCATCATCATCATTATTATTATTATTATTATTATTATTATTATTATATTTTATTGAATGCCTTACCTGTGAGAGTTTAGGAACACATTACCAGCAGACATGGAGGTATCTCCAGTGAGCATCTTAAACGTGCTGGTTTTTCCAGCTCCGTTGACACCCAGCAGACCAAAGCACTGCAGAGGAAACAGCAAATCTGAATAAATGATTTACCTTAAAACGCACGCACCCCTAACTAAAATAAAGTGCCACTGACGATTAATTATCCGTTGGAGTGAACACCAAAATCGAGAACTGCGAAACTCAGAGGCCAACTACTCACCTCTCCCTTGGGGACTCCTAAACACAGTCTGTCCACTGCCAGGTGTTTTCCTGTTTTTCTCGAATAGTAAACCTACAGCCGGGATAAAAACAGACTTAGCTTGTTGAAAGACAGTTGTGTAGCCGTTGTGACACCTTAGAGGGTTATACATCTGAGTCAATTAGAGACAAGAGTTACTCATTGGTTATTCACGAACAAAAATAATGTTGTTATCTTCAAACTGACAACATTCAGCTTGTTAGTTACTCCTAATAGGTCTTAAGTCTTCGAACCACCCAAAATGAAGCCCCTTACTTTCCTACTTTCCCATTCCCTCCCAGTCCTATGTACAGGGTCACCTTTGTCAGGTTCTCTATTCGTATGAGGTCCCCTTTGGCCCCACCGCTTAGGACCCTCTCTTTTTCAGCTGCTACATCCTCGTCCTCGGTCGCAATGGGCTCCTTGGACACGCGCGTGCGCCTGGAAAAGACAAATCATTGCTTTACCATAGGTCACTAGGGAGCTTAAGTAAAGGCGTTTTTGAGCGACGTACTTCAGCCGGAAGTGAAGCGTTTTCCTTTTCAATCTGCTTCTACGCTACCACATTTGCACTACGCAGCGTCTTAACCCTCATAGAAAGCCTAAACCCCAGAAAACTTGGGAAAAACCACTGCCCAAGAATAGGAAATGTCCACTTCCGGTTGACGTACGTCGATCAAAAATGCCTTTCGTCAAGCCCCCTATTACCACTAGGACTTTTTGTCGGAGGTTTGTTTTCCCCTTCTCCTGTTCGTTGCTGCGGCTTTTTTGACTTTTTTTTATGCTGCGAGATTTTATGACTTACAAGAGGAAAAAAAAATCCTTTCACCCATAGTACACAAAGACCGCAAGACTTAAGGAAACCTCTTCCCCCTAAACTGTACGTAATGTTGAGCTTACGAAGATTTATTTTTTCCATGAAAAACCTTGAACAGTAGTCTAGACTTTATTTGACATGCGTCTCGGCATCGACAGGTTACATAACATTTACAACTCATTAATAGTTCATGAGCCCAACAGCCTATCAAGTCCCCGATAAAACGCCACGTTCATGAGCTTTGAAACCCGATAAAACACTCCTGCTCGTTTATTAAACAGTACTTAAGTATTGTCGTGTCGCCAATATAATGATAAGATAATTGGGAAGTTAAAGCCTTCCGCGAAAACCTCTGCTCATTCCGTAAAAACGCTTAGGCTTGGTAACGAGGTTGCGCTATGATATAGTGGGCTGTCCATTTCTTATCTGGCACAATTTACCAAAATAGTTTACCGAGCTAACCCCGGTTTAGTCGATACTTCTCAAAGAATTCACCAATTTCACCTTGGGGAGCCATGTTTGTTACCTAGGCTTGACGAAGAATCTGAACTCCATTAGGACAGTAAACAGAAAGAACATAATTCCCTCCACCGCCATGCACACCAGGTTACGACTTGTCAACTGCCATTCAAACGGGTCACGGATCTTGTCACCTTCACCTGAGACACAAGAAAAGAAATGCTGATCATCAGCTTTTTTCTCCTCACAGAATCACTTGTCGGGCAGAAAGCATGGGTGATGAGAGTGCAGAAAATGGTCAAAAGATTTATTATCTTAACTTTGTGCTACGTTGGTACTATCTGAAACAAATCTTGCCACTCATCACTACAGGACAGATAAGGGGACAGAAATAGCGACTAATTCAGTAAGGCCAAAAATGTTGCTGTGATGACACAGTCGTCGCATAGGCCATTTTGCTATTGTGCTGAATTTCTCCGAAAATGTCATGTGTTTATTGAAATAATATGCCCATAGACCCATTGCATAAATAGGGTCACTATGCAGCTATTACAACAGCCCACGCGATTGGCTCTGGTCGTAAACAGCTGCGTGGTATCTCCATAAATGGCGCAAGTATTTGAATAACAATACTTACACATCTTAAGCTCCGCGTTGATGCTTTTTAAACAAAGCACTTTGCTCGTATATATGAGGCTTAAAGTGGTACTACGATCAAAAATCACTTTTCGTTTTCTTCACATTTCGAAAGTACTTGCGCTGAATACTCGGCATGCGAGATTTTATGCAATTATTTCAAGAGGAAGGCTATTTATTTTGACAGGAATTTTTTGATTTAACGGTCCGTCATTACTTGGTGCAGTTTCGACCGATAAGCCCTCAGAGAGCTGGATCGAGGAGAAAACGACGTCATTTACTCACCAGCTTAAGAATGGAGTGTGTGAATGTGGCTTAATTGGTATGCAGAACACGGATTTGACAATCTGAAAGCAAAAAACTCCCGTGCTGCACATATTAGATGAGCCGCATTCACACACTCCACTTTTAAGCTAGTGAGTAAATGACCTCACTTTCACCTCGATCCAGCTCTCTGAGGGCTTATCGGTCGGAACCGCCCCAAGTAATGGCGGGCCGTTAAATCAAAAAATTCCTGTTAAAACAAAGTCTCCCTCTTGAAATAACTGCATAAAATCTCGCATACCGAGTATTCAGCGCAAGTACTTTCGAAATGTGAAGAAAAACGAGAACTGATTTTTTTTGCATCACAGTAGCACTTTAAGATGCATCAGTATTGCCATTCAAATACTGGCGCCATTTATGCAAAGCGTCTATTTTGGGGCCGAGTAATGAATTTGCCCACACAAGGGAATGGAACTAGGAGAAATATGGATCAGCAAAAATGGCCTATTAAGGTTGAGCTTGTTACAAACAGGATTCGGTAGTGATTTTGAATAGCGTTATCTTCGTAACGTTGGGCATTTTTTAGTGCACCCGGTAAAATGAACCAAACCGCAACCACTATTTTACAGTTCTGTGCTCAGTTACCAGGCCTTTGAAAAAAAGCGAGGCTGGAGTTGACGTTGTTTTGATACGAACCTCTCTGCTTTTCTTATGTAAATAGAACTAGTTAGCATAAGAACAGCATGATTTACATAAGAAAAGTGAGGTTTGTATCAAAACAGCGTGAACTCCAGCCTCGCTTTTATTCAAAGGCCTGGTAACTGCGCACAGAACCGTAAAATGGTGTCTATTAAATGTCAGTTATTCCACCAATACTTGGAACTTCCACTTGTCTCGAATACTTGTCATCATCGTGCCTGAGCTAAAGTTGAGAGTGCTTGGCTTAGAAACAATCGAAGGCATATACGACAGAGACACCAACCGACAGACAGAGGATTAAACTGATTAGTTATAATTACGGTTTCGGGGGTAATCTCTCGAATCTGAGTAAATACAGTACACATTGTACCTATTTGAGTGTAGTACTCTGTGAGGTACTGATTGTAAGCCAAGTCCATGAGGCCATGCCCCAAGCAATAGTTTGGAAATCCAAGGTTAATAATTCTTAGCGCGTTGTATATTTTGGTCAAAACCTGAAATGAGAAAAATAGGGTTTGTTCAAGGAGTGGTTGCGTTTCAATTCTAAATTAAAGTACATAAGATATTACAGCCAAGAAATTCAACCACAATTTTCCAAATCATCACACTGCCATCGACTTTAAGTACTAACTCGGAACAAATAGGTATCAAAGGCAGATCGCAAAAGTATCTCAAAAGTAGTAAGATTTCGGGGGCTTCGCCAGAGATCAAAGCAGGGTTTAATACCACGGGTAAACCGGGTTAAATACCATGGAAACCTAAGGGTTTTAATTGGACGCATCAAGGGTTTCTAACAACTTAGCCCAGTTTCGTATCCAATAGGCGCGCAAATAAGCATTTCCTTTGTTAGTGGCACGAGGGAATTTTAAATCTAGCACGCGCCCCTGGTTGGTACATCAATAACAATGGTTGACGCAACGAGAAACAGTAACCGCTATAGAGCGTTTTCACATGACGTCACAACGGCCATATTGGTGTCCCTAAACAAAGAAACGGCGGCCATGTTGGTGTCCCGGACTGATCCTCCGGGAATAAAGCTCAATTTTCATGCAAACATTTTCTTTTGTTTTCGTTAAAGAAAACGAAAGGCAGCTGATCACATGAGTGGAAACGCTGTATGGTCAGTTAAAAAAATAAGGTGATAGTCAAGAGTGAATTAGGTAAGAGTGTGCCTCTTTCAATTTGCGGTCTTGACCCAGCATACTAACAAATGGTTTGTTCTATTTCATCATCATTCAGTGCAGGGATCCCATGAGATTGCACAATCCTATCCCAAGAATCAATGCGAATCCTTTCCCGCTCTTTGGCGGACGTTGTTCGACAAGCTCTTCAAAATTCTGCTGAAACCTTCACGAAATATACCCTGACAGATTTTATTTGAAAGTGGAAAGACGTTTCCTCTACCTTTTCGGTTCGAGGAGTAAAAATTTGGCAACTTCACGGTCACAGTATGCTGCAATCAGCCCTGGCGTCAACTGACACTTCAGCACATGGCGGCACTGGAGATACTCGTTACTCACAGAGTTCGACAAAGGACTGTTTCAAAACCCCAAAGCCAAAGGAAAAGGCTACTTCTAAATCCCGTACACTTCATGATGACTCAATAGAATTACCATCAAACTTCAACTTACAGGTAAGTCTCGTTTAATTTACAAGTTTTAGATATACTTTACGCGCGAAAACAAACAGTGGGCCGCCACCTTAACCAATCAGGAGAGGCCATGTCACGCGTGACTGCGTCCACCATGTTTTGTCGGGGACTTGACAACAACTTTCCGGAGGAAGGGGTACTCTAAAAATAAACTCAGTTATGACTGTCCATAGGAACACTCTCACCTAATTCACTTTTGGTGAAAGTATAAAAACACTGCATTACGGCATTGTGGTTGGGGTAAATATTATCATACCACATCATCAGGGAAAAGTTGCAATATAAAGGTAGTGACGGTGGCAGTGACTCCAAAAAACATATTGACCACAATCATGAACACATAGGCTGCACTGGCTTCACTGAAGTAGAAGGCTCCCGGGTACATAATGGGAGTGATTGACCACCTGCATAGCAACAACAAAACTTGAAGGTAAGTCAAAATGAAAAGGTTTTAGAGCTTGAAGACAAAAGACTCCCGCTGTTGATAAACGAAAACTAAAAACAGTTGTGATTTCCTAAGTTGTACTTCAGTGTTTGCCGCGCTTGGCAGCGCCGGCACGACGACATACAACCTCGTTCCCAGGGTCTCTATTCTTCCCGTCCTCTCTCTCGCTCTCTCTCTTTCTCTCGCTCCAGGGAACGGGAAGAAGAGAGACCTTAGGAACGAGGTTGGACTGCACTGACTCACCCGTAAAGCAGAAACAGGCAAACAACAGCTGAAAAGTTCGTGTCAGAAGAATAAGCTGGCACATTAAACAAACGCAGCAGCGTGATGCAGGCACAGGCTGGAATCAAGTAGTTACACTGAAGGAGAGAGAGATAGAGAGCGAAATTAACGTATGACTCCAATTTGCTCTTTGATTTAGCGTAACTGTAGCCTCGTCCACTCATGCAATTTATATGGCAATCAGTTTTAACTGCTCGCATGGATGAGAAAAGTTGCCAGAATTTCACGTGACAATATTTGGTAAAAAGTGGGCGCGCCAGCATTTATGTAGCAAGTAAAGATATTGCGACACAAAAATCTCTTCGTGTGGATAAGTCGCATAGACTGTGGCAAATGTTGAGAGGTTGCAGTGGTTTCCAATTATCCTCGGCTTGCTTTCGTGGGTGTGTCTTCTGCCAATGTCATGTCCGGTACACAGGACAAACAGGATTGGGGCAAACATTTGGTGTTGTTAAACCAAACACCCTCTTCAGGCTCTAACCAAAGCAATATCGAAAATATTTCTTTACAAATTAACCCTTTTGTCGACTAGTCCGCGTGCTCGAATGCAGCAAGAAAAACTGAAATACTGCGGACTGCGGACTGAGGACTTGAAGCAATTTCTGGGCCGTGATTTGACAGTTGAACGCCGGAATAATACCGTTCGCAGCCAAAGCTTGCAAGTATCAAACCGCTGACAGGTAACTAATCCAAATGAGATGAGGAACGACCACTTCAGTAGTTTTTCGACAACGGATGTACATACTCGAATTTCCTAAATTTTCTATCAAATTAACGCATCGATGAGTTCAATTGTCAGGCACCATAAAGAGACTACAGAAAAAAACCCGACGTGTCCAGCGTTAAACCTGTCAGATCGAATCACTTTCTCAGTCTTCCCGTCACTGATACACAACTCCAGTATAGAAACTCGCTGATCACTACAATACACCTTATTCCAAAATGGCCGCCATTTTAATATTCTTTTGTTTTTATTCAAATTAGCCCTTTTTGCCTCGTTAAAGGTAAAATATTCTTCTGGGCCCGGTTGTTCGAAAGCCGATTAACGCTAACCCTCGATTAAGAAGTAACCGACGTTTCAATTTCGCCCTCTGAAAACACTTTCAAATAGTGGTTTTAGACTAAAGCGGAAGAAAAGTGTAAGTCACAAACGACAAGCAAAAATCTTTAGGGAAAATCTTTGTGAATGGTAAATAAACTGGAATCAAAGTTCACTCTAACCCAGGGTTAGCTTAATCGGGTTTTGAACAACTAGGCCCTGAATTTTGGGCTTAAAGACGAACGAGGCAACGAGGGCTAATTTGAATAAGAACAAAAGAGTATTAAAATGGCGGCCATTTTGGAATAAGGCGTATGTAGTCTCTACGAATGTACCCAAGGCTTACCACATCCCAGGCGTAGTTTGAAAGCCAGTAGACAACAGGATCAACACCGCTGACAAACTGCAGGTGTTTTGCTTTGGACGCTCGTTCGGTTACAAGAAACACGACAAAGCTGGCTGGTACAAACGACATGGCGATAATCACAAAGATGGCGATCACAAGATCTGTGCCTTGACGCCTAAAATTCAATCAGTGGACATAGCATTAATTGCGTTTGGTTTTCCTACTTTCAAGAACTCAACAACTCTCTCGTATAGGTCGTTTTCACTCACGTGACAAGTAGCCATATTAATTTACTGAAACAATGGGAATGTTTGCATAAAAAT
>BLFK01000383.1:4105322-4125322 GCA_014634185.1 Astreopora myriophthalma | reverse complement strand
TTCCTTAAGGACATAAACATGAAACAATCGTTCCTTTTGGATTCAAACCGAACTATCCCGTTTCGAACTGCAGAACATTCATGAGGATAACCCAACCAATAGGGACACAACAGACTGTACAAACCTTAACAGCTTCTCTAATGGCCAGTCTTCTGACGGACGCTATTTTCACTTTGTCGAGTTTCTGAGGCACCCAACTAACCACTTCACCAAACGACAAGGCACCATACCTACGAAGGACATGAGTATGTTACAAGTGACCGAGATACTAACTTAGATAACAGGTAGTATTGTCCAAGTAAGTGCACCACACACACACACACACGCTAAAAAAAAAAACCTGTGAAGATATCAAGACAAACCTGTGAAGCCTGAATGTCTGTGTGGTGTACAACAGATACTTCGAGATATTCCTGCCAGTAATGTTCTGCAGTGTGTCCAGTGTTATGGTGACTAATTCTTCAGGGTGTGACCCCGCTGCACCCCTGTCACACACATAAGCAGTCCTGTTACTGGAACACCGACACCCCCTACCCGTGTCCTTGTGAGTCACGGAGTGCGACACATTGGAAATGTTGGAGTAAATATACGACAGTTGTAAATTTGAAGGCTTGAAGTAATCTTCGGACAATTCATCGATGGAAGATGAACAAGACTGGCTAAACAAGCGCGCCAGTTGCTTCTTGGACGGTCTACTTCCCAAACTCTCTATCGTGGCGTTGATCGATTGGACAGATCGCAGGCAACACGTTGCCCCCACCCCAGACAGGAGAGTGAGCGTTTTGCCAAGTCGCGACGCCAACTGGTTGACTCCTTTCGCCTCGTTTGCAAACGGAATGTAGTTTGGCCGCGGGAACATGGACGGGGAGAGTTCCAGAGGAGGTTGGTCAGGTGACTTTGGCAACGACAGAGCCATTGTCATCGCAATGGTGATAAAAATGGCGGGTAGAACAATCTGAGAAACGACCCCTTTGAAGTTGCGGCGAGCGTGATGGAATCGTTTCAGTAACAGAGCATAAAACTGTTGTATTTTCAGGCGAAAACCAGTGATTGTGCGAGTGCCAACACCTTGGAATGCCGTGTTTAGTGGCGTCTGATCGGCTGAAAAGAACAAAAAGTGAAAATCCAATCAAAGATCTGTTTCAAACAATGCACGTCACATTGTTGTTTATGTCCTTTTACACGATTACGTAAATGTCCGCGTGTGGAACCTACATAACCCGCATCACACAGGTCACACTGAAAACTATAAACAACACACTGCTGATTTACAATTGGTGGCTTTGTTTCTTTCAACTTAGCTCTCCTTCAATTTTCCGGCTCACAAACACAGGCTGGATGTATATAATATTCCAGTTACGGCTTCTTGAATGTTACTATGATGTGGACCCCAAATACAATGCTAAATAGATTAAACAGTGCCGGTGGCACGTTTCAGATTAATGCACCTTGACACAGTTCGCATCAACATGTTGCAGGCTAAGCTCTGATCAACATCATGTATAACATGTGCCCCCAAACGAAAGTCACGGTTGTTTTACCCTCAATAACTGTATGAAAGCGCAACCTAATTGCAAGTGATCTTGCCAATGTTTTCTCACCTCCTTAGGAAAGTATTGTTGCCATTGAATTAAAAAAAAAAGAAGGCTATTTCCGAATTCAGTTTGCGCTCTCTTTCAAAGCAAATGGCGATGGAAACATTTTGTGATTTTGTGTCTCTCTTTACTTGGATCATCTTGAATGAAAACATATTTTCCTAAGAGACTGTGTACCGGGACTTATACTGATAACGAGGCTCAAAGCAAACAGTCAGAGCAGTGATTATCTTAGTCACCATATTGAAAGCCAGCCTCTTCTTGTATCTCCGGAGTCAGCAGTTGTTCCCTTGCGTCATATCGAACACTCGACATGTCCCTCAAGTCCAATTCAATTCCTCCTGCTTCTGGATCCAGGTCCCACTCGTCATCGTGATCACCGCTGGCTCCAGAGCTTGCGGAATCGCCATGGTTGGAGACGTTTTCAGAGTTTGATGAGTTGACTTCTGTTGTAGAGTGGAAGCAAAAAGAAGAACATGTGCAATAATTTTCAGACAGAAAGAACTGTCTACCCAAATGGAAAATTCAAGACACGCAGAATTGAGACTAGAAACAAGAACACACCAACGCCAGAAACGATTTTAATGATAGAATACACCTTAGGCTCTGAAATGGCCTCCACTTTAACATTCTTTTGTCGCTTACATTCAAAAAAGCCCTTCTTGCCTTATCTGAGGTAAGCTCGAGAACGAAGCAAGAAGGGTTAATTTGAAAGACAACAAAACTATATTAAAAGGAAAACGCCAAAGAATAAATCATTGGCCGCGTTTTACGAAGAGGGTCTATCCAGTCATCTGGGAACTGATTAATTGGGAGTTGGTAGGATGACCCGTAAGAGGGTAATACAAGGTCACGGTAGCGAATATGAAATGCAAATATGAAATCCGTTAATGATGGGAAGATCATCACAACTGTGAACTAGCTTGAGCAGATGCAAACAAGCATTAAATAATTCGAGCTTTTAAGCTTTAAAAGTGTTTAAAAACGGTACAAACCAGGGGCCCAAAACCCGGAGCGTACAACCTTAATATACTTGTGTCACGGCGTTTTCACAGACCGAGTTATTTTTAGATTGATTTTCCCGCGAATTCAGTCTCCGACTAGAGCCTTGGTCTCCCACAGGAGCCTTGCTAGCCGATCATAAGCCTTGCATAATTAACAGTTTGGACGCGTGCGCATTGAAACTGAACATGTCTAAAAATAGCTCGGTCTGTAAAAATGCCGTCACATAGCCTTCGTATGGCAGTTGTACGCTCCGTGTTGTGGGCTCGTGGTCAAAGCATCAGGGTGCCTCTGGCAGAATTGCGTCAAACGAAAACTGTATTAATTTACATGTACTTGTCTCACCTGAGTCATCTCGAGATCCAACATCCGTTACCTTGAGGAAAACCTACAAGAGAATAATTCGAACATATGAAGAATAACACGGACCGGGGAAAACAAGTTACTACGAAGCTAAAATCTAATTTTCCACGGCACTATATCCGTCTTCCCAGCAAAATTAGCTTCTAACTACGCGAATGCCACTTCATCAAATCGACCGTTACAAGTACTGTTCTTCAATAGGCCAATTCCGAGTTCAGGTCAGCCTCTTTTTCAAGGCGAGTCCAAGTGCGAACGTTTTGTAATGGTAATTAGTTTTACTCTGCATACAAATGAAAATCCCATTTTCCTAAGATAGGCTTCGCACTTAGCCTCGATTTGAAAAAGAGGCTGAGGTGAACTCGGAATTGGCCTATGGCGTTCGACTAAGTGGGAGGTTTCCTAATCTGGTTGAAATCAGGTGCTCTCCTGCCGCTTGCATAGTATATCAACCGTTTACCTCCTCAAGACCGGTGTCTGTCAGCCCAAAACTATCAATTCCCAGTTCGGTTTTCTTCTGTTCCAAGTCACTGAAGAATCTTTCGAAGCCTCCTCGTTTAACGGAGTTATCTGGGAGAATAAACGTCAGTTCCTGTGGTGTGTTCTGCTCCAGCTCGGCAGCTTGCACGTGAGATCTGATAAAGTTGGTCACCTTCTTAGCGTGGTCTTCGCCAATGTTGATACGATCTGCGAGTCACAAAAGAAATCCACATGAATAATTTACTGAAAGTCTCTGCTGACTCAGGGAAATAGAGAAGACCATTGTACTAGGAAAGGGTGCACAAGCAAAGGCATAGAGGAGACAGCAATCTCTGTCTCCTAGCTTTGAAAACGATGCGTTAATTACACAGCCACCCCTCTAATACAGGCACTCTATTACTGTCTGACTGGCCGTGCAAGCTGCTTATTCATAAGAGAACATCCATGTCCCATGCAAAATTTGAAAGCCGTTAAATATTGTCTCGGCGGATCATTAGACAAGCGGAGCTTTGCCTCACGCCATAACTATAGTGAGGGTAGGTCCTCATCGGTTATAGAGTGTATGATTCGAGCGCATGAACATGACGTCGCAGGCGGCCATGTTGGTCTCTCTGAACAAAAGAAAAGCAGGAAATCACAGACTGAAACCAGCTTCATGACAAGCGGATTCAGTGAGAACAAGGTTTTGTTATGGGTTCTTACGCGCGCGGGCCCAGAAACCTGGGCCGAGTTGTTCGAAACAGGGTTAATGCTAACCCCGGGTTAAGTCCGATTAAAACCTTAAGGTTGTCATTGTAGTTATCCCGGGTTAGCACTAACACTGCTTTGAACAACTCGGCCCTGGTTTTAATCGACGTAATTACCTTGCTTCCTAAACAAACAAACCGGGGCCACGTTGATGTTCCACATGAATCCTCCGGGAACACGCCCTGATTTGCATGATGGCGTCATTTTACTACCAAGACCAGGGCCCGGTTGTTCGAAAGCTCATTAACGCTAACCCTCGATTAAAAAATAACCGACGTTTTAATTTCGCCCTCTGAAAACACTTTCAAAAAGTGGTTTTAGACTAAAGCGGAAGAAAAGTGTAAGTCACAAGCGACAAGCAAAAATCTTTCGGGAAAATCTTTGTGAACTGGTAAATAAACTGGAATCAAAGTTCACTCCAACCCAGGGTTAGCTTAATCGGGTTTTGAACAACTGGGCCTTGGACGCTTTGTCAAAATTCTTTCTTATGCAGATTTTTCTACGCTTCAGGGAATAACGAGACAACTGGTAAAATTTGCCTGACAATAGAAGCCACTCAATGCATTCTTGGTCTTGGTAGTAAATTACGCAATCACGCAAATGCCCAATTGAGCTCTACTCTTGTGCAAACATTTTGGTCGGCTTTTGCTTCAATTAAAAGGAAGCCTGCTTATCACATGGGTAACAGGCCATTTACTTAGTGCAACCACTGCACTTGGTTTGGTCCTTTTAAATACAAAACCACTTTAAAAAAATATATATGTATATTTCATACTGTAATGAGTCTATTTTTCTCAAAATTCGGCAGCACGCTATTGCAGTTCCTGAAATCGATGTTCGAAATGTACGCGAAGTGAGGCATAAAAATGGCACCCGAAGCGCGGCAGAAGTATAAGTCGCCAGTTCAACCAACAGGGGACAATTGACCGAGACCTTCTTAACTCCCCTATACGCCTTATTCCAAAATGGCCGCCATTTTGATACTCTTTTGTTCTCATTCAAATTAGCCCTTGTTGTCTCGTCTTTAAGCCCAAAATTCAAAAGAACATTTTACCTTGAACGAGGCAAAAAGGGCTAATTTGAATAAAAACAAAAGAATATTAACATGGCGGCCATTTTGGAATAAGGTGTATTCTACTCACCAGGGTGAAGAGTGTTATCGGTCGACTTCGTCTCGGTCTTTTCGAGTCCCTGACTCGATCCTGCGGCTGACGAATGGACATTCACCATGGACCCCTGGGGAGTTCTATCACGTTTTTTCACCAGAGTGAGGTGGTAGCCCTCTCCAAAATGGCTCTTCAAGAAGAGAGGTGAGCCAACGCAGCGGAGCTTCCCGTTTGAAACAATCGCAATGCGGTCACCAAGTAGATCAGCCTCGTCCATGAAATGCGTGGACAGCAAGATGGTTCGACCTGCAATTAATTTCCCATTTTTTAAATTTTAGCTGAGGTACAAGACCACCCCAAACAGTAGGAACTCCAATGAGATGGTTTTCTCGTCTTTAGCCCCAGAAGAAAAGAAAGAACAGTTTCCCTGTACTGATAATGTCAAATAGTAAGGTCAGCAAACAGCAATTCTGAAAACCGCGCTATTCCTCCAATAAACAGGGTGGAAACTTTGGCAGAAAGAGGACATTTTGAGCTTTTCGGGAATAAGAAGGTAGGTTCTAAATCCAACAATCGGTTCAGTTCAGACCAATAAAATCTGGATCAGACTTGATCCTATAAAACGCATGTGATTTAAACATACACATCAAATTGTTCTACAATTCCGCAGTGCAGTCAATTATTTTTTCACTTAGTAGTCACCTTTCTTGTACTTAATTAGCAGGTCCCATATGGCCCTCCGAGCGTAAGGATCCACACCAGCAGTGGGCTCATCTAAGATCACTGTTCTTGAGCCCGCAGCAAAGGCCATCGCGACAGAGAGCTTTCTCTTCATGCCCCCGCTCAGGGTCTCCACGGCGCAGTGACGTTTAGTGGGCAGTCCCACATCCATCACCAGCCTTTTGAATAAAAAGAAATAGTGTTTAAAAACACCAAGTCAATAGTATTGGAGGGTAGGTGCCGTAAAGGTAGCAACAGAGGATGACAGCAATGTCCTCATTGGCAAGGAGGTCCCCATGGGAATCAAGACACAGACCACCTCCAGGCACCTGTCAACACATCACTGGAACCCATTGTGTGGAAAGAGTACTTACCCCAAATGTGGGAGGAAAGGAGGGAAACAAAGCAAGCGAATAAACCCGTGATGTGATTGGCTGTGAAGAGCCAATCACATCACGGGTTTACTAACGGCTACTCCATCTATTGACCAATTGAATCGCTCACCAGGGTTTTTAATTTTCGACTGACTCTGAAGAAGATCACTTGACTCTGAAGATGGCTTCCGCACAGGTTGTCGAAACTTCAGTCAACAAAAACAGTCCTTCTCAGGACTCCAGTCACCTAGATGATCATTTTCAATCGAGGTTCTATCACAAGTGTACTTTAGAAATGAAGCTGTTGATCTCAGCCAGGGAAACAAAACGGCACGTCTATCTTAGAAAAGCCGAGGATAAGATCTTCAGATGAATTGAGCCCTGGAGAAATCACAACTCGGAGGGAGTGTTTTGGGAATTCGTCTGTAATAACAATGGACGGTGATTTTCTTAACTTGTAATTTCGATTTCTTTACTAATCGAAAAGCCGTATACTGAATGCACGCTCAACACGCCCACTCCCGAGGAATAAGACGCAAAGGAATAAGAACAGTGTGTGATGGGTTCTTTGGCTTCCCATGCACAGAGTTAACGAACAAGTGTTGCGAGACGTGGCCTAACAGTAGCAATAGGGGTGGCGAATACGAGTACGAGTTTTCCGTTCTGAGCAGGCCCACTTGGAACATTTCGACCTCCAAGCCTAATGCGCGTGCTCAGTACGGAAAACTCGTACTCCAGTCTGAAGCATCGCTGGTGGCGACTGGTGCAAGGGTTTCCCTCTGCCAAAAGGGATGAAGCGATCTGGGCACGAGACAACAGGTGACTAACAGCAACAATACTCACTGGTCCATCTCTCTCTTCACATCCTGTTCCGGCATTCCCTTCATTCGCGCGTAAAACCATAAATGCTCATCCACTGTCAACCTAATAATGCCAAAGATAAACGGTTCAATGAATACACATAGCTGGAGTAGTGTCAGTCCGTGTCATCTTTGAAAGCGCCTCGTCGTTGAAACTGGTGAAAGCTTTTCCACACAGAGAATTTTGTTTGGTTCATTTGGTGAGCTTCAGCGGAAAGAATAACAGCGACGATCCAAAAACAATGCTTCCGGACGTACAAAACCTCCTCAAACACGGTAAAATGACCAGACTCAAGGTTTTGGGAGAGCACCTCTAAAAGCATATGATGGTGAGATGTCATTCTCTCCCTTAACCTCTGGGCCTCACTCTATTACCAGTTTAGGAGGTCTAGGAAGTCCAGGAAGTCCAAGGGCAAGCTAAACTACTTGGAAGAATCACAAAAACAAAGCGAATTCACCCTACTTTTCCCAAATGGCATATTCAATGGTGTTGGCTTTCAAAAGCTCCCTAATGCGATCCCCTCGAAACGACTTTATTAAGGACCTTAAGATCTACCACGGCGAAGTCCACGAAAACGTCATTTACAATTGCTAGCTTAGTTTTTCGTGATTATTCCGAACTATCCAGGAACTGAATTGGGAGGAACGGTGTTTAAAGTAGGAAACAAAATCAAAATCCGCCGTTGTGTGCTCGCGTTTTCCTTAGAACTTGAGATTCGGTCATTTTACGTTGTAGATTGGCAGAGAACGGGAAAGAAATGTATCAAACGAGTTCTTAACACGCACATGCAGAGGCACGGTTTCATTCACTGAGGTCTATTGCTTCGTGGCGTTCTCGCTGACGTTGCCGTCATAGATCTTAAAAAATCCTTGCAAAAAAAAAAAAGAAAGCAGGTTACTACGGAGCTAGCCAACATAACTCTCGTGAAAACAAGAGAGGAAACAGAACTTGGATCCTATCCACATTTAACTTACTTGTCAAACAACACATTGTGTTGCGGACACATGCCCAGACTGCGGCGTATCTTGTCCATATCCATGCGGATATCACAGCCATAAATATAAGCCGTGCCTGCTGTAGGCGGGAACAGACCTGTTAGAATGGACATGGTGGTGGTCTTGCCAGCTCCATTGTGGCCAAGGAACGAAGTGATCTGTCCCTCATACAGATTAAGCGTTAATCCATCCACTGCTAGTCTCTTTCCTTCCTTGTATACCTGTCAGAATTACTGTTTTCAGTATGCGCTCTCCACTAGTGGACGCAGGTTCGTATACTGACAAAAGACATTCGAACAGTGGGATAACCCTATGCAAAGGTGAAGGTTGGCCGGGGACAGAACAAAGGTAATATATGAATTTCCCACATCTTACATTGCGGCCGATTCGAAGTTCGTTCGTATTATAACCTTTTAATTCCCGATAGTGCCCTTTATAGATTTTACTCTGTTTAACGCCAGACGATTTTACTCGTCACTGGGATCCTCTTGAAGCTTAAAGGGTTCAATGCAAATTAAACCAACTAGCCTCATTCTAAAGAAAAAGTTGTAGGAATTTTGTTCATGCTAACGTAGCTACTTGGGCTAATTAGCACAAAGACAAGATAATAATTTATTACCTGCCATTTACTATCTATAGGGTCTATTTAGTGTCGTCTAGGGAGAAGCAGTGAGCCCTGTGAGGCGGTCGATAATGCATCGATTGGGTATTAGAAACAGTTCTTGGCCTTCGCGCTGAGTGTCGCGGTAAAGGCCGGAGACATGAACACATTTTCAATTACAGTGGATATAGCTGAGAAATTAATTTCGTTTTCGTGTATATCACGTTCGTGTATGCACCATCACTGTGAAAGTCATGGAATACCTGAATGTTCTTCGAATAGGATTTCAAGTATCGATGTCAATGCTACCTGTTTACTCAATAAACTGACAACGGTCACTTATGTTTGCCAGCTGCACATACTGCTCTTTCCGAAGTTTAATAAACAGTTTACAACTCGCATCACATAAAATAGTTAATCTTGCCACAAAAAAAAGATAGATACGGAAAAATAAGCACCTTAGCCAAGTCTGGAGAGGTTTCATTGCACGCTAACCAGACTGTCAGCTGTCACAGGTCGCTAAAAAAAAAAACCCTACAAATGTCTCTACTAAAAGCGTCCTCCAAATCCACGCAAGTCTCTATTTTTTCTCGGATTTAGTTTTTCAATACTGCCTGGCTCCAGTTGTTCAAAGGCTGGATAGTGCTATCCAGCGGATACTGAAATCCCTGTCCATAGACCCTATCACGGTTTAAGCCGCCATCTTGACGTGTAGGAAAAGCGTAAAGAATTTACAATGTTTCTATGGGGATCCGATGTCTAATAATATTCCTTAAACGTCAGCACAGAAACATTTATGAATTGCGAAGTTAAGATACAAGGCAAACGATTATACCGACCAATGGGCCATTTCCGAGTTGCTGTTTTCCTCTGGTTCAAAGCGAGTCTTGGTGCTCAACCATTCAAATGATAATGAGTTTGATTTGCATGAAAATACCCAACTCATTTCCATTTGAATGGTTGTGCACCACGACTCGCTTTCAACCAGAAACAAACATCAATTCGGAAATGGGCTGTTGTTTGGGACTAATCTTCGCTAGACGTTGCCCAATAGCATCTCTAATTTTTCCATATATTTGTCTGTATTTTTTTTTCCGCAGGGATTTTTTGCTATCCAACGTTTGAACAACTGGGGCCAGGGCCTAGTTGTTCGAAGCAAGGTTAGCGCTAACCCGGGATAAATACCACGACAACTTACGGGTTTTGATGGGACTTAACCGCTGGTTAGTGCTAACCATGCTTTGAGCAACTCAGTCGGCCCAGATGTTTACATAACACGTTCACCTCAAACTTGGCAAACTAGCGAATTTTGATGTTGTCTTATTTTTTTGTGATGGGCCTTAATATTTTAAAAATATTTCATATCTCATCCCCAGTCTCCGTCGGTAAAAAGCAGACTTTATTAATATTACAGCGGTTACCTTTTTAAGATTTTCTACCGTGACACCCAATGGCAGATGTATGGGCTCTCGTTCGTAGGCCAGCAGCCCCTGCGCCTGAGGAGGGGAGTCTTCTAACTCGTCCGCTGTCATCATCTGGAATGCACTGCGTCGCATCTTGGGGCACGCTTGAGTGTTATGACCAAACCAATATGACGGCTGACAGACAAAGTACCAGGGGCGGGGCAGACCGTAAGATCCCGGATGAACTGCTTCGATGTACCACACCAGGATAGCGTAGATAACTGTATCCATCATCATACAATACAATACCTTCAACAAGTTGAAATCATCTCCTTTGACCTGCAGGGAAAGAAAAGGTGACTGAAGTCTTTTACTTATTTTATTTTACTAAAATACAACACTTAAAGAACGTTTTGGACAACTTAACCCACTCACACTGACTCAGTATCCCAACAAATTTTAAAAAGTCAATTTGGCAAAAAAGCAGCCCTCTTTTTCCCCCCATTTAGTTCAATGTCGTTGATCAGCCATTTTGACGTTTTCTTTCCATTTCTGTTTCGTTTCCTAAGAAACGAAACGTATCTATTTTGACTTCAGGGTAAACTATTTACACAGTGAGGTGGAGTAGTCAATCAAAATAGAGTGGATTATTGAAAATCTAAACATCTTCGAGATGCAAAAGCAAACTTGTGAACACGTGAACCTGAAGTATGGCAAAAGAAAAACATGATGAATACAAAAGCGATGGAAATGGGTCACAAGTAAAAAGGCGACCACCTGAATGATTTCGGGTTAGACTGAAGTGATCAACTGCTGAAAAATCCTAAGCTACAGTTTATTGCTTTTCCATGTTAACTGGTAATGTAAACAATCTTCACAAAATAGTGGGCCGTAATCATAAATTGGGTTTTCGAAATTTGACAAATCCAAATATGAGCCGCATTAACAAATTTTATCTTTTCTCCTGCCCTTACCATGCCGGAAACGAAACACTATTTAAGCAGTAGAGGATTTTTTCTGTGTTTATATCGCCTCATCGAAACACGTGGGGGGTTGGGAGAATTCGAGACAGTTATGCAAACCCTCAACTACGTCTCGGAATTCTCCCAACCCCCCTTGTGTTTAGATGAGGCTATGGTGTAAACATGGAAAAAAAAATCCTCTATTGCTTTTATAAAACGTTTCTCAAAAATAATTCGACAAATGAAGGAAAATGCGGTTTATTTACTTCTGGATTGAAATAGAATTTCTTGATACACGCTCATATTTCCTACCAGCCAATCAAAACGCACATCTGACAACACTTAACCAATCAAAATTCGTGTGGTGTCACAACCGTGTTTACATACTCTCATCTAAACACACCTATTGACCAATGAGAGAGCGCGTAACTATCCTACTTATGCTATAATTCTTTTTCAAATAGCTCCTTGTTGAACTAACAACGACGTTGGCAACAATGTATACGCGTAGATAACCTCTGTTTTCAAAGTCATTTACTGAAACGTTCATGAGAGGCAACCATGACGACTTTTGTTTTATCTTACACTTGCACTTGTAGGTTGGTAGAAAATATGTCCAAAAACCACAGAACCTACAGATGTAAAAAAAAAAACTGACAACGTTACAAGATACATACGGGACTTTCTCCCAAGTTAGACCACTGCACTCCGACTCCCTCTTCTTCGTAGATGGCAAAATACCTCGCTCCCAGGCCAAACGCAGAGGTGGAGAGGAGACTGGCGGCCATCTTCTCTTTGCCAGAAACATTCACAAGTCCAGCCCCCTCTCGAATGGAGATAAACACGTAAGGGAGATAAGTCAGAAAATAGATGATGCCGCCACACGCCGAGGCTAGCTTGGCTTTGGAGAACATCACAGAGATGAGGAAGCAGAAGACGATAGTCACCACTGCAAACATCATAAGGAACACCCAAACAACCAGTGGATCACTGTAATACAACACCTTGCCATACTGTGGGTGCAAGGAGTTAGAGCTGATTAGTGATGTCGGTATTGTTTTCCAGCCATGCAACGAAATCTTTCCCGCACTAATGAGTTGACAACTGGTAGAAACCAAAAGTCTGGTTATTTTAAAGAGCTCATCAGATTGCAAACCAGGCCCGGGTTGCTCGAAGCATAGTTAGCGCTAACCAGCGTTAAATACCAAGGAAACCTATAGGTTTTGATATCTCTTAACTGACGGTTAGCGCTAACCAGGCTTCGAGCAACCGGCCCCGGGTTCTTAAAAAGTTTCCAAACAAAGTTTCCAAACAGAATTGCGGGTCAGACTCAGTGACAAAAACTTCACAATTAATTTCACCTCCACGCCCCTTAGCTCGCAAACGCCAAATGGAGAAGAGCTTTACTTTTCACTCTCTAAATTCATTGAATCGTTTCCGTTTTGTCACAATCAGCTGTAGATGCCAAACCAAACATTTTCTATCCGTAGCGAAGAGCGAAAAAAGCCCGAAGCGACGAATGGCCGGTTTACCTTGCCTGAACTTGGGCAAATGTTTCTCGGACTACGTATAATCACGGATCAAGATCACCTTACTTGTATTAAACCTTTTAGCACCCATAACAGAATTCTTCACTAACTGTCCTTGGCGTGATTATTAGTATATCCTGGCAGGCAGATATTGCAAGTGGACTTTATCAGTCATAAGCCAAGAGATGATCCAGGCGACTATTGAGAGAGTACGATTCGCGTTTGCAACAAACGGGAAACGTCAGGCTGAAGTTTTCCGCGTTTGGCACAAATCAATCAACACTATAATTTGATTTTAAGCTTATTTCTTCCCTGTCAGTCACAGCTACCGAGCAAGTAATAATAATAATAATAATAGCTTGTACTCGTTTCCATGGTCAGTAATACTCGAATTTGTACGAGTCTTGGCCAGTATGGCAAACAAAAAAATAAAGAAATAAACTGTGGGGCGCGAGGGAGAGTCTAGCGCTCGAGGAGTCCCGTATAAGGCAGATCCCAGCGTCTGTTTCGCAGCTAGTCTAAGACAAACTATTTACCTTAAGGATAACAACCAATAGCGTGACAGTGATCGACATGACAACAAGCGAAGTGATAAACCAGGCCACCCAGTGTACGGCATTTGACAGTCCCATCATCTTCATGACTTCCTTCAGACGCTGTTCTTTTTCGTACACGATGGCCTGTACCGCCAGGGCTACTGTGTAAATCCACGAGACTGTCATGCACAGCGGCATCATGTGCTCAATGATGAACATAAAACTTTAAGAACAAAGAAAGTGCAAAAGGTTGTAAAAACAACTTCGAGCTAAATCACAGAAATCTGTGTGTAAACTACCCGAATATCACGGGAAACAGATCACGATAGTAATGGCGCCCCTGTACGGCACATTCTGTATATTCCAGTCAACAGTCAAATAGAGATACATGTTTAAGAAACCCCTTATCCGAGAAAAGGGTCCCTAAGCATCTAATAAAGTTGGAACAAAGCGGCGAAATTGTAGGAGACGAGGCCAACGAAATACGCGATCATCTGAGCTGCTAGAGGCAGGACCTCACCAAAGTGACCTATTTTTTAAGTTCCATGTTAGAGGTCCGTCCGTTGCACAGCTGTTAGGTCAGTGCCTTACCAATTAAACTAAGTGGGCGAAGATAATAAGTGCTTGATAGCTAGGTTACAATTCTAGCTTGAATCATCTTTTTCCCCCTTCAGCTTCATTGGGTACTACTAATAACATGACAAATACATGAAACAAGCAAAAAACGAGAAGATGGTGCGAACGGGACATAAGGACCCACACGAGGCGCGGCCCGTAAAATTAAAAATAGTAAGTTTATATGGTTTGGAATGAAACGAATATCCAAATTTCATTTCAAAAGCACTAAAAAGCAGACGACACTTAAAAAGAAGGGTGACTAATAGCTTTTTTTTTCCTGATCTGCTGAACCATGAACGCAAACGGGAAGAAACTCGAACACAAGCCTTACTTGTCCTTAACATAACAGGGATATGGCATGTCATGTAAGTAAACTGCAGGCTTGATGACGTCTCTCCCTGCATGCAAATCGACAATGGCTCTTTCAATCTGGTCCTGCAGCCATGTGAATCCCAGATCGTAATACCACTGATTCCCGCTCTGCGGGCCCGGCATCCAGTAAGGATCCCGAATGCTGTCAGTTGGTGGTGCGAAATATGTAGCGTTCATTCGTATTTTGTATTTAACGTGCGGTGGCAGGCTGGAGTTGACCTTGATATTCAAGAACACAATACCTGTAAGAAATGAAGGTGCGACTCCGTCAAATTTCCGTCAATTTTCAAATTTCCAGGCATTTCACATTTTGTGGCCGGAGACTCTCGCTCGCTCGCTCGCTCGCTCGCTCGCTCTCTCTCTCTCTCTCTCTCTCTCTCTGTCTCTGTCTGTCTGTCTGTCTGAATGTCCGTCTGCCAGTTTCTCTCTCTCTCTCTCTGAGCAATGAGCTTACTGACAGGCTACCGAGATTGAAGAGGGTGCACTTGACCAAAAACGACTCTATCAAGAGAACAAGTAAACAGAAAACGATTTGGGTTCTGTTGTTTGTTTTGCCGGACGCAAGGTTCTTGAACTTCACCGGTATCGCAGCTTCTTGCTGTGGTCTCGTCAAAAGTGTTTTCGTTCTTGAGGTCATTGTTACGACTCGAAAAGAAGGGTACATTTCTCTGCACTGACCTGCTACTACTTTGGAGGTATCCCCTGCTCTGGAGTTACTGACATTGAAAGCAAAATCCAACAATGATTTCTCATCCTTGAACCCTTTGAAGATATTAAGGTCGAGTTTTGAGGCCATCTCTAGCCACACGCGGGCTACATTGTCAATAGTATCCAGCTGCTCTATTAGGGGATTGGACTTGTCACAACTGCGGGTAAGCAGCTCATCAAGACCTTGGTATTCCCTACAAGGGCAAGTAGTAATAGTAGTAGTAATAACAATCATAACTATAACGATAAAGATAGTAGTAGTAGTAGTAGTAGTAGTGGTAGTTGTAGTGGTAGCAGTAGCAGTAGCAGTAGTGGTAGCGATTTTTGTCCATTCTAGGGAATCTAATACACTGAACATTAGAGGCGCAACTCATCTCCTAATGGCATCGTGAGTCACGTTTCACGGCACTTTCAACAACAGACCCGTAGTGTTTCCACATGGTCGCTTCAAATTTTACACGTTCACCCATGGATCCCGGCGTCGTCTTTAGAGAACTTACTCCAAGTGATCAGGTTCAAGTTTGTTTTGTAGTAGATGTAGTTTTACATTTTTAAGTGTACACTACACGCGTACAGCGAAAGCTAATCTAGGCGTGTAGTGCAACAAAATGCACAATACTAGTGAACTTACAATACAGACTAAGTTAAAATGAATTGAAAAATAAACTAGCTGATTCATAATGAGATTACAAAAAATAGACAATCAGAACGAAAAAGTTAAATACTGCATATAAATAAATTGGCCGCGTTGTTCAAAGCCGGGTTAGCTCTAACCCTGGGTTAAGTCTGATTAAATCCTATTGGTTGACTTGGTATTTATCTCGGATTAGCACTAACAATCCTTCGAACAACTCCGCCATGAAGTGATTAATTATTAATTCCTATCGTCCAGGGCCGAGTTGTTCGAAGCCGGGTTAGCGTTTGGTTGTCATGGTATTTATCCGGGATTAGCACTGACCCTGCTTCGAACAACTTGGCCCAGGCCCCAGTTGTTCGAAAGGTGGACAACCCTATCCGCCGGATAAATCGCTATTCAGCGGACAAATGCTAGCAAATCCAATTGAGTTATCCAGTGGAGAGCGCTATCTACCTTTCGATCAACTGGGCCCAGGTAGTGATCGTCTGGGTAGGCCACAAAAGTAGCATGTCTCACGGCGACCGAGCTAGTGAGAGAGGCATTCAAGAGTTGCTTTGAATTCCAGTTTGAAAGAATGGACCATTTCCGAGTTCCTGTTTGCCTCTGGTTCAAAGCGAGTCTTGGTGCCAAATCATTCAAATGATAGTGAGTTTGATTTGCATGAAAATACAAAACTCGTTTCCACTTGAATGGTTGTGCACAGGGACTCGCTTTGAAACTGAGGCAAAAACCAACCCGGAAATGGGGGCTATTTTTTGTACGGCGAAGCGGTTTGCAATCACTTGCTCGGTTGTGGGTCTGTCCCTAGCACCCCTGATTTGGTTAAAAATTTGTTCGTCGATTCCGTAGACATCAAGAAGGCGAGTATTCAAACCTTGCAGCCAATCAAGCCCTAAGTGCCAAGCAACTGCTGTGTTGGAGTCAAGACTTCCACTTTCAATTTCCTGAATGATAGTTAACAATAAGCCCATGAGGCGAAGCCGAATGGGCTATTGACCCGTGGCCCTTGAGGGCGAAGGGTCTAATTGTTTTAGTATCACCCAACTAGTCGGACAGAAAAGGCAATGATAAAGTTAGCAAATGCAAGTTGAAGAAATATTTATTTGGGAAGGCGTCACGCGTTTCGCTACTCGAGGACTATTACTAATAGTCCTCTAGTAGCGTAGCCAGTGAAAATGCAGGATTTGCATTAGTCCACTAGTTGGCTGATACTAATGAGCAAGAGTTCTCGCAAATTCCTGAACGATTCTAACTCTTCTTCCGAAGAAGCCACCTCTCTCTCCGCCATCTTGCATCAGCGCGGTGGGAAACCGATGTGGTGAAGGTCGAGTGCTAGTCACCAAACTCTACCGATAATAAGTTGCAGAAAATTCAGTGCATCCGAAAACTGAATCCCATCTGGGGCTCGGATTTTTTCCGAGTGGAAGATGCATAATATATCTTTCATGTAAAATTGGAAGTGACAGAAAATTCACTCACGATCGAAAAGTCAGCTATTACGCCCAAAACTTGACACAGCACGAAAAGTCAAGCAAAGGGCAAGTTCGGATTATCCGAATATGTGATGCCATTACCCCAAAAAATCAATTTTCACGCAAGAAATTTAAAACTCGTTCCCAAATTCAATTGTCCACAAAAATCATTTTAGAAAACCGGTCAATTTTCGAACACAAAATTATTTGAAAACTTGAATGCAAAGCAGTTTGTGACGTAAAATCAAGAACAGACCCATGCCTCTCATGGCAGGGTCGTGGGTCCATATGACTTCTACTTTTGCTGATTTTACATAGCTAGTGCAACACATAACGCGAAATTCAGTTTCAAGGTGAAAATGGTCAAATATGTTTGTTATAGAATTATCTTAATAACGAAAAATGAAACATTTTTGCCCTTAGAAGTACTTTAAGCTCGCTAATAGTATTACCTGAGCGAATCAGCGGGTCTGTATCCCGTGATATTAGATGTTAAGTCGTCATAACGACTGAGGCATTTGGCTTCGCTGTTCAGTACAAGCCTAAGGGACTGTTGCGACTCGTTTCGTCGTAAAATTGCTTGGATCTTTTGAGAAGTGTCCAACCAATCTTCTGCAAGGTGCTCAAGCTTTTCAATGTCTGAAAATGTCCTGTTTGCCTGCAGGAAAAAAAATACAGAACGTTCATTGCACTAAAATCCCATTTACACGCGCAAAAACAAATCCGCACGGAACCCTGAATTATCGGCATCATGCCTCGATTGACCGTGCCGCGTGAGGTAGCGGAGCCTCGTCTTCCTTAAATTCTGGGCACCAGTGCCAAAGTGTGTTTTGTTCTGACACGTTTGCAAGTGAATAATAATATACTAACGTGCCAAAAAATCGAAAGTACGGTGCAAAAAATTGACGGTGCTCTGCTAGGCTGTTTGCAATACCTGAAGAACCCGAATATACCCCCCACTAGATGGGATGCCCGCTAGTTCTCACCGTTACCCTCCGACCTCCCGCCAAAAAAGCAGCATGTTGCCAGTAACTATTTATACATATACACCTGGGTAGGGAGAGACAGGTTACGCCCCATCGATCCATCTCGCCAATCATTTCACCGGCACCCCTCCACACAGCAATCTTAGAAAAGACTCATTTCATCAACGACTGTTTTAGCTCAGAAAAAAAAAACATCGAAAATTGGAAACTTTGCAAACGTTAACTAGACTTGGCGTACACCCACGCATTTAAATCTCCCTAGATTAGGGAAATGCGTAGACCCCGATTCTTCTACAAACTGTACAATTCGTGATCGTTCTTTCTAAGGTTTTTATCTCAAGAGATGAACCTTAAATCTGGTCCCAATTTTAGACTGCTTGCTGTTTCCCTTTTCTTCTAAGGTTGGACGAGTACGAAGCCAAACGAGTATGGAGTCAAACAGCCGAGTATAAACGACATGGAGATACTCGACTGTTTTACTTAGCCGCGCTCGGTACCTTGGAGAAAACCCAAGCTTCGTGAAAGGATCAAATGTAACAAAACAGTTCAATCACCTTTTTGATGATATCATCTGCAGCAGTTCCATTGGGAGAGTACAGAATTGTTGGATTGTGAAGCAAGAGGTACAACATCAGTCGCACGGCCCTCGTTTTACAAGCTGTGGTGCGACAGTAATAGTCATACATGTGGTTCACCACTTTCTTGGAGGGTTGTGCTTCAGGATCCGGCCCGCAGAGGATTGGGCCAAGATTCTTCCACATCCCATGGAAGTATATTCTGTTCCTTTCATCTCGAGACTTGTTCTGCAGACCGTCGGTGAAAGAGAGGTTCAGACGTAGCAACTTTGCTAATTCCATTCCTTCTTGCACCAAATGAACAAACTCCGTTAAGTTCTTGAGCTAAAAATTGCACCAGAATAGAGATATTTAACACTAAAACAATCGTGACTAAAATCACGCTGTGTTCATAAACTGTGGTAAAGGGGGATAAAAATCACGTTTCACGGAAAATAAAACCGTCCTTTCACAATTCACGAAAACGAAGACAATGAAAATCACAGTTAACGGCGAATTAAACGCGTATTTATCACTTCACGGAAAATAATTTTGCAAAATCACGCCTCACGGCTGCTATGGAAATCACGACTCACGGGGAAAAAATTCGCCAATTCGAGTTACGAAAATATCCTTTATCACTGTCTTCATAGAGACACCATTTCACTACAGTTAACAACTCGTTCACATTTTTCTTGTACGAATTCAGTGTAGTTGTTTACAGTTAACTCTCGTCATGATAGCTGACGCCCAACTTAATTTTAAAGCAGAAAGGGGTTCTCCCAGATGGAGTCCTCACTTGTAAACCTTTTTCACAGTTTCTACTGGGTGGGCAAGAAAATTGCCCAAAAACCAACATGCTAAAAACATTCAGATCAAGACACTTACATCTCCTCTGAGTTTTACAAACGACTTGTTGTAAGCAGTTAAGTCCTCACGTGTGACATTCAGCTAAAACAAATAACAGTGACACAGGAGTCTGAGGGCTTGTCGAGACATTTACACTGTCCTGCCTGCACTCATGTCCAGAAAAGCAAGTAATTAGATGCACGTTCAATTTGTTATATCCATCACGAAGTGTCCTGTTAAGTCTAAGCGTCTAGTGCCCATTTCTTTGGGTTTGCGTTAGGGTTATTTCTAGGTTAGGGTAAATGGAACTGTTTATGTTTAGTTGAAAAGCCACAGTTTGGGGGACACTTTGTGACGATTATTGGGGTGTCTTGAAAACAATGACCCCCTAAGACCCCAAAACTTGAAAAGGAAGACCCCTCCCCAGACTTTTAATAAATGACATGTGTTAATAATTATTAAATAACACTCCCCGTCTCACCCAGTAAACAAGTGTTCTCTTCTCGGATTGAAAGTAAAGCCTAAACAAACCC
>BLFK01000383.1:4094482-4105312 GCA_014634185.1 Astreopora myriophthalma | reverse complement strand
GGGGGGGGGGGGGGGGAGGGACTCATATGAAAGGGGCGATGATGCTCGTCGAAATTTGGAATTAACCTCTAGAGGAGAAAGATCATTTTAAAACAACGACAAATTTCTTCGCGTGCAACCCTAAACGAGACCCAGAACACCCTAAGTGAGACCAAATCCCCCGGGTACCTATTGTAAGTACAAAATACATAATTTTGTAGGACAATTCATTATCTGACGAAGGAATTCCGCGTTAAATTGCATGCGAAAACCGATATCGCAGGAATCGCGAAGCGATGAGTGCGATATCGGTTTTTTTTTTAACGCGGAATTCCCTCGTCAGGTAATGACTTTTCCTTGAATCGCATAATTGAATAAAATCGTGGAAAAAAAGAAAAAAAAACAGCAATAATATTGTTTGGTTTTATCCTGAGCGCGCGCTCCAGAAAGCCATTTCAAAGGCAACTGTCCAAACTGTCATTTTGTTAGCAAATAAGAAGCAAGGTCAGTCGTACACGGTTAATTAAGGTCATAGACCTTATTCATAAATGGCGGTCAATTTACAATTCTTTTGTCTAAGTGCAAATTAGCCTACCAAGCCTCGATACCACACAGTGAATTGAAAGGAATTCTTGCTCTAAAATGAGGCTTGGTAGGCTAATTTGCACATTAGCAAAAGAATAATAAAACAGGTGCCATTTATGAATAAGGTCTATTAGGTCAGTTTTTAGCGCTCCAGAAAGCTCCAGAACACCGGTAACCGATGAATGCTTTACCATTGTATAAAATTTTATTCAGAACATAATGAAGGCTGGAATTTCTCCGTATATAAAAAGGGGTCTTCCTTTTCAAGTTTTAGAGTCTTAGGGGTCTTACGGGGTCTTTGTTTTCAAGACACCCCGATTATTGCCTGTATTTCTGGACACTAGTGATGCTGAAATCAAGAGGAAGAGCAAGGGGACACTCGTGACGCTTATCAAAATCGGCGTGCATCTAATTACTTGCATTTCTGGTTATACCTGGCCGGACTATGACACCGAGGACTAGATGTACATCCCCTCCCCTTTACTAAGAATATCAGGGTTTTCTCAAACCTCAGAGTTTACATAATGAACAAGTGATGTGAGACAGGCTCAACGATTTATCATCCTTTTCCAGAAGACTAGAAAGTCTAACCATCTGCAGGGGACATTACAAAGGCAGCACTTTCTACTCAGTTATAATTTAAAGACACTGAGTACCGATTTTGGCAAGAACGTAATCCAACTGAAGGTTCGCCAGGTCAACACTTAACCAACTTAACGCACGGCAACATGGAATCTATTTGTTTTATATAATAAAGAATTAAACTTCGTAGGCGTAAAAGCGAAAAACTTTGTAATGATGACGTCAATCGTGCATCTGTCCTCTAATATAGATCATAGGCAAGAACCAATCAAAATGTGAGAATAACTTGGGTTATTATATCAAGTAACTTGGCTGTATGTGTGACATTAGCATTTTAATATAGTACGGTAAGCATTAAATATTAAAAAATAAAAGTAATAATAATTAAAAAAGAAATTAAATTTTAAAAAAACCTGAGCCAACTGGGCCATCGGCTAGTGCATAAAATCCCACTGGAAATGGCAGGAATGGTCATGGCTGGAGATTCCCGTGATTCAACAAAATTAATTTAGAACTTTATTTCAGTGTTAGCCTGCGTGGCCGGCGTAATCGGGAAAGGGGAAGGGGAGCGAGGGAGGCGAGAAAAAATGAGGGGGATTGGGGAGAGGAGTTCCCTCTCTCCTCTCCCCAATCCCCCTCATTTTTTCTCGCCTCCCTCGCTCCCCTTCCCCTTTCCCGATTACGCCGGCCACGCAGGCTATTTCAGTGTAAGACAACTGTCATGAGGGCACTAATAGGCCATTTCCAAGTTCACATCAACCCCTTTTTCAAAACAAGTCTAACTGCAAAATTGCGGGCCCAAGAGAGGCCCGCAACCCTAATCTTGACAGTGACCAGCGGATTGCGTATTACGCGTGCGCGCCACGTTTTTAACAGGGACGCTGAACCCGGAAATTGAAAATTTGTTCTGCAACAAAGAACGATCAGAATGCGAAAAATGTGTCAATCACAACAGCTTGTGTCACATGGAAGATCAAAGTACATTTTTGCTGACGTTATCACGACAGTTTGTCACATGGGATCTAAGCTTCTGTCAACCCATCTCAAGTCAAGCTTTCGCGGGAAACAAATTAAAAACTCAGCCCTCGTCGAATGAAAATGTTTTTTTTTTTTTCACTAGAACTTGAGCTCGGAACATATCTAAAATTATCTTCGTTTGAATCGTCAGTGAAATGACCTTTTACGAAGTAGCCACGGTCGCCCATAGCTACCGAAAAACACGAACAACACAAGCCGACGTCCTGACTTCCATCTCTGAAAGATTTTGCCTCAATTTTGAACAGATAAACATTCCTTTGCGACCGGCCGCCATTTTCTGCCTTGAATATTTAATTAGCTAACTTGACAAAACTCTCCGGAGGGGGCGATATGACGAAAAGAGCTGAAAAATGCCCTATGATAACTACTGTATGATTACCTAATTATTAGATCAGTTGGTGAGAATCGAAAGTAACGCCAACGTAACGCTTTCTATAAAGTGGTCTTTCAAATATTTCCTTTGCAGACAAGGCACGCATCGCTATCTTTTCTGCCCATTCCCAACATCTTAAACAAAAGCTCTTCAAGTGCATTCAGGCCCGCACTTTCTAACCCGTGGTTATTTCTAGTTAAGTTTTACTTTGCATGTTTTCACAGGAAAGACTTCACGCTTAGACTTGCTTTGAAAAAGAGGCTGAAGCGAACTCACAAAGGGCCTATTGGTTCAAGTTCAAGTTCATTTTATTCACACTTATTCAATTACAATACGACGACAATGAGAATAAAAAGAAGTAAAAACAGAGCTCACTATACATTGAATTAAACATAACAAAGGAAAAAGTGTGTAACAGCCAAAGCAGCCAAGCTTTCAAGTTGGCTACTACCACAGAGTGGTTAAAAGTGGGTGGAAGTTGTACGGTACTTATAAAAACTAGTTATGAAGCTCTGGCTAAATTAATCACATGCCTAACTGTCAAGTAGAAAGACTTTGTATTCTTTTTTAAAACTGTTGAGGGGGAGACTTAATTTTCATAGGTATTGATTTCCAGGTCTGTGATGCCACTACGCTTAACCTTGCTAGGCCATAATTAGTTCTGGAAAATGGTCTGTACAGGTTTTGACTAGTCGCATACCTGGTATTATAATTATGCACAGTCGAAGCTGGTTGAACTAAATCATAGAGAGCAGGAGGTGTACCCTTTCTTTGATATTGTATCTTATGCACAAGAGCATCAATTTTTAATTTAAAAAATCATCTCTAACTAAAATTTCTACTAGTGTAAAGTACAGTGTGGGACTTTACAGAGTTTACGTAAATGAACAAGTGAGAATGAACAAGCAGAATATATCCAACCTTTTGCATGACAGTGTTGTGATCTATATGGTGTTGAATGTACTGGGCCGCCATTTGTGCTTGTAAAGGTGTTAGATTGCATAAATTCTCAAGGATCTCCTGTAGTTTAAGAAAAATCAAACGTAACATAATGAAATTCATGTTCACCTTTCAGATAAGCACTCTTACATGTACAGGCAACGCCTTTCTTTCACACTCCATCCTCTCACTAACTACTCAGTCACACTTCATATTCTTTTGAGTTTTCAAATTCCATGACTGTTCAAGATCATTTCCATGACTTTTTCCAGACTTTTGAGGTTTTCAGGGCTTGAAACTGCAAGCAGTGCAGTCATATTTGTGACTGAATCTTTTCCATGTGACTAAAACACCTGGAGGAGTCCCAGATTTGCAACTAGTTTTCACCTCGGTATTACAAAACAAAAGGGCTAACAGTTGCTGCTTTGCCACCATTTTTGCTAAAATATTTATAAAGAAATGAAAGATCATTTCATCTTGCGTCTTGATTTTTGTTAATTCTGAAGATATTGGGGGGGGGGGGGAATCGTGGCATAACTTATATGTACCACTGATGTTACGTATGCAACACTATTCTGTTTATCATTCATCATTAACAGTGGTTTCGTTAGATATACGTATTGCAGGCTCATATTTTGTTTTCTTAAACCGCTGGTATGTTGATTACACAATACAATCATGCAATAGTTTTGTGACTACAATTTGCAAACTTGCTACTAAATTCTTGTATCTAGTTGCAAAATTGCGACTGGATTTGATTTCTAATTTCAAGCCCTGGTTTTCCATGACCCATATGAACCCTACATAATACCTTCCTGTTTTCCTGCTGGTTACACTCCATTTATAGCACAGCTCTTTCTCTCAAATTAACTACTCTCCAATCCTCTGGTTACCTCAGCTAAGAGGCTAACTTACAGCAAATTGACAGAAACCGTCACCATTTGAATCTCTCAATGATGCCCAATTCTCTATTTATTTGTTCACTCGTCCGTCCATCCGTTAGTTTCACTCCTAACAGCTATAGCACCAGTACAGTTTCTTTTCTAAACTCAAGGAGGCTTCAAGTTGACCAGGAGAGAGCACTGCACCCATGGTTCAGTAACCTCTTTTAATCAATGTTATGATGTCCACACACCAACCTTTTGATTTGATCCTTTGAAGACAAACATTCTCTCCAGCCATGTAACATTGCAAGAAGTATTTGTCAGCACATTCAAAGTGTCTGAAGGCTGGGGGAAGAATGCATCATTGCCACAAATTAAAGTGTTGGTTTATGATGTAGTATCAGCCAAAAAATAGGCCAGCAACTACCTGTTGCACAAAATGACAATCCTTTTTGGCTGGGTGAAGGCCATTTTTAATAGACTGTCCTCACAAGAACGTATACAGAGAACAACAATAAACTATTTCAGATTTTTTTCAAGTTGGCATACATCATTCATTGGGTCACACTCGTCGTGAGAGACCGTCGTGAGAGTCTCTCACGACAAGTGTGACCCAATGAATGATGTATGCCAACTTGAACAAAATCTGAAATAGTTTATCCAAGGGCAAAACAGAAAAAGGTTGAAAAAATTATGGGCAAAAAAAATTGGAGAAGCAAGGAAAGAACTGTTCATTCTTTGTTTCTTCTTGCCTTTTGCTCCGACTATGAACTGCCCCTGGGTGCCTGAGGATGGGTCAAAGACAATTACATGGCTCACTCACAGCTCTTACCAATTTTAGTAGGTAGAGTAGTGTATCAGAAAATAAGACATATTGAGCATATACTAATAAAATGGCATTAATGAATGGAAAATCAGCTTTAAATGGTCTTAAATTTCTCAACAAACCTGTTCAACAGTGACGTTGCTTGGAAATTGAGGAGTGACAGGAGATGGAGTTGAGGTGGATGGGAAAATATAATTACGACTAAAGGCAGTGAACAGTACAAGCCCCAAGAGAGACGTCCCAGGGGAGCCAGTCTGCTGTGGGACTCCATTTCTTCCACCAAGTGGATTGCTACTGAAGGGATTATGCTTCAAGAGGTCCCTTCCATGGACACGGGCCAATTTCGCAAGCTGGAAAAAAGGGGCAATTGAATAACCCAAGATCAAAATAAATACTATCATCAACAACTAGTCAATATAAATTGCACAATTTACAATTAATATAGACAATTTTGATCAGCCAAGCAGGCATGATAAGTGAAGATCGAAAATCACGAAAAGTAAAAATGGTTAGTAGAAGTGAATTCTTATTTTGGTGCCTTCAGCCCAGGTAATATACCACACTTAACAATAGCTTGGCTGGAACTTATTAATTAGTTACATACAAGATATTAAAGGAGACACCGCATGGAGTCACAACCAGAGTACCTCTTTCGTATTAACTGTTGCGTTCAGAAGCTGTTCTGAGACTGACGGTGGAATTGACAAGTTTTTTAGAAACTGCTGCACATCATTAGGGTCAGACAGAATGTCCTTCACTGTGAAGTCTATCAAGAGAATTTGAAATATTAATGGTGAGTTAACATACACCCCATAAACAAATGGCAAATGTTTGCAGATAACTGCTGGTACTGTCAAAAAGCATTTCTGGCTAAACATATGTAATATCCTGTAACGAAAGAAATTATATAATGGCCATTGCTCACTTCTTTTGTTTAAATTTGCTGTTTTTAAAGTCAAATATCTCTTATTTAAAAGCACATTACAAAAAAAACCTGACAAATTCCACAGATAAGAGTGCGAGTGTTAATTGCCATAAAATATGAGCTAATTTACAGAAAACTATTTTGGGCAAATTTCAACGTTTAAAACACAAATATAACTGATAAATGAAGTGCATGTACAGTACATGGGGAATTCATAATGGACGGTCGTAAACATCCACACTCAGAGCTGCAATTGTTTTACTTGTTTTCATCCTTCAGTAAAACAACTAAATTTCACATCAGCTTGCAGATCAAAGTCTACAATACATTACCACATGACAATTACCTTAACCTACACAATCAAAACAGATGGTTCTCTTTAAATACAGCTGTAAGTTTTCACTTCAGGTCACCTCCTGAATCTTATTATCATTTATGTGGTGGTTGACAATGTAATTTTTTTTCCTGGTTCAAAATTTGTTGAAACCAGTTTACCAATTATTTGCCAGTGTCTTACCATTGTTACCATAATCTGGATCAATTAACCATAAAAAGAAAGTGGATATAAAAAATTTTAGAGCAAAAACAAATAAAGCCACAACATTTACAACGGAGACCATATTTTTAATTGTCATAACTTTGCTGGTTGCTTATGAAATAAGGAGGCATAATGCCAATCATCATTCGTGCTTATTTTAATGCCAGGGGTTAAAGGAAAACTAGGGGATTTCAAATTTAAGGTTTATACTCACTGTCAACATTCTGGACTTGTGATAAAAATTTTTTCAAGTTTCTGTCAAAGTCTTGATAGTCCTGAGGCAATGTTTTCAAGTCTTCAGCCGCAGACAAACCCGGTGATGAAAGAATATTGGCAAGGTGGTTAAGAACAGTGCCAATACTGAGAAAATAATAAGTGCATGAAAATGAAGTCAGCTGACAACACTCACTAAATATGATACTGTAATCAAGGTGACATGGTATTTTAATAAAATAAATTCAATGTTGGCCTGACCTTCCGGACACAAAAACACAAAATAATAATGTTAATTTTCTGGGACAATAATGAATCGGCCATACACTGACAGATAAATAAATGATGTGCACATCTTCAGCTGAACAGGTATATTTTGTAGGTAAAAATCAATCCCATGAAGAAAGTTCTTGTAACCACACGATTACTAGAGGATTGCATGACATCGAAAGAACTTTCTAGATTTGTGATATTTACGGACATGATTGCCTCAAGAATGTTTGGGAGAATGACAAAAACGCAGAAAGTCCTGGGAAAAAAAGGACTTACTGGATCAATAGTTTTCAAGGTTAAAGCAGTATTTTTCTTCGGCCGCATTTTCGTTCGTTCCTTCGCAAGTTAATTGTTACATGATCTGTTGTATAGTTGGTTTGAAGTTCAAGTTTGGTTTTATTACTCAGTGATTTAGTGTAAAACGTCACAAAACACAGTAAAAATTATTTCAACCAGTTAAGTTTGATTTGTAATTATTTGTTTGTGTCTTATGATTCTTATGATAAGAAATGAGTACCACACAAACAAAATTTCAAATCAAACTAGCTAGCTTAAAATTATTTTCAGCTGATGTAATTTTTACTGGCAACATAATTATACAAGGCTCTCTAATTTCGGAGTGACTTTGTCTGGACTCTGTAAAGAGCGGTGTCCAGGATTTGGAAAACAATATTAACTTACCTTGCATTAGGATGCACTGGAAAGCCATGTTCATCTATGTCTTTATTATTACAAAACTGCTGTAGCAATGGAATTATCCCTGACGAAGGAAGAGCCCGCACTGGAAATATCTCTGTAAAATAACATATACAATATCTTCTTTCTATTTTTTTTTTGACCAGTTTTTAAATCATTGTAGTTTTATGGCATTTTCCATCACCTTGGATGTGAATGAGACAGTAGGTTGCAAACACAGTGTTGAGGTAGCATATTGGTGAACCAATGTACTGAGACCTGGGACTTATAGAAGCAAAATGAACCCCAGGCTTAAAGAGTGTAAGTCCTGTACAGCATCCAATGACCATGACAACCTTAAAGTGGTACTATGATGCAAGAAAAATCAGTTCTTGTTTTTCTTCGCATTTCGAAAATACTTATGTTGAATGCTCAGCAGGTGAATTTTTTTCGTTTTTCTTCGCATTTCGAAAGTACTTGCGCTGAATACTTGGCAAGCATGATTTTACGCAATTATTTCAAGGGGAAGACTATTTATTTTGACGGGATTTTTGTTTACTTAACGGTCTGCCATTACTTGGTGCGGTTCTGACCGATAAGCCCTCAGAGAGCTGGATTGAGGAGAAACTGATGTCATTTACTCACTAGCTTAAAAATGCAGTGTGTCAATGCAGCTTAATTAGTGTGTAGAACACAAATTTGACAATCTAAAAGCAAAAAACTCCTGTGCTGCATACTAAATAAGCTGCAATCACACACTCCATTTTTAAGCTAGTGAGTAAATGACGTCACTTTCTCCTCAACCAGCTCTCTGAGGGCTTATCAGTCAGATCGAACTGCACCAAGTAATGGTGGACCAACAAATAAAAAATTTCCTGTCAAAATAAATAGTCTTCCTCTTGAAATATTTGCATAAAATCTTGCATGCAAAGTATTCAGCACAAGTACTTTCGAAATGCGAAGAAAAGCGAAAAGTGATTTTCCATCATAGTAGCACTTTAAGGTTTTGATAGGACTCAACCGATGGTTAGCACTAACTATGCTTCAAGCAAATGAGCCCAGAACGCATCCCAATACCACAAATAAAACAATTTCACACCATCAATACTTCAGGTCAACACTCTTTTAGAATGGGTAAACACTCTTTTAGAATGAATCTTGGGTAAACACTCTTTTAGAATGACTGCAAACAAGATGAGTGACCTCTGCAGTTTTATGATATTACAGATATCTAGTATCACGTTTATGACAAACAGCAAATGTCTGGCTGAAATTTGCTGTTTATGAGAAATAAATGAAATTTAATGAATTTTGGCTTATCTCCTGCCTGTCAACCACAGCTATTGAGCTAAAAAAAAAAGAGCAATAAGCTAGAATAAGAGAATTTTCATGGTTTTATGACAAGCAGCAGCCTGTGTTGGCCGTAAACATGACACTAAAATCAATCTCTCTATGATTATGTCTGTCATTCATCAACAGACTTACACCATCTCACAAAACACAAACAGACAAAAAGATATTATGCTCACAAAACTCAAAAGCTTTTACAGGCTTCTTTTACGAGAATATAACCCACACTAATACAGCATTAGTTTCAACTGAATGGCTCATTGAGGATGAATGTAAAAACTTAATGCAAATTGAATGGCCAAAGGTTCACGTTTATGCAAGTTATGCCATGGGTGCAGTCAAAACTTGAACATAATATTGAAAAAAAAGGAAATTCAACATGAACTTTTAATCTCAAACACTTCTCCTTTCTGTAATATTGTATTTTAACGCCGATTACAATTTTTTCAAATCATTACAGTATCACACATGACGTCATATCATCACACGACAGAAAAAGAAGCTTAATTTTCAAAAATATACATATTTTCAAAAATAAGATTTTGTACAAAATCTGAATGCTGTCTGGTTCTCATGATTGAGAATTTCGTTAAAATTAAAAAACGCCACGGAATGACCAGCCTGCGTTTTTATTAAAACAACACGCAATTTTCTCGAGGAAAAAAGACGCTGCTAATAAAAAAATTTCGTTTCACCTACCTTCGGCAACAAAGTCAGGCTCTCGTCTAAATCGAATACCCATTAAAATAAGAAACAAAACCAACGGCTTCAGAACTTCTATTAGCACAGCAAACTGGAGAGATTAAGAAAACGCATTAACGGACTTTTTTATTGTAAAACAAAGATATATGTGTTCAAGTGTGCCATCCTTTACGACTGATTTAATAAAAAACAAAACCGGAATAAAAGGGACACGCGCGAGAGCGATGGCTATACAAACTACAAGTGTTATCTAACTTCTGCACACTTACCGGTGCTCGCTTCTTCAATGTGTAGTTTTTCCAAAGTAAAAGCATCAGCTGCCGTCCAAATCCCATTGCTCAATCGACAGTAATTGGACGAAGGCCACAAGAGAAGCTTAATTTTGCTCAAATGGCGCAAGATGTAAATAAACAAGGAGAAGTTTAATTTCGCTTGGACGAAACGATTAAGCTGAACATCGCTCAACGGTTTCCCGCAATTCACTCACAATGTAAAGGAACGGTGGTTTTATCCACTTGGAAAGCTCTCAGAGTGCAAGTGTTCAATAAGACTGGAATAAAAAACCCTGCAGCAAATTTGAGGAGCCGGCTTTGTGTGCTGACCTCTCCGAAGTGGAAGAAAGAACAGAGCGGGTAAAATATGCCCAGAGTACTGGGGCGGAATGATATGAACGCTTGATCCGAGTCTCTTGTGAGATAATCGAGGTCAAACATGGCGGCCGACTTATTCTCAGGGTCCTCGTTCTTCCGCCACTTGCAGTGCAGAGATCTTCACCAGTATTTAGGTAGTTTGCCCTCGGGGATATTGGATAGGTTGTATAATCACCCAGCAATTTGTTTGGCTGTGTTCAGGTAACATTTTTCCAGGTCTCTTTTAGCCTGAAAGCAATGAAGAGCCTACTCGCTTGCGCGTTCTATTCTTTCTCCGCATCCCCCCCCCCCCCCCCCC
>BLFK01000383.1:4075363-4085883 GCA_014634185.1 Astreopora myriophthalma | reverse complement strand
CCCCCTTCCATTTCCCCCTTCCCCCTCCCACCTGCCCCCTTTCCCGGATGCAATGTTGACCTCAGGTATTGAAGTCGTTTGAAACAGTCAAAAAACAGTCAACATTGCGTGGGGAAGGGGTTTTTTTTGGGGGGGGGATTGTTTGGTATAACGATATCCACCCCTTTTTTTAAGAGCCAGATTAGTTTATTTATTTATTTATTTATTTATTTATTTATGATTTATTTTTTTGAGTTAGAAGGTTATTTAATAAAGTGCATTTTCACACTCAGTTTCCATAAGTGTCCCAATTACTTTTGACCAGGGTTGTAGATACACGTAACTCTTAAATTCTCTTGCCTTTGTTTTCTGCAGGCCTTAGCAAGTGGGATAACTGCCGAACAGGTTTGTTGGATCCATTGCCAGGGAGCAAAACCAACTCAGTTTTAAACTTTTTGGCGCAATAAAAAGGCCATTTCGGAGTTCGCGTCGGCCTCTTTTTCAAAGCGAGTCTAAGTGCGAAAGCTTTGTGATGATAGTAAGTTTTACTTTGCATATCAATGAAAGAAAGAAACGATGAAATGAGAGAAAGACTTCGCACTTAGACTCGCTTTGAAAAAGAGGCTGAAGTCAACTCGGAAATGGCCAATTGAAAGGTTTGATTTTACCATAGCCAAAACAATATTTTTCTCGACTAGCGAGGCTTATACTGCCCGGTAGGCATTAGCTCGGACATTTCATACATCCGCACACGCCCAAATATTCGGATGCTCGTTTGCAAAAGTTGACAAGCCCTTTCAGCTGATCTTTTTTACGCCGAAAATGACGTGAAAAGGCTAATACTCTTTGCTGTAGTTTCTCTTCTTCCGCTCTGCTTCACCTGTCTCACCTGATATAATTTATGCTAAACAATTCCCGCCTTGTATTTCGGGCCAGTGCGGCTAGTCACTATTAGCTCTTTACCACTAGTCTGGTGCTTCTATGTGAAATTTCATCGATTTTTTTACCCGAAGTACTGGCCATTCTACGTGCCAGAAAGTGGCCTCCTGGAACAGTTAGGAGGGCTTATAGGAAGCGAGAATATAGAACTTTCCGCCGCTATTGGGTTCGATAGAATTCTATAGCTTTAAAATAATATTTGTATAACACCAATGAATATCACGTAATACGATTGCGCTTCTTCGGCGGGAACTTGTGGAAATGAGTAAAACTGCAAGAGGCATCATCACGTAAACTAAGGACTGGGAAGGTTTGCGTGCGAGAGGCTCTTCCTACCGGAAGTAATGTGAACATGTTCGCTGTATCCCATACGCACTGCAGGAGGTGTTATACCCAACAATGTTTTCTGTAACATGTCTTGCAACGTCAATAATTTCGATACAATTAACACCAAACATTGCAGCAAGTCATTCTGTGATGTTTCATATTTTAACACTTAAAGAAAATGTTTAATCCACTACAGATTCTTCATTTCTTGCGGACGCGATCACACCCAGAGATGCTGAAAAAGGTAACAGAGAATTAAGCCAGTTAACGCTCGGCGTTCAGTTAAAGGTTGAACGCCGGCTTCGTGGCAGATAAATAACCATCTTTACGCAACTTGTTATCTCCCCAGACCCCGATTATACCACCCACAATAAGCGACCAGATCCGACTGTGGGAACTGGAAAGGAGCAGAATGAAGTTTACAGAAGGTACGAAAGCTATGCGTTACGTAAACGAGCAGGGGTGTTTTATCGAATTTTTAACCACGAAGGCGAAGCCGAGTGGTTTTAGACTCGATAAAACACGACCTGCGAGTTTATTAAACAATTTTCAATTTTCACTGACATCATTAATCCCGGTCAGCAGTATTCTGGACACATCTGTCACTGAACTTCATTATAATTATTCATTAGCCTAGCTCGCCACCATCTCCAGCTAGATTCTTCGTAGAGCATCTTGCCGCCGGGCGACTGAGCTGATTCAGAGTTTTCAGCTTACACCGTTGCAAGAAAAAAAGCTCATTACTTCAATTAAGTCCTACGTGTATTGCCATATCACTGCTAATGAATACATTTAACTTTATTTCTCAGGTGTCTTGTACAACCAGTTCCTATCACAAGCTGATTTCGAAACCCTTAGGAAGTACGCAGAGGTAACGTCGCTTGTGTTTATCAGTCGCACGCACAGGCTACACTACACACAGATCGGTTTACTTTCGATAATCAAGACATTTTGGAAGTCACTTTTCTCGATTTTTTCCCCCGTAGGACCTGGGCGTTCTGATGTGGGCCAACTCTGCTAAGAGGGTTATTGTGGTCAGTCGGTCGGGTCATGACGATGTCAAACGGTTTTGGAAAAGACAGAAACAAAACACGTGACGCTGCACACTTGTGAATACAGCTGTTTCGAGAAGGATTGTTCAAATGAAGCGTAAAAGCCTACGAAATAATGCCGAGTGGTATTATGGTTAGTCACCAATTAGGATTGTTTGGCAATTTAGGTTTCAGAGGCACCTGACGGCAACTGCTCCTGCAGCCCTTTGTCCCCTGTCAGCACCATAATGAAAGGGCACAGCATTTGTCGCATATGAGATGCTCGTTTATTGAGCGTGTGCTACCGCTGACAGAAAACGCGCGGGTTCTGGAGATGAAAGTGGTTACCAGAGGTTACCAGTTGATGGGCGATGCACCCTATTTAAGGCATGCGCTGTGAGTCTTCCGAGTCCAATGATGGCGTTGCCATGCGACAGATGAAGAATGCAGTGGAGTGGAATGTGGTTGCCCGTTCATTCTTGCGGTTGATCCATTGAATCATAATCGGAGGATTGGAGTAAAGTCAATAAGAGACGATAAAAAGAGAACATTAAATTATATGCACGTGTATACAGCTAATATTTTATTGTTACGATATAGAATATTTTATTCTTATGCTATAGAAGTTGCATATTGAGATACTTATTTTGACCGCGAGATGCCAAGCAAAGCAAAGATATGAGAAAAATGACTTCAAACTAGGGGAAGTGAAAGAATAGAAGATACCTAGTTGTCAGTGAGTTGTCAGCTGCCTTCCTTTTTCCTTCACTAAAGCAACTACAATTTTCAACAACCAGCAAAATCCTTGGAGCCGTACGAACCACCTCTTCCAAATGATATAACTAGGGTTTAATCGTTCCTTTGCAATTCACAGTAGTTTCGTTTCCATGGCCCAATAAATCTCTTCTAATATTCGCTACGCATTTGTCTTAATGCGATCAAAATCTACGACTAGTTCAATACCGCGAGGGTTTTATAACAGAATTAAGGACGAGCAGAACTTTCACATATTTCATACTACATTAACCTTTTTTGAACTCGGATATGAACATATATTGCGCACGCGTTGCGTGCCTATCCCTTCTATTGCTTCAAGTGATCGCGTTGTCTATTTTAGTCTTGCAGACAATTTTAGCTTCACGGTGAGCTCATTAAGAAGAGGAATAGTGAGCGAAGATGAAGGCGTGATGTCCGACCGGAAACTAAGTTGTCTTTTGCGTTTTGATGATACCGCTCAAACCATAGTTAGCTCAAACTAATATCCGGCCAGGATCAGTTTCTTTACTGGCAGGAAGTGACTACACTTACAGGCCATTACTGTGCATCCAATACGAGGTTCCGCTGAAACTACTTACACATCCGACCACGAGTTAAAAGAATGTCAGTATTTGTGCCAAGAAGCTAAAATAGTGATTGTTTCTTGTAAAAACAAGCTTGATGTTTTGAAAATGCTTTCACTGGAATCCAGGGCAGGTGTCGCGTTAATTGCACTTTGAAACTATTCAGTGTCGGTCTTTCGGTATGTGAAACCATTCTTTTGAAAAATAACGTCTAGTTTTCAATGCGGACAATTAAATTTAGAGACAAGGGAGTTACAGTTCTGTCATGTCATGTTAACTTGTCAGTGTTTTGGAGTTTTTCACGGAACATTTTTTTTATTTTAACGACAGGTTGTAAATGGTGGTGAAAATGTTTTTGTTTTTCTTCTTTTTTTTTGTCTTATTGAAGGTTTGACCCTTTTATTTATTAGTACAACGTTTTTAGTTTGTCCAAGTCGAAGCCATTGCTTGTCGTTGTCCTTTAAACTTGATGGCTGTTTTCACGGGTTGTAATGATTAATGTTTGATTGTTTCTTCTGTTGACATGGCCTTTGGGCGTTTCGATTAAATTGTGAATAGGAGAAGTGTCGTAACGTCACGTATTAAACATGGAGCCTTCAGTTCATTGGCACAATAGCGGCAACTTTGAGCAAGGAGGTTTTCCATACACCGGACGGACCTATATCACCAGAAAAAAAATCACAATTTTGGGGGCTTGTAGCCTGTTCTTCCCTTATCAAAATAATTCGTGACACTTTTGGAAGTTGGAAAACTTCCTGTCATCTCGCCTCTAACCGCAGGCATTGTTTGTTTTTCATGCAGTAATTATTAAAATTAGGCACTAATCTAAGTACTCCATTGTTCTGAGCTATTGTTCTGCTTGACAACGCTCCAAAAGCGTTCGCCTCGATCGCGCGTGGTCAGTATTATGAATTTTTTCGTAGCGTAAAGATGTCGGAGCTGTCAATGGATTCCGCGAGGCAAGTTGGAAGGCATCTGTTCCTTTTTTCCAAGAAACACGGACAGGAAGGCTCACCTACCATAGTTGCGAAGCCCGTAGATATAACACAGGATTTGCCCAGAGAATTTCTTCGTTATCTGAGAACGTTGTTCGATATTCTGGACGAAAATGGCAATGGTTTTGTGAGGCTGACCGACATTGAATCTCGCTGGCAAACGAAACAAGGTTCAAATGGACTAGGCGAAGGAGTTATTGAAAGTTTACGCAAAGTTACGCCTAAGAACGGTCTCTTGAGCTTCGAAAGGCTCTGTACGGGCATGAAATTGGCTCTGAAAACACAGCCACGGACTCAAAATGCGAAGGTGAACGGGTATTCCCGCAGCGGTCACAGTCAAACGACCTCCGGTTCTTTTCCTCAGTTGGACTTAGCGGCAAAAGATTGGACCTCCGATTCTAGCGAGGACTCATTTGCAAGCAGTGATAAAAGAGACAAAGTTCAAATAATTAAAAAACTAAGAGACTGGAAGGACGAAAGCCCAGGCAAGCGTCGTTCTCAAAATTTCACAAGCAATAACACTGGCAGCAGTATGTGCAGCTCCGGAAGTAGCAGTGAGTGCCGTTTAATTATTGCAGTCCTCGGGTGGAAAATTATAATTCACGGTTTTATTGAGAATCTAAAAATAAACTAAGCTCTTGGGATTGTGGTTGAAATTTTTTCAAATTTAATTTAAGCCGAAGCCGAGGAAATGCTTTGGTGTTCCAACGGTTTATGCCTTAATTAAACAAACTCGTGTTAATTGAAAATCGAAGGCGTGTAGAAAAACAGCAGGTAATTTAGCGATGCGTTCACTGGGTGCTTTCTCGCCGACAGTGCGTCAAAGGTCGTCAAACATGAATGCAATTTACTCCATTCATGCTGTGTAAACCAAAGAGCTGAAAGAATTCTTTTATTCGTTCAATTTTGGTTGAAGTTATTCTGAGAATTGGGTGGATCGAAAACAAGAGCCCTCTCTCATCACGTTGTTTGTTTTATTAAAAGAAAGGATTTCATTTGAGTAAAGGTTACCACGCAAAAAAAAATTGCGCTAATCAGAACTAAGCTTGTTATGTGTCGATTTATATAAGAATCTAAACTGGGATTAAAATGCCGGCTGGTCTGCAATGAAAATTATAATAAATTGTGTTATTGCGTCTCCCCATAGCTTACATGTTCATATTGTCGGTTTGTTGTTTGGATTTGCCGCTTTCACCCAATCGAAGAAAGAGATGCTTGTTTGAATTTGTGCATTTAAAACATTGACGTGATTTTTGTTTTTGCTTTTTTTGTTTTGTTTTGTTTTGTTTTTGTTTTTTTTGTTCATTTTTTGTTTTGCATCAGTGAGAATGATTTGGTATTCTGCAGCACCAGTTTTTGTCTGGTTCTAAAACAATTTCCATTAGCTAAAAAGAAATTTGTTTTGTGATGTGAACAACAGATACATCTGTAAATGTGAAAAACCTCATTGTGGTACCAATAAAGTGCATGTGCCCTATTTTAATTCTCTTTTTAAACCCAGTTGGATAGAGTGTTTTTCAAACCAAAGTACATGTAATTGCTTTGACCATTTAGGACTAAATTATGCAGAACAATCCTGTGAGCCAATCATAATTCAAAGCAAATAAGCCACTTTCAAATTGTGGAACAACAAAAGAAGAGAGTCAAGGCTGAGAGGACAAAGTTGCATTTTCATGTTTTTTTGTTTTGTTTTGTTTTGTTTTGTTTTTTCAAAGGAAAATCCAAATTTGTCCTCTCAACCCAGACTCTGTTCTTTTGTTCTTGCACAATTCGAAAATGACTTATACAGATACACTAGCTACAGATTGCTAGGTGTAGGCAAAAGCATCTAAGCAATGCTTTTGCCTCTAATTGGCCGAGAATGTGGCACAAGATTTTACAGCCAACCAACTTCCTTTCACTCTCCAGTGCATTCAAAACTTGACAGGCAAAGGAAAAAGACTCACAGACTAAGTCTAAGGCATTTAAAAAACTAAAAACATGTGCAAGTCCCATACAGTGAAGAAAATTAATATTACTAAAAGTGATAAGTTAATTGCCTTAACACTGCATTGAGTCTTTTAACAGGGCATGGGTTTTATTTAAGCTTGGATGTTTCACTTCGTAAGTAGAGAACTGAGGCTTGCATCAAGACATGAAAATCAAAACCAACCATTTAAATTAGATATTTGAATTTATGTGGCTCTGGAAAAATCCAGGTTGTTTCTCAGACCATCTCATATATAATGAACATAATGTTTGCGCAAAAGCAAAGGAAGCAACATACTTTATGGCTTTATATTTCATCCTGTAAACTGAAAGGTGAAAAGTCAGGGAATATGGAAATATCAGACAATACAGAACTTTGTACTGTATTGCCAGCCTCATCAAGGCTTTCTTGTTTGTTAATCACAACAAGAAACATTGCATTTAGTTGTAAGAATTTGTGTTTCTGGATGATGCAGAGATCTCATGTTTTTCAACTTACCAGTGATCAGATGCAGTCATCTCTCTAGAGCACCCACTTAAAATATCCTTTCACTTTTACAATTATTTTAATCCGCAAAGGCGGCAACCATCATGCAGATATTGAATGGGGTGAAACAATCTGGGTGCTATACATTTTTACATACAGTGTATGTCATCATGCTTGCACACTCTAGACACCTCCACTTTTATGATCAAACATACAGGTTACATTTGTTGACGTCATTTTTTAGGTCCTTCCTCTACCAGTGGAAGCCCAGTTCAAAACTCCAGCTCAACTACAAGAGTCTATTTTGTGGGTAACGAGGAGAATAGCAGTTCACAGACCAATGGCCATGCGAAAACCACTAGCCCTTCAGAAACTCAAAAGCATGACAAGGTATAATAAATTACAATGTACCAGTATGCGTACAAGATAGTTACAGCAAGGGGCTACATGTATCTGTAGCCTCTTGCTGTAACTATCTTGTACGCATACTGGTACATTTTACCAAAAATATTGGTCAATTTCCAACTTTGTCATTGATCCTTTTCTAAGTTGGTATAATGGTTACTGTTTATTCAAAGTAGGTGGATTAGTAAGTCTGAACTTGTAAGTTTCCATTGGTGCATGTAGTTGGCTGAAAGTGCTGTAAAGGCACAGTGTGGCTATGTTCCCTGTTTTAACTGTGGTTTGAACTTCTAACCAATTGGCCTTTTTACTGATATAGTGGCCATCTTGAATTCTATTCAGAAAAAGATATTATGGGGTGCCCAGGGGGCAAATTTGCACACAACATGGGTATAAAATTGGGTTTGGGTCGATAATTTTCAAACCAGATCAATTTGAGAGGCTACAGATAGCCTTTACACTGGCTAATTTCCAGTTCAAAGGTCACTAACTATAAACTGAATACATAAATCATTGTCCAGGTCATGTACAAAAACTATATTTTTTGCCTGCTGCCAAAGGAATAAATATTAAATAATTATAGTTTTGCCTGACTGCCTTTTTTGCCTTATTGTGCTGTCCGGGTTTTTGTTCTAGTAATGGCTATTGAGATGTTAGTTACCCGTATAGCTACACATCAGATAAAGTAAATTAAAGAGTGTTGTTCTACACTTATCGCTCCTTGTAAAGCACTTGATTTGTGCGTGTCTGATACCGGTGTAGGTGAAATATACACATTGCGATATAGCAATTAAGCAAGAACCTTCTGGCTACATATAAATACACACATTATATTTATAGAGAAGCTTTTATTCTTGAGCTGTATCATTAGAAACATTAAAAACGTGCAAATACTGTAAGTAGTATATTAGTAATATCAGTCCTTCTTTGTATTATCTTCTTTTTAGTTTTTCATTAGGACGTTGATGTACAAGTGTGGTATATTTTGTAATCTTGGTGTTAGGCCAGTCTGATTGACACCGAAATAAATTTCTAAGTAAACGATCCATCAGTGTAAATGTTTGGCATGCTAAGGACCTCAATATTCACACACAGCCTTATCAAACAATTATTCGTTTCTGTATATTTGTTGTCTGTAATACACTGACTTTGAATTTTGGAGCAAGTCAATTTTTTTTTCTAAATATCATTTGTATCAAACACTAGTTGCTCTTGAGAACTATTCAAATTTTTGGTAATTATTACTTTTTCTACATCAGGTTATGGCAGTCAGTTGCATTTAACAGAAAAACACATGTCAGTTGCAAGTGATAATGGTGCGTTTAAAGTGCACTAGTATTTTTATCAAATTATCATTGTTTGGAGTCTCAAATTGATTTGAGAGTCAGTTGTCTAGACTGGTGTCTCAAGTGACATATTAGATGTCACCTTTTGCATTTGGGATACTTCATATAGTGGAAGTCACATGAAAAAACGTTTGTTCAGCATAATGTCATGAGAAGTATAAACTGTGCTTAAATATTTTTGATAATATAGTTGACAGTGCTTGGTAAATTGAATTACCCTGGAAAGCGCTCATCTTGAGTGTCAGACATTTAAATGTTTCTAAAATGTTTCAGTGCTTTTCAGCTGCTTGAATCCTTTGTACTGGGATATCACTTCTGAACAATCTAACATAAGAAGACAATCAAAGTTGTGGCAATATTTAAGTATTAAAACATATTGGTCAATTGTGTGGTGAAACAGCAGCATGGTTTCTTTTCGTATTCATAAAATGTCACTAACTCACAAGCAAAAAGTTAGCAAGAGAATTATCATCCTGCATAATAAAATAAAATAATGTAATTTAATTAATTTAGTTGTAGTGATTATAACAAAATAGCAGTCAATTTCCATTTTTATCACTGATCCTTAAAATTCTAAGTTAGTATAATGGTTACTGTTTATTCAAAATAGGTGGATTAGTAATTTTGAACTTGTAAGTTTCCATCGGTGCATGTAGTTGGCTGAAAGTGCTAGAAAGGCACAGTGTGGGTTGAACTTCTAACCAATTGACCTTTGTACAGATATGGCAGCCATCTTGAATTCTGTTGTTCAGAAAAAGATATTATAATTTGCACACAACATGGGTATAAATTTGGTTTTAGTTCAATAATTTTCAAACCAGATCAAATGTAAAAATCAAAGAGCCTTGAAAATTTTCAAGGAAAACCAAATTTATAGGTGGTTTTTGTGTTACGTCAACACTGCCTTGTTGGTGGATGAAAACACTAGATCTCTCATTAGCTTTCTTTGTTTGTCCACCAGTAGTTGTACATTTCACCATTGTGATCCCTGCCCCTAGAGATTGGCTGAAAACCACCTATACCTACAAATGTATGAATTTGCCCCCTGGGCATCCCATAATATCTTTCGCAGAACAATAGGATCCAAGATGGCCACTGTGTCAGTAAAAATATCTATTACGTTCGACTCATGCCTCTCTGTCATCTCCAAGGAAACGCGGGTTCAGGAGCTTGATGAAGAGCACAGATTATTACAGACTGGTCTTCAGGTCATTGAAAGAGCAAGAAAATGGTATTTTAAAAGGATTACAGCTATTCAGGAGGAAAAGTTGCATCTACAAAATGAAGATCAGTACTCACTTGAACAGGTAATCGATATTAGCAGTTTATAGTAGTGAATTTCAATCCCTGAGTTGCTGGCGTGCATTTCTCAAAAGTCCTCTGAAACCTTTTGGACCTATTTAGGGTACCATAATTCCATCTTCATCTTGAAAGCATAGGCTTTTCTAGGTGTCAAGCTTTGAATACCTAAGGGCTTCTCTGAAACATGTCAAAAGGTCTTTTTAGATTAACAGAGTTATAGACTGATTGTAGTTTTACTAGTGGCTTAAAAATGTAAATACAAGTTTTATTTTATATTTTAGTCTCTGCAATTAGTAGAACACTTGTGCAATTAGTAGAACACTTGTGCTCCGCAATTAGTAGAACACTTGAGACTTAAATAAAGTTCTATCTATCTATCTACCTACCTACCTACCTACCTACCT
>BLFK01000383.1:4060688-4072262 GCA_014634185.1 Astreopora myriophthalma | reverse complement strand
GGGGGGGGGGGGTAGGTAAGGACGAGTAAAAGTCGATTTGACTCGAGATTGGGTTGAGAAGTGAATAAGCTTGGTAGAGCATCCAAGTTTGAGGAAGATTATGAAGCTTGAACACGATTGGAGAACTGAGAAGTCATTTCCCTGTGAGTCTCCTTTTTGTTCCTCCACGGACAAGAGAAGGAAGAGGTGAAAGGAAACCCTGCTTTCAGTGTATTAAGTAATTGGTGGGCTTCTCAAAATCGCACGAACAAGAGAGCTTAATTTGTGCCGTTCTCGTTTACTAGTCCATCGCAAATAATAATAGGCCATTTCCGAATTGCTGTTTGCCTCTGTTTCAAAGCGAGTCTTGGTGCTAAACCATTCAAATGATAATGAGTTTGATTTGCATGAAAATACAAAACTCATTTGCATTTGAATGGTTGTGCACCAGGACTCGTTTTGGAACCGAGGCAAACAGCAATTCGGAAATGGTCTATTTACATGACTTGAGAAGATCCCAAGGGAGAATTTTAGTTTCTTGCAATTATAAATTATAAAAGTTGCAATCGGTGGTGGTCTGTTATATATCCAGGAGGCAATGTGACGGTACTGCTGGAACTAACTCCAAGTGTTAGAAAACACAGTTTGCCGCGTGCGTTTTTGAAGTGGCTCATACTGGTTTTAACAATTAATAAGCCCTGTCCATTGATTCATTATTTTTTTTATAATTTATTCAAAGTTTGCAGCACTCACACTGTACATCAAATTGATTTGTTTTAGTTTCTGGTTTTTATACACAGTTATTTTTAAGAATGCATTCGTCATGATAATCAAAGTTAGCTTTCATGTTCTTACAATTGTTATTGTTGCTTGAGAGAGTGATTCGCACAGAGCATTGATGTCAGCGTGCAGTGTTTATTAATTATTGCCAAAAATGTGGTATGTGGATAAGAAATGGTCATTTGGTGCCCCTGAGCGTCGTTCGTACGCCAGGAATGAAGACATAGGACAAGTTAAGTTTGGCCCCTATGCAAGCCCGTAAATGGTTTGCATAAACACAGGAATGCTTATAAGCCATAAGGCTTGTATCTGCAGCAGCGGTTAGTAAAACACGTACGTTTTAAGGCGAAGATTTACCTGTTATTAAACTATTAAGTGTCGCAGTGAATAGATATTTTGTTTGATACTTAGGACAAAACTGGACTGGTGAACTATGAAAATGCCATTGCAGCTGGAATACAGCAAGAGTTAGTTGTTCTTTCCGAATGTAATAAGCAGTAAATATTCGCGGGGCTTATATCCGTCCGGGGAGGAGGGGGGTGGGAAAAGAAAGGTCTAAGCAAGAAACTGCATTCTTCTGACATTTCAGTAAAGGTTTATATCAAACACTAAATCATCTAATTATACGCAGATTTTATACCTATAAATTTGGGCATGCACATGGTATAGCATACTGAAAAGATATATTTATAATAAAGGATGGGTGATTTGCATATATTTGTCATGATTTATTCATTTAAAAGCTTACATGTAAAACAAAGTAAGTATGTACATTGACTATAAAGCAGGTCATGGAGAACCGAATGCCTGCATGAAATCAAAATTTTACATGGAAACCCAGGGCCGAGTTTTTCGATGCAGGGTTAGCGCTAATCCGGTATAAATACCATGACAACCAGTCTTCGAACAATTCGGCCCAGGTGTTTACTTAGGGCGCGTTTTCTGTGGAACATATTCCGAATGTTCCAAGATCAGAATACTGTGCCTCGAAAGTGGAACATATCTGCCCCAAAGATTACTTACAGAATTATATGCCTCTAGTTTGACAATTTCGTTTTTTGATCATTACAGGGAAACACATACAACATCGATATTCTTTTTTTTTTTAAAGACATGATTGGTCTTTCATAATACCATAGTTAGTCGAGGGGACTCGACTCGACTAACTATGATAATACTCAGAATTGGTCCCAAAAACGCGTTTTACATTTGCGCGTAAGCTGTTTAGTTTATTTTTCTACGAAGGCAATTTTATATCGAGGAATCCAATGTCAAGATTCGTAGTAAAAAATAACAAGCATGATAAATCTCAAGCTGTGTGTTTGCTTTACTATCGGCTGATCTTGAAACCTTTATCGGTGACGAGAGTGCTCGTGTTGAGACACGCGAAACTGAGGATAAGTGCGCATCCAGCTGGGAGTTATTTTTGCTCTTGTTAGGCTTTAAAGATAGGCCCGCAACGCATGCACGTGACTATTGCTACAATTTTGTCTTTCTATTGTTGCAAATATTGGCTGTCTCAAGCCCCCATCAGGAGCCTATAATTAGGAGCATCCAAGTCCACTAATGGGTTTGTGCGCCAACACAGGAGTAGACGGAGCTATTTTTGGAATGACATTTCTCTCTCTAAAAAAACAGAGAGGCACGCTCATCCAATTCATCAGTCAAATGGGTTAGCATGACAGCGATTGGCAGCTCATTTTTATGCCACGTATTCTTTGCACAGAGGAGAGCGTTTGCAACCATGGAAACCACTCTTCACAGGAATTACAAAAACTAAAAGTATCTGTGTTGATGGTCCGGAGTATAACATATGGACGCTCCTGGCCCCTTCGATTTTCGCCTCGCGTCCCGTTTACTAGCTGAACGCCTGGAATAGGCTAGTGAGGTGAATGAGTTTAGAAATCCAAAAACGAGTTGAAAACCAGCCAGCTATTCTTGGTGCTGACCGAAAGAATCGCGGCCTCTGGGAACGACAGTGCTCTTCTTTTAGAATTTCCTTTCCGCATGCGCAAAATGCCCTGGTTCTCCAGTGCATACCACTTGGGAGACATATCGGCTACATTTTTTTAAAATAGAACACTCAAAGTAAAGTTAACCTGACCAGCTGACTAAATCTTAAAATCTTAGGTGAGCACAATGTCGCCAATTCCATTTTAGCATGAGTCCATAAAGCTGGATTTATTTTCCTTCGTTTTTTCGTATGTGGTTTTGGCTTTTTCGTCATTTTATAAAGATAGACAGTCAAGACTCCTTACAGCGGATACTTTCAGGACAGTCCACGTTGTCCGCTTGGCCATAGTTGATTCCTGTACGTTGAGATGATGTCTCTCACTCGAAGCAAGTGGAATAGCGGGTCACATCCCCGTTTGACTGGCAGTACAGTGACTGCAACGCTAAATCCAATGCTCCAATGGGAAATGGTACTAGTTCTTTCATTTAGTAATAGCTTCACTGTTCTTTCCTTGTAACTGAAGCTGAGATAAGCCGTGAATGTCTTGTATCTGATGCGCATGCTAACGCAACTTCTAAATCAGCTGGAATTAAAGAACCAGGCTAAACATTTAGGGCCGGTTATTTAGACATAGTTTAGCCGGCGCTTAATCAAACCGAGTTCCAAGTCATTTTCATTTTAGCCAATACTAGTATATTTTGACTATTCATTGTCGAAAACAGTGTCGAGAAGACAAGAGCAGAGGAAAAAAGCATTTATCTACTTAAAACGACTCACCTCTAGGAAGGTCTGGAGGTAAAATGATTGTTGTAAACCGGGATCTAAGTTAGATTTCGTTTGAATAACCTGCCCTTAAAATCAGGTCGGTGAGATCGCGGCAACTTTTCAGATGTTTTTTAAGCTTCCAAAATGAAATTAAGGTCGTTCTCAAAGGCTGTTTTGCTTCATCAATCAGTCCTTAATCTTATCGGAATTGAAATAATTTCGCTGGCTCAAAAAGAGTAAGACCACTAAGTCTTTCATTCAAAGCAGGACAAATAACCTCGGCCGTCTTTGGTGTTACGTACGATGAATGCAAATAAAGTAACTTTTACGAGGGAGCCGGTTAACTACAAGCAGGTCCATGCTGAGACTTTCAACGGTCGTTTTAATTCATTAATTCTTATTCCAAATTTGAATTTGAGATGACTCAACTGGCTCAAAAGGCGGGTTAAGATCATTTTTATTCCAACATACCGTCTCCTGGGTGTTACGAAAAATGCAGATAAAATAGCATTAATTAAAATAAGAATCCGTTAACTGCAGTTCTTTGATATAAGTGTTGCGAACGTGATATAAATTATGCAAAGGTTTATTTGACACAGGGAGGTCTGGATATCGGCATACGGTATGAACGTAACCTTCCGATATTTGGTCACTTATTGACATCTGCTCCTGTAAACTCCCTTAGTTTGAACTGTGACATAGTGGATTACCTGTGTGGAAGAATCGGTTGGAATCTGCCACTCTTGTGAATTACAGAACTTTGTTTTCACGTTTCTGACCACAAGAAGGTTCATACAAATGAATCGCCGGCCAAAATGTTTACGTCTCGTCGACGAGGAATTTCGAAGTGTTTCGCTTTGGTGGGCGTCTGTTTAATGTGTGTATTGACCTTCTTCTGTTCAAAATGGTTATCTTCCTTCAAGTGGGCTGATGAAAAACCTCCGGACTCTGTCATCATTTCAACAAAATCTAACGATGTGATTCCGCAGAGTCACACACACGTGGATCGGTACACGCCATTCATATTTGTTGGAGGATTTCCCAGAAGTGGAACAACACTCATGCGAGCGATGTTAGACGCTCATCCCGACATACGATGCGGACAGGAAACCAGGGTCATCCCCAAAATTCTGCTCAATATTCCCAAGGTATTGAACACGTTCAGCAAAGTAGAGAATGCCCGACGATTAGAAGCCGGCGTGACTGAAGACGTACTAGATTCCGCCGTAGCGTCTCTGATAGCCGAGATCATAGCAAAACATGGGTATCCTGCTCCCAGACTTTGCAACAAAGATCCTCTGACCTTTAGAAATATCACTTATTTGGCCAGGTTGTTTCCGAAATCCAAGTTTATTTTCATGGTTCGAGACGGTCGCGCTGTTCTCAACTCGATTATAGACAGAAAAATTGGAATTCGAGGGATCTACAGTCCCACTCGCAGTGAAAACTACCGTCCTGAGGTTTTGCTCAGAGCTTGGAATGAGGCTGTGGCCGCAATGAATCGCCAGTGTGAGCAGCTAGGGCAAACGACATGTCTGAGAATTCCGTATGAACATCTGGTACTGTTTCCAACAAAAACTATGAAAATCATCATGGAATTGGTTGATGTTGTTTGGAATAATGCTGTGTTACATCACGAAACGGAGATAGGAAAACCTGGTGGAGTCATTCTTTCAAGGTAATCTGATTTATATGAACTGAAGAAATGATCCTCACACTTTCTGGACAATTTAAGCAATTGTCTCATATGCACTTGAAAAATTCAAGTGACTCCAACGGGATTCGAACCCACGACCTCTGCGATGCCGGTGCAGTGCTCTTACCAACTGAGCTATGAAGCCACACAGTTGAGAGCAGGTCAATTTGTTGGGCTCATGCGTGTTTTCCCGTGAAAGGAATAGTGAATGAAAGAAATGATTATGAAGTGTGGGTATAGACATGAACTGAAGAAATGATCCTCACACTTTCTGGACAATTTTTAAAATTTTTAAAAGCAATTGTCTCATATGCACTTGAAAAATTCAGCAATTGTCTCATATGCACTTGAAAAATTCAAGTGACTCCAATCGAATCCCGTTGGAGTCACTTGAATTTTTCAAGTGCATATGAGACAATTGCTTAAATTGTCCAGAAAGTGTGAGGATCATTTCTTCAGTTCATGTCTATACCCACACTTCATAATCATTTCTTTCATTCACTATTCCTTTCACGGGAAAACACGCATGAGCCCAACAAATTGACCTGCTCTCAACTGTGTGGCTTCATAGCTCAGTTGGTAAGGGCACTGCACTGGCATCGCAGAGGTCGTGGGTTCGAATCCCGTTGGAGTCACTTGAATTTTTCAAGTGCATATGAGACAATTGCTTAAATTGTCCAGAAAGTGTGAGGATCATTTCTTCAGTTCATGTCTATACCCACACTTCATAATCATTTCTTTCAATCTGATTTATGTCGACCATTTAATTTTAAAAACTGAGGAGAGCGTTAATCATTTGATCCTGATTAGTTTTTAATTAAGCCGGATTCCGACTGAAGAGAGACGAGAGGTTGAGCTTATCAGAAGCCGCTATCCCATGCAGATGATGCAGATAACCTCCGGTGTTTCTTGTGTTAAGGCCGATTTGCACGGTATACATGTAACTTTTAATTACAACTGTCATGTGAGATTTCTTCAGTGCGCGCCGCTCGCGCCACGTAAAAAATCGCCTACAACTCTCACTACTGAACACAGACTGAGATTACGATTGTCGTAGAGTTTTATGTTTCATCCTACGACATTTTTTGTGACGTATCGACAACAGTCGTAAGCGAGTTGTAGGCTTGATTTACACGAAACAACTAGTGCCGTACTGAGGCCTGTCATAAGCTTGTTGCATGCAACAAAATCGTACCGTGTAAATCGGCCCTTATTTTTTTCGAGTTGCACACAATAGTCGTAGGGGAGTTCTCGGCTTAATTTACACGATGCAAAATTCCAGTTGTAATTGCGTTGTAAGGAGGTTTCACCCGACAGTTGTAGGCAAAATCGTACCGTGAAAATCGGCTTTTATAATGTCAGGTCAGAAAATGTCTTAGTTCTTCTTAACGATCTACTAATGGTCATTAATAACTCAGGTGCCATACCCCAGTGAAACTATACGATTTTGGGCGTGTTGTGGAAAAGAAAATACACTATCCGCGACATTCAACAATATCGAGTGGCTCAGTGTTGACGTTTCTTTCTTAGTTAGTCCCTTCCTTGGGGAAGCGGGGCCAACGGTGTAAGGAGGTTTCATCCGACAGTTGTAGGCTTGTTTGATAACAATCCACACTCAATACCAGCGTGCTTTTTACTTGGGCCATACGAGCTTAAGAGTGAGGATCCGTTTTTTTGCCTCCGACTATCGCAGCTTCCCCGTTCGGATATCCTGCGTAGCAGGAGCTCGAGTGTAGAAAGCGCGAGTTTCTTGGGCACGCGCGAGATGAAAACGCTTCCTATACGTACTCGAGCACCCGCTACGCAAGGCGGCTATGCGAGCAGACTTAACCATTCACGCGGTATATAGTGTATTCGTTGTTTTTGCCAATCTTTATGTCAGTTTCTCTGTTTCTTGTCCCATGTTTCAGCCTCGAAAAGTCCAGCGATCAAGTTAAAGAGCCCATCAATATCAAGGCATTGTACAAGTGGTGTGATAATTTACCAGCAACCGTTTTGGAACGTGCTCCCCGAATTGCTCCTATCATGAAAAAACTGGGTTATGATGTTTGGAAAAAGTGGCCTGATTATCGCAAGATGGATTCCATAGTCACGAAAAATCGTGAACATTTGTATTAACTGTATAGAACATTACAAGACTACATTTTCATAAATACACGTGTCTTTTAATCATGTAAATGCGCTCTTCTGTTATTGATAAGTGATGTACATAATAAACGATATGCTTTTTTGCAGTCGACTAATGCGCGCGTGAATCAATAGTTATAATCAAGGAGGATAATGTTAGACCTGCAGATTGTTAACCGAGAATGCCAAATATGCAACGTTCGTAGGGCTGAAGGTGGAGCGGTCTACCCTGCGAGGAGTGGATTCTCGTCTCGTTTCGCTACCAAATAATAGAAGAGAAGAGAAGAAACGAGACAGACCAGAATCCTCTTCTCGCAGGGTAGGAGCGGGCGGGAAAAGACCCTGGCATCGGCCGGTCACATGTGCCTGACATCAATATTTTATGACCCGCCCTCGGGGGAGAAAAGCCCCGAGCGGGCGAGGTTGGTCAATACCCTTCCAGCTATCGAGAAATCCTGGAAACGATCGATCATATTGCCGCTGCGATGATGGGTTTTAAATTGTCATCGTAGCATCCTAGACTTTTCTGGTTACCATTTGGTCTGTCAGTTGGCAAATTCACTGGGAATAAAGCCTAAACCGCCGACCATTTGTTCCAAATTTTTTGAAGAATCTCTGTCCTATCGTCATTTTCCTTTTCCATCAGGCCCCAGATGTTCGAAAGGTGGATAACGCTATCCACCCGATAAATCGCTATCCAGCAGATAAGTGCTAGCAAATCCAATTGAGTTATCCAGTGGATAGTGATTTATCCAGTGGATTCGAACAACTGGGCCAGCTTTTACCGGAAGCCGCCCGGAAGCCCTATTTCGCGGCCTGGCTGCTTCTTCTTTCCAGTCTCATACGGACAAAACTCAGGAGCGGTTACCAATTCGCTGTTGATAATATGGGTGTACTCTGTAGCAAGTTAAGTCAAACCTTGTAAACGTATTTTAATTTATTGCGATTATGGAGGATCGAAGAGGCTGGTTCGAAAGTCTGAAGCCTAAAAAAAATACTGACTTCGTTGCATTCGTGTTCGTGATCGCGATGTTGTGGATTATAATACTCTTCGAACTGTTCACTGTGTTGCCGCTCTACCACGCTCCTTTCTCAGCGTGGTACTGTTTCCACGTGTTTTGTGGATTCTTCATGTGGCTGAACGTTTTTGCCAACTTTTATATGTTGATAATGACTGACACTACCGGAAAGAATCTAGGAATGCCGTCTGTTCTGAAACCAGGCTGGACGTATTGCCCATTTTGTCAGCTGAACTCGCCCCCGCGAGCCTATCATTGTCAAAACTGCGATGAGTGCGTTCTGAAGCGAGACCATCATTGTATTTTTGCAGGCAAGTGCGTCGGTTTTAAGAACTATCGCTACTACATGTGTTTAGTGTTGCACCTCTGGATGGGAGCTGTTTATGCCAATATCTTTCATCACGAATATGTGACGGAACAAATCGGCTCATTTAGCTTCTGGACTTTACTAACTTTGTTTAGCCCAGTCGTCATATGGCTGCTGGGCTATATGACTCTTTATGGAATTTTCGTCTCCTTTATGGCCGGTATTTCTATCTTCGCGCTTCTTCTTTTCAGTGGTCTACTCTTCTTTCAAACTAGAATCATCTTTCGAGGTCAGACGTCATATGAGCGGAAGAAACAAAAGAGAGAGTACGACCTTGGCTGGAGACAAAACTTTCTTGAAGTCTTTGGACAGAGGTGGTATTTGGTTTGGATCTGGCCGACTATAAGCTCACCTTTACGAGGAGACGGGACAAATTTCACGAAGACATATCATGAGAACGAAAAGGAGCTGTAAGGTTGAAACAGAGTGTACACTGAAGCTACAGCTGTAATCCTTATGCATTTTGCACCTATCGTACTAAGCTCCAGGATGGGAGATGGGATGCTGACCCAGGGGAAATTGATATTTTCGTGGAAGCAAGATGTCGGCCATGTCAAATTTCTGACCCTAAGGAAATGCGTACACTTCAAAATCCCTACCCAGGGGGAAGGCTTTCAGATGTTTGGAGCATTAGCCCTTCATCAGAGTGAATGGATCTGTCTCTCTGACCAAGGGCTGATGCTCAAAACATCAATCAGTTGTATCAGCTTGTTTGATACAACCAAATTCCTGTGAAGGCTCTCTGAGTCAATTTCCTGTGGGTTGCCTTCCCCACCCCTCCACCCCGTGACTTTCCCCACCCCTCTACCCTGTGACTTAATATTGATAGATGCATCATATTCATCAGTCATTCTGATCCAGATAGGAAGAGGGACTCCAGGGGGCATTTTTGAAAAAGACTGTAACTTACCCTCCCTTGGTTATCCCTCAAGTGTTAAACCTCCCAGTCCACAGTATCCTTTGGTCGTAGTAGCAGCTGTAGGATTCCACGTGTGAATTTTTCAATTAATTTTTTTGCATGTAGATTAGGACTATTTAAATGCTACAGTTTCCTAGCGCGCTAATTGTTTTCTCAACGTTTTCCCTAACTTCAGTAATATTGTACCGATGTGTAGTATATATGAAATAATTCATATGTGAACTGCGGTTGTAGATGAAAGTGAAGAATGATCATCGCAGTTAATTTTCCAATTTAAGCAATTGGAAAGGAGAAGCCTGAAAAAACCAGGGCTTCAACGGGATTTCAATATTGTACCGTTAATAATCTACCTAGCTTTATCATCGCTACAGTCAGGAAACATTTGTAAGTCTCTTTATTCTGTCCTGTATTTTTATCACCGCTCGGCTTTTCTTCACATGTATTTCTATTTATTTTTCTAGTCGAACCTCGCTTGCTCGCTCGCTTGATCACTCAATCCTCAACGGGCTCCTCGAGTCTTACTCAACAGAGCGTGAGTTCGAAAGTACTAGAAGTAGCGACGACAGGATCTGTAGGCTACAGCAGCAAATTGCATTACAAGCAGACAGTAAAATTTTGATTGTCAAATCAATCAGACCACTTGCCCTAGGTGGTCTGTGATAATATTTGATGGGCATTGTAGTTCTCAATGTGTCTGGCTAATGACATTAGAAATCTTCTGTCGCATCCTATTTTGGTGTCATTTTTGCTTGTTTTGAAAATGTCTAAATTGAGAAAGGAAAAGGCAAGGTACACCCTTTTCTTGTTATAGCTCTTGAAATTTTGAAGCTCCTTACATGTATGTAAGGTTTCTAGGGCTGTAGCATGATAACTTGTTTTGGGGGTACTCACCGCTGGCCCAAATCAAGGACGGAACAGATAGCGAGTCTTCAATTCAGTGTTGTCAAATGAAAATCAAAGTAATTTCAGTGCCAATCCAGTTCTGAAGGAAATGCATCTTTAGCCAAGCATAAACTGAAGTAATTCATCAATTTATTTTACCAGCCAGTCAAACTGCAAAGCAAGTCAAGACCACCAGCAATGAGCATGGCAAAACAATAGTGACGAGAGTTCCAATTGTTTTTAGTTTTACATCCAATTGGTTGAAAAGTTCGCACAAGATTTTTGATGCAATCATAGAGTAAAGCAAAACCAAAACCAAAGCAGTCACGTAATTATTTGCAACACTCAATCGAAAACATGTTGTGACCTGCAAATGAGATTGCTCAGCAAAGACTTAGATGTAACATTTTGTTAGAGCATTTATTCAGGTTTACAAATACCGTTCAGACAAATACATAGAAATAGTTAATACAGACCAAAACCAACATTAAGTTTGTTATTTAAAATTTTTCTGAGTTATAAATAATAATGATTATTATGTTTTACTGGAGTCAAATGCCAAGGTAATCCTATGAAAGTAATTTGGGAAATGGCAGTAATAAAAGTGTGCATTGTTTTATTTACCTGTGAAGCCTTCAGTTGCAGATGACAAGGCTGGTTATTGTGAGGGGCGTCATTTGTATTATTATAAAATTGTTTTATATCATGAAGTCACCAAGGTCAAGCGTACGCTGTGATTGGCTAAACTGAGTTCATTAAATCTCAATAATCCTAGCATGCCTGCTGGCAAGAAGCGAATTCTTTTTTCTGGCCGCGCGAGAATAGGGCGAGCACAAAAAAAAAAATGGAGGGGGAGGAGTGGAGAGGAGAAATCCTTGCTTTCCCTCCCTAACCCTGTCTCGTTGTTTTGCTCTCGCCCCATTTTTTGTGCCGTCAAAACATCGAAAAGCGTTCCTCGATCTCTTTGCTCTCAAACCCCACGGAAACGCTTGCTGTGCAGGCTACAATAATCCACGCAGCTGGCCTGCGAATACAGCCGCCTGGCGAGTATGGTTGGCGCAGTGGGGGGCGCTTTCGCCTTTCACC
>BLFK01000383.1:4044343-4054110 GCA_014634185.1 Astreopora myriophthalma | reverse complement strand
TTTTTTTTACTCATATGGTTATTCCTTTTGAGTTTCGCTTGTGCGCACAGGTTACGCTTTGCGCCCTGTGTCGCTTTATAACACTGTGCATACAGATAGTTTTACTGCAAATAATAATAATAATAATAATTTATTAATTTCTAGCGCGCAGGTGTCAACCATAGGGTTTTCAAATGCGCGTTACAAAGAGCAAAATATGTACAATATAAATTAGGTATAATATGGGTGGAAGAATAGAATAAGAATAGGTTAGTTATGTAAGCACTCGGGATTTTTAAGAACATGAGAGAAGGGCAAGAAGCACGAGCCGTATGCTTTATTTTTTATTAACCGCTGTGTTTGCTACGCACAGGCTATAGTGTTTCAGGGGTTGAGGCGTCAATTATTAAGGGCCTTGAAAAATTGCGAAGAAATTAACGTCAGAGCATCGATGCTTGAACAACTTGCGGTTTTCTCAAGGGTATCAAAGGAAATCTGAAGTTATTAAACATTTTGGATAGACGATTAACAGGTACAATGCGGCGTAACTATGATGTCCTTCAGCTCCTGGTGTCACTCTTTAAGCCGCCGTTATCGGCAACTGTCCCTCAGCTCTGCGTGCAAAGGCATCTGGCAGGCACGAAATTGCACAAAACTGTACCGGTCTAGGGAACGGTTTAGGGAACGGACGTGCATGTGGTTGGTTACATTACAAGGGACCCTACCATAAAGAGGGTTTTTAAAATCGACGACCAAGTGGATAAAAGCTTCTCATCGGACAAAAAAACTGCCGTATATTAAAGTGACTGTGATAGTTTACTTCAGTCGATGCAGAGTAACCTGTAGCAGTCTGAGTAAGATGAATCAATCGATCGATCGATCGATCGATCAATCAATCAATCAATCAATCAATCAATCAATCAATCAATCAGTCAATCAATCCGTCAGTCAGTCATTTTAAAATTAAAACTTGAATCAAGCAGTGAGGCTGACAGATTTCTGTTGTTAAAATAATACATCTGTGTTTCTCCTTAATAAGACTAGCTAAATTAAATGTACAGCCTAAAACGATTTTCAGAAGTCCAAACAAAACCCCGACTTAATTAGATTAAACATGCTAAGTTAACAAAATGCCATTGACAACACGAGTATTTCTACTGTGCTGTTCATTGTTATTCAATACCAGTAGCGGTTAGTTCATGTAATCATCGTTCATCTTGTGATCTCAATGGACATTCACTCATCAAGTTCTCGGTCCTTCGCGTCGTTTGGGTTGGAGCGCGGAATTACCAAAAGATTCGCCCGCAGAAGAGTTCTCTTTTTCCGAAGAAGGGTAACGAGGCACCAGCTGTGAGCAAATTCCAGTCAGTTTGGAATCACCCGAGGTTCTCGGCGGAATATTTTTGCGAAAACCTTTCGTAAATCTCTGCTCTCGACCTTATTTCATCTTGTTCACTGTGGTTATTGACTTCCTCGGTGTTCCGCACAAACTCCGCTTTGTTCAAAGTTTGACATGATGTGGATCGTTCAGTGGTAAACTCAACTCCTTCGGAACGAAAGGCAACACGTTTGCCGTTTCTTCCAACAATGCTTTCTCGATCTCTTTTATGTTTAGCAGTGTCGCCAAGATTTTCTCGTCATGGTTTTGAAAATTGTGAATTTGTGCCCCGATCGGCGGAATAATCTTGTAAGTACTTATCCTTGACATCATTCCGTGACGAAGGGATGGAAGCGTTGTGTTTGAGGAAGGGTAAGAAAAAAGCTTGCCTTGCATGCTCATTGTGAAATGCACTTATGTATTTATAATGTAATTATAATGTAACGTGCCGGAATCAGAAGCATCATAAGTTTGCCGACATTCCTTTTCATCCTAAAAAGGCTCCATAGAAGGACCGCAAAAATTAACATCATCTTTTAACATCATCTTTCCAATTCATCTCTTTAACCACCTATCGGCCCTTTTGCCTTGTACTTTCGATTTTACTTCCACTACATTAAGGGTGACAGCCTCAACTGCGAGGCTGTTGCTAAGAAAAACGTTAAAGCACAGTGAATAGCCGATTCCCTTGAGGGGAGCAGGGTTGGCGTAGTAGTGCGGGGACGGCGCAGCAAGTTTTTCAGTGGGGGTGCTAAAGACGAACACGTGAGCCAAATTTTTTTTTGGGCGGGGGGTAGGGGGTATGGTTGAAAATTGTCTTTTGTTTTATTTTATTTTATCTATTTATTTGTTATTATTTTTGCAAAAAGTGGGAGAATGTTCTTGTACAGCGCAAAGTTTTGGAAAGGCCAAATGTTGTGTATACGCACGCAAAGCAGCAATGGATACTGTCTGTACTAATGAGTGCAACTCCTTCTTGCCAATCCTTTTGATCTGAAAAACAAGTTCAGATCACCCTCCTAACTAATAATCGGAAGCGCACAGGTTCGACTCCTCTTACGAGAATTTAAGGAAAATAAAGTAATGGCCACAAAAGAAACTTGACTATACAGGGTAAGGTTAGAAATGGAGTGAATTACATCGTATTTATGAGATGGAGTTTGGACTGATCAACCAAATAGCAAGAGGTAGTCTTGTGGTTGACCCAAAATGATTAAAATTGCAAAATAAAAAAGAAATATATACATAATTTCCAAATTAGGATAAAAGGTATTTCTTCACCTACGTGACAGCAAAGCTTAACATGGAAGGTGTAGAGTTTTCTGAAACTAATTCAAAATGATAAGAGACTAATTTCTTTGGCTGCATCACTCTCTAAAAAACTTCACCGTCTCAATTTCAAATTAGTCCTATAATTTTGAAGACAGCTGACTAAATCAATCAACGTTTTCAACGGGGTGTCAACTTTATCGGGCGCGACGCCCTTCTGCAACTCAAAAGGGATGACTGTGATCGTGTTTTGTGTTTTCTCACGGTGGATACAACAGACGTAGATCCTGAAGGGAACGAGACAGTTTGGTATGCCAACCAGGTAACTTGAAGATAGATGTCATTGTTATATACCTAGACTTTCATTCAAAAAAACTAACACAGTGATCGGTTGATTCATGGTCACGTGCCGCTGATCAAATTCAAATGTATCCCGACCGGGATACAATTGCGCCGAATACATTGCTCGTTTTGTTGATTAAAAGTCTAAATATATAACAAAGCACTTACTGTATGTACCCTCGGGAAACCAGTTAGTTTTGCTTTCCCTCGAGTTCCTCGAGTCCTGATGTTTCCCTCGTCTCGGGAAACGTCCGGACTCTCGGGAAAAAAGAAGACTAACTGTTTCCCTCGGGACCATACATTAAGTGTATACTATTGCACTCAATTTTCCCATATACGCCCAACCGAGATTTGACGCCGGGATGTTTCTACCTGATCAGGTGGTAGGATTTACCACAAGTGGTTCATACAGTTACCAGCTGAAGAAGAGCATATGTTTTGCATATTTGCCTGCCTCTCTTACTCATTTGGGTTCTCGAGTTGAGGTGGAAATGTTAGGTAGCAAGTTTCCTGCAGTTGTAGTCCAACAGCCTTTATTTTACTCCGAACCGGTGCGCGCAAAAGCTGTACTATACGAAAGAAAGAGGCAATGAGCACCAGGGAATATATATGTGTATGTGGCCTATGTGGGAAATCCCTTGGAGCAGGACAATCAGATCAAGGTGCCTCGTTTTCACTTTTTCGAGTTGCATTTTTTGTCTGTCGTAACTGCTGAAAAAAAAAATTCATCCAAGTATCTTTAACGATCCGCTGAAATCTTGGACAGTTCGAGTTACAAAGGGGGTGGGAATTGGCTCCGAAATATCGAGACCTAAACACAATGAAAAATCTATTAATTCACATCGATTAACTCTCTGCTTAACTTACCGTTTAAAGATGAAATGCAAAACAGCAAGAGAGAGAGAGAGAGAGAGAGAGAGAGAGAGAGAGAGAGAGAGAGAGAGAGAGAGAGAGAAAGTTAAATAGATATATTTACAAGTACATTAATGGTTTTATGCAGGAGAAAATGAAGGGGGAAGAAAGGGTATCCCCCATAAATAAATCACCTAAGGAAAAGGGCGTGTATGGAGGATGCCCTCCTTTCCCCCTTTATTTTCTCTTGTTGCATGACTATCGTGTGACTATGAACAAAGTTCCGCGGAAGAAACACAATGTACAAGCACTGTCCATTGACCTGTGATTCTTTGAGCGTCATTTTGTGTCTTAAGCTGCCATATGGACGGCATATTTTCTAATAAGTGTATGTCACGAGCTAGAGACAGGCTGGAGGAGTTGAATTTTTTTTTTTAAATTTTTCGTCATTGCGAGTTGTCCGGAGTAACATTCCCTCAAAGCACTGTAAAGTGTTGAGTTTTATTTCGCTTAAATGAAAGTTCCATTACATGTACTGCAAAAGGGGATAAGGATTAGTCAGTGTGATTGTCATACGTCTGTATTTTGCACCAATGGCTGGCGTTTCCGTCTGGTATTTGGAGAATCGCGTGAGATGCTATGGGAACCAATGAGTGGGCTGATCAGATAATAGCCCAGACCACGACCAATCACAATAGCCAAGAAGAACCAAGCGTTATATGTCATGGCGACCAGCATCAGAAAGTAGGCGAAACAAAGCTCCGTAACAAATAGAAACGTCTTTGAACAGCGCTTGACAATATCTAACCTGGATAGAGAGAGAACAAGTAGACATTTTAACCACTTAATATAGACAACCTCTGGTGAATATTAGCAAGCAAATGTTGTGATTGGTTGGGCTTTACTTTTGAGGTATCAGCTTATCATAAGAGACCTTCATGTATCATCACAACCTCGTTCCCAGGGTCTCTCTTCTTCCCATCTAGAGACCCTGGGAACGAGATTGATATCATCCTAGTTCCAGCTCGAGACTGAGGAAAGGTAAGACTGCCCAATCCATGGTCAGGCAGTGGCGGATCCAGATTTTTAAAAGGAGTTGGCTAAGGCGATAGAATAATATCGGAATACCTCAGTGTTGAACGCTGATTTCCTACACCGAAGGCTCTCAAGACGACTCAGTCATTTTGACTGATATAACTAAAATACGTTTCTTTTTATTTATTTTAGTTTTATTCAGCAGTCGGAGACAACTGAAATCGCGGCAGTGATACTTTTGGTCCCTTTCATCACTTTAAGCTCAACGACCATCAAAAGGGGCGAGCTAACCCCCCCTCCCCCCGTTCCCTGCATCCGCCCCTGGGTCAGGGGTAATGATATGAAGGACAAAAGCCCATGGAATTTAAAAAATAGGACTCGGGTTCCCTAACAAAGGTCGTCGTCGACACAGTAAAAACCCGCTTATAAGAACCTAGATTTTTCCAAGTTACCCTAAAAAGGTTCTTAATATAAATGATCCGGTTTATTGTGAAACAAGAGGCCATATTGGCCTTCACTTGGGCTTCCAAGTGCGGGGGAAATGCAAACTTCAAATGTGGGTGTGATCATGTAGGGTTTTGTAACAATGACGTATCACATTCAAATTTAATGTGCTTACGAGTTAGTGACGGACCACAGGGCCATTTTTTGTTTTGTTTTTCGAGTGTTAAATGCAAATTTAGGTTAGTTTTCTAAACACTCGGAAGAGTCATCATCAGGCTTACTGTCGATCGAAAGTCTGAGCAAATCTACGTTCGTCTAAGCCATATTTGGGGAAATATCTGTAAGTCCTTCTTTCTGTGCTTCCTGGTTTTAGTAGTTTGTGTAATCTAGTCATCTTTCTTTCCATCTTACTCCGTTATTTGTTATTTCACAGTCAAACCGTTACTGTAATAAAGTACGTGTATGGAGCCCCCGTTCGCGCGTAATATCTACAGGGTTTGTCCCTATAGCACATTCCCTGATTTCACGACATGTTGGAATGTCTCAATGTAATCAAAAGTGAAAGGCGCCAAATTTGCATACAAGACAACAGAAGTTAGAAGAAAAACAGAGAAAACATGTGTAAAGGTTTTGCAATGAGGCCCGTTTTGCATATTCAGTAGCTTGTGTTCCAAACCGAAGGAAATGATGTGTACGATCAAATTTTTTGAACAATTTTCAAAGGAAGCCTTTATATCCGCCGAAACACATGAACTTTAGCTGTGAACCGCTTATTTTCGGCTCCTTCTGCAAGTACAGAAGGTAGACTACGGAAGACAAAAGACAGAAAACACAAGATCTCCAAATGAAGCCTAATCCCAGGTGAACAAATGAGAATGCTATCCGATGCTCGCAGGAGGGCTGTCGTATTTTCACTTTCACATTTCGCGGGCACCGTCATCTTGAATAAATGTGACGTATTATGGTTGCCCTATTGTTCTGACACAAAGCGCCCTTTGTATACCTAATTGGCCTTAACTCGGGCTTCAAAAGAAGAATCTCAGTCATCAGAAATAAAAGATGTTTCCACTCGTTTCTGGCCGCCATGTTGGTGTACTTCAGCTGTACACCAACATGGCGTTTCCATACTGACCTCTGTAATTTCGGCGGGTCTAAAACACAGGTCACAGGTCACAGGTCAGGTCATTGTTTTACTAATAGTTAAACAACCCTAACCCCTTCCTAATGCTAACCTTAGGCCTAAATGCTACACTAAGAGAATGTTTAGGCCTAAGGTTAGTATTAGTGAAGGTTAAGGGTTGTTTCAGTATTGGTAAAAACGATAACCTGAAACCTGACCTGTGACCTGTGACCTGTGACCTGTGACCTGTGACCTGTGTTTTAGACCCGCCGCTGTAATTTTGAATGGTAGATTTTGCCGGATAACTTGAGGACGGAATATCGCACAGTCCTGAAACTTCCTCACCATATTTACTTCTTCCGTAATACAGGCTAGGCCAGGGCTTTTGGGTATGCGGCATCATGATCAGGAGCCGTATTAATTTAGGTATATGGTATCGTTTTAACACAATCCGGGTATAAGGTATCCAGTTTTCCCTGAATTTTAGGTATATTCATTATTGGTATTTCATGGGAAAAATCGGGTGTGTGGTATTCCCCCCCTCCCCATCTCCCGCCGAACCTGACAATATAATTTCTTGATTTCACTTATATTGGCCGTTTTTATTGTTGTTGTTTTTTTAATGCTAGGGACGTTAAAGTTGTCTAAGACGTTAAAGTCATTATTGATTAAATGAAAAGTCTTTGTTTTATCTCAACTTTTTAATCCAACGCAACAAAACCATTTACACACAAAAAAATCTCACACGTCAGCGAAACAGCGCTACGGGGAGTCCAAGCCCTGCGCTTATCCAACCCCCACGCGGCCAAAACTGTAAACATAAAAATCTGCAAAAACTGATTCACAACAGTCTTAGCCTAACCAGGAGCCCACCAGTAGGAGCGCCCCGCCATTTGTTATCACCCGGGCAACCAGCACAGGAGTAGATAAGGTTATTTTGAGTTTTGAAATTCCCGCGAAAAGTAGTTACCATGGTTGCAAGCACTCTCCGTGCAAAAAATATGTGGCATAAAAGATGAGCTGTCAATCGGCGCTGTCATGCTAAGCCCTTTGATTGAATGAATTGGATGAACGTGCCTGTCTCTGTTTTTTAGCGAGCGAAATATTGTTCCAAAAATAGCTCCGTCTACTTCTGTGTTGGCGCACGAACCCAGCCAGTGGTGGACACGGACGCTCCTAATTACGGGCTCCCGGCCTAACAGGTTCTTGAAATCTAGGTTCTTATACACTGTTCTTACTGTATGATCAGTCTGATTCAGTAGTATGGTTGTTTCATCGTTATTTCTCTTGGTGCTGCGGAAAACAACTCTCTAACTCTGACGGCTTTAATCAGGGTCAAACAAATAGGCCATTTGCAAGATGGCGTCATTTTACCGGTCAGTATAAAACGTGGACTGCGGACTGCGGACCCGGACTGCGGACCGGGTATAAAACGCGGACTGCGGACCGGGTATAAAACGCGGACCAGGTATAAAATGTGGACTGAATACAAAACACTGTGAAAAAAAAGAATAGCGCAACGAAATAGCGATAGACTGACGCAGGAGCCCATTACCCGGAGCTTCCATATCAGTTGTACCCTTGAGTCAACCCTGTCCCGTATCTTTTTAATGGGCTCCTGACTGACGACATGAATTGAAGTTCGACATGGGAATGTCCCGCCATAATTGGCACGTGCATAATTGTCACGTGAGAGGTGTTAGCTGACGTCTATTCCAGCATGGCGGAGTAATGGAGTTCGAAGATGAGGGAGCGAGATCTCGTCACATTATTCTGCTTCTACCGGTCAATTTGGCTCAGAGAACAAATAAAGAGGAACTCTTGGTTTACAAGAAGCGATATTTTGTTCATTTTGAGTTCTTAATATGAAACCCCAATGTTGTTTACGTTCTTTCCTAATGCAAAATAATGACCTGCAACGAGTGACCTGTGGAATGTGACCTGTGTTTTAGACCCGCCGATTGATGTTGTTGCCATTGATACAACTTTTTGTTCATCTCAGTGTCGCTCGGGTCTGTCTGGAAACAGCATTCGATCAAGAGAACAACTGTTATAGTACATGTCCTGATTTACGCGTACACATTACCGACTCCATCTTTCGCCTCCCAAGCATACTTTCAATTGGGAGTAAAGATTGCGTTGCGTGACGAGCGAAAACACTCTTCATTGTGTTGAATCCATCCGGCCATCCTGGTTCGAACTACGACATCAACAGTTAAAGGACTTTCATATATACGAAGAGTTGAAGTTTATGCCTAAAATGCAATATTTCGACACGGAGTAAGAGGACCCAAGGCCTTGTTTTTTAAATCCGTATCTGGGCCAGTATCTAATCTGCAGTCCGCGTTTTATACCTGGTCCGCGTTTTATACCCGGTCCGCAGTCCGCGTTTTATACCTAGTCCGCGTTTTATACCCGGTCCGCAGTCTGGGTCCGCAGTCCGCAGTCCGCGTTTTATACTGACCATCATTTTACTACCAAGACCAGGATGCTTTATCAAAATGCTCTCTTATGCAGATTTTTCGACTCTTCAGGGAATGACGAGACAATTGGTAAACATTGCCTGACAATACTCAATGCATTCTGGTCTTGGTAATAAATTACGCCATCATGGAAGGCCATGGAAGTGGCCTATTCAAAGAGTTCTTCTATCGTACACACACACACACACACACACACATTATTTCGTAAGGCAGGTTAAGGATATGGCAGCAAAAGCTGATGTGGACCTGCTACATGTATTATCAAAGTACCTAATAAAATTCCATAACTAGTACTATAACTAATATAAATGAACTTTATTAATACCTTATAAGCCAAGGGAATCTCTGACTGGAAAAAGGTTCTCTCCTCTGGCTTTTCTGAAGGTGGGATCGTATAGCCACATCGAGTGCCTTAACAAACTCGTACAGAACCGCTAGTGCAAGCACAGCCACAAACGATCCACCGGTATCTGGGATTCAAAATATAGACTCTATTGTGTTACCGAAAACATATGTGAAAACCTCTAACCAAAGAGGGAGAGACCAAGGAATGCGTAAAAAACTGTCGGCTTCAGTTTCCTGTGCTGTTCACGTGGTTGATCATAAGCAGCTATAAACAAAAAACGTAGCTGGATTCTAAAAACAACGATATTTCACGCAAACATGGCACAGTATCAATGGAGCTTGACCTTGGAGTTCCACAGGAAGGTCAAGTATTGAGCTGTAAATAGAGGAAGACCTTCCCCTGCGTCCAATTATTGTCTGTTCGCTTTTTATTTTCATTGTTTTAGCTCTGTATCACAATCAAGACGGAAAGATCATTTTCTGGCCGATCTGTCCTTAATTTGCTCCCGATCTCAGTCTT
>BLFK01000383.1:4024343-4039343 GCA_014634185.1 Astreopora myriophthalma | reverse complement strand
TTTCAGCAGGTCTGTGGTAGTAGCCCTAATGTGTACATGTAGTTTATTGGTCCGCATATCAGCGATGGGAAAATGAACGAAGAAGAACTGAAATGTCCACGGAAGTAAAATGGTCTCATTTGGGGGCATTAAGACATTTGTCTTGATTTCTTAAAATGTAAATATTTAAATTTCTGATGGAACCAAGCGGAAGTTAAGCAAAATTTTATCTGAAACAATTTTAAAAACTTCCGCATTCAACCTAACAAAAAGTCTTACTTGAGCAGCTCAAAAAAGCCCTCGTTACAAAGCGGGCAATTTTGATCCGAGGCTTACCTTGTACATTGCGAAATGAAATGATTTCGTTGGGGGGCCGGAATCATTTACGGTAACCGTGCTAAGGTCAAGCACATCATCACATCGTACAAAATTCCAGCTACAATCTTGGACGGCAAAAATCGTTGAGAAAATACTGACAGACAGTACCTACGATGTTTCTGTGCTCTGTGGATCAACACCGTTGTTTGTTCATTGGCCCCCCCTTTCCCAGCATCCAATTTTAGTTTAGAAAGGCCTGAATGCCAGGGCAGCGTTTCAGAGCCCATGATCAACATTGGTGCTGGGGAGTGGGTTGTGGGAATTGGTAACCATGCGCTTTACTGCGCAAAACATAGTTTTCTCAACAGTTTTATTTGTCCGCTGAGCTCATTCTACTTACGGTATTCAACGAAAACATTGCTAGATGTACTGGTGCTCTGAAAATTCTCTTACATCGATACGACGCTTTACTTGGTGTAAGAAGCCTATTCATAAACTTATGAGCAAAATCGATTCAGAAAGAAATTGATGCTAATGCCTTGTTACTTCATCGTATGCGCATGGCAGGAAGTGGACCTGAGCAAATAACTGCTAACTTGTTCTGGATAGTGTTTCATGTCTTGCAATACAAACAAATCGCCTGAAAATTTGTTCAGCCAATCAGCTGCGAGTGCTCTTGCTAAAATTGGCATAAAAAGAGAGGGACCAGTCCACTGATAATCATTGCTTTGACAAGTGCCATAACTAAATAAGTGACCCAGCAAGATGATTTTCCCAAATATTTCAGTCGTGGTTTTTCTGGTGGCTGCACTCTCAACGTTAGCAGGTAAAACCTTTCTTCACAGCTCAATTTAATTTTGTCATGACAGAGGTCAACTGATCTCTTCTTTCCACAAAGAATTTCTCGTATATCGTTTCGTGTTTTTGATCTGTTTTCTCTTACGCAGATGCAAGATTCGACGAATCGTTGACAATGAGGATTTTCAATCCAGACTTTCAACCCTCAGACGATCAGATGTTGGCCATGTTAAAGAGGGCAGACCTGGAAAGGCGTGGATTCAAAAAGGAGACCATTACCTCACTTATGAGCGATGCCGGGAGCAGCAAACCAGTTTACGAGAAAAGGTACCTCTACTACAAGATCGTGGACTGCTCGCGGGCGCAGGAAGTGGTCCAAGAATTGCAAACCTTGCTGCCAGGTAAACATCTGCTGCCTTTGGAGTTCCCGTTCCCCAAAACGGGCACAAAATATGAAATAATTAAGAGTGAATTTTTTGGGACTATTGAGGAATAAGAATAGATGGAATGGTCGGTTTACGCGTTTTGGGGGGGGGGGGGACTTAATCCGTTTTCGGAATGAACGTAATAGTATTCTGTTCATTCTGCTCTCGATAGCAGAATGAACGGAATCAACAGAATACGGTTTACTCGGAATACACAGAATACGCGTTCTTTTGGGATTATTTTGGCGCTCAAATCTTGCGCGGCCACCAAATGTCACTCTTCGTCGTGTTCAGACTATTCCGAGTGTTAGTTCTCAGGTCACATCTGCAAGAACCATTTCGTTTTCGGAATACGCGTTTTTTTTTTGGACAACCTTATTCCTGTTATTTCGTTAATCCTAAATCGGAATAGGAATACACAGATAGTTCCAAAAAAAAAAAAAAAAGAAAAAAATGCACCCTAAATCATTTAAGTCATTCATTTATTCATTCCCATTTTGGCAGATGTAAATCCTAATAAACTGTTGGTCTTTTAGGTGCATTTGGGGTACAAGTGACCGATAAGATCTACAGCGAGATCAAAGAGAGAAAGCTGGCCAATATGAAGCAATGCAAAGTGGGAGCGGAGGTTCATTTCAAGGTTGGACGCGGATGCACTGGTGACAAAAAGAAGACTCGCCCTAAACGCGACGGTGACTGCGATGGGTGCACTATTTGTATTGTGACTAAAGCTGAAGCGTCCTGAGTGTTGGTTGGGTTTTGACCGAATAAATCTTGATAAACGCTGATTTTGTGTTACATTTGCTGACCCTTTTATCCCACGGCGAAGAGTACATTAATGCGAAGAGGATATTTATATATTGGAGACCTTTTCCGCAAGTTACGTTCGTTTCTCAGTAAGAACAGATTAGAGTTGCGTAATGAGCAAGCTGGTTAACTGAGCAACTGCAGGAAAGTCTGACTGAGTTAAAGTCACAGGGGTGTTTCTATTTTCAAAAACTGAAAAAGTACTTATTCATTAAGTCTGTAAGTGCTCGAAACATCCAAACGTCGGAGTACGGCGATCGGTTTGGAAACAGGTAAATTTCAGATCACGCAAAAGAAAATCCCCGTAACTTCAGTGGAAATTATCTGGAACACAGTTAACAGCAAAAACGACGTTGGTTGAAAACCGGGAAGTTGGTCGCGAAAGAACTGAATGACAATAATGCCGATTTTATCAGTAATGACGCGGCGGGCTCGGGAAAAACCCGAGTGCCGCTATATTACAGGAGTCGAACTTAGGACCTTCCGATACTAGACTAGCGCGGATGCTCACCATTGAGCCAGGGGAGACTCGTGAGAGCAAGGCCATTCGACAAGGGTTCTGCATTGTCGTTCCCAGAGCCCATCTCGTGCGAAGGCCCCGCCAGCTAAGAGAAAGGAAGCGAGAATGGGGTTCCTGTGACAAACGTCCTGCATCCTGCCTACTGCTTCATTTACCGGGCTCAAAATTCGCCGTTTTCTTTACTTCAAATGCGAGAATGCCACAATCTCGACATTTCAGTACTCCCACGAATCTCAGGTCATAGCTCATCGGTAAATCATCCGAACTAGTATTCGGGAGGTCATAGCTTTGACTCCTGATAGGTCCGCTCGGAATTTTTCCCGAAAATACCCACACATCATTACCGATAAATTCATCAGTTCATTCATTTATCGGGCTCAAAGTTGACCATCTTCTTTACTTCAAGAATTGATTTCTTGGAAATTCTTGGCTAAAAGAGGATGGGGAAACTATGGTAGAGCTGGGCGAGAGCTTTGGGAATCACTCAAGAGAAATAAATGAAGATATTTAGAGGATACAACTAAAGAGATGAAAAGAAAGGGAGAGCTAGAGTAGCGGAAGAAAAACCTCTTGGAGCAAAATAAAGAATCAACAAACTCGAGCCACAGATGACGCCTACTGCGCATGTACTGTGGGAATGGAACCTGGCACACGCAGTCACACACTGAAGTAAAATTCAACATACTTTTGTTGCATCTCGTGTGCTTAGGTCCTTAGGTCTGCTTAAAAGAGACATAAGAACACAAGATGCAGTAAATTATACGTTTAGATAATTTGTTTTCTTTTCTACAAACTAAGATTTACCGATTTTTTTTCGGCATTTTACGTTTCCCACGTAGAACCTATAAATCGTTACGTTAACTGACCTTAACTGGGCACTCAAATTGTGAGTTTGGGCTGCCTGTGACTGCACTACACTGCATCGTGCAGTTGACATACAACATCCGATAAAAACTCAGACCCTTGGATTTCTTGAAGACCGGTCCAACTTGACTGATTTCATGCTTTAATTTGAATGATCTCCAGGTGACTTTAGCTTTTCTCTGCTTCGTTAATTGTCTTTCTCCTTTCCCAATTTTTTCTTTCTTCCTATCCGGAGGGGGGTTAATAGGGGTATGCAAATCCACCGATCCGTTAAAAAAAGTCCTTACATCCGAATCCACTCAATATTTGTCACGTAGCTTGTGATCCGAACAAGGTCGGCAAGATCCGCAATCCGAACTTTATTGCAGGGAAAAATCCATAATTGGAGCCAAAAAGAAGAATGAAACCCCAATCCGCTGGTATTACAGCATCCGAAAATGATCCTTTAAAATTTCGGGCTAAATCCGAATCCGGGCAAAAATATTTCCAAAATCCGCCGATCAGTTGGCCTATTCACCCCCCTCTTTCCGCGACCACGTTTTCATCAAATTCATCAAGTGCAACATAAACTATCAAAAAACCTCTCTCTTAAAGAGAAACCTAAAAAGAAACCAATGCAACTTCTGCATGACGTCTTGTGTTATTTTAAACCGGATTTCTTGTAACTTGCCTTAAATCGTAATATATCAACTAATTTGAATTAAAAAGAATGTTTTGACTTCCTTTCTTTCATCTGTTCTTTTCTTCATCTTTTCTTCCGTCGACCGCTACTGGGGTTTAGATAAAGTCAATCGTATGCAAAGTCCAACTGATGCTTACAAGAATTAATGTGCTATTCAAGAAAACCAAAAAAAAGAAAAAAACTATAAAACGGCTCCAAAGATGAACAATTCACAAAGGTCACGTTTTAAGTGTAGTTTGCTTTTCTCTGTCCTTTCCTCTACTCTGAAGAAATCTTAACTGAATTGTAATGAGTGAATTGGCAACTAAGTTAATGACTGATTCCACTTAAACTCGAATGTTCCGAAGATTTGTGTGTGCGTTCTATATGAATATAACGTCAACATCTAATATCACTGATGAAGGAAAATAATCCCAAAGAGCGGAACAAGACCGTCACTTCGAACATGACAAACCTGAGTACTTTGCTAATTCATCGAGGAGAAGTAATATTTCCCGTCGCACGGGAAACATTTTAAATCAGTTGCAGTTACCACAGAAGCTTATTAAGTGATTTCCGAAGATACGATGAAGTAGTCGATGCATATTAACATAAAGGTGTTCTTGCCAGATTTCTATCCGTTAAAAATGCAAATAACAAAGGAGATACGAATCAAGCTTTAAGATGCAATGAACTGACAGTTCTGGGTAAATGTTTGTAGAAAACTCGTACATGTATCTTGTATCGTTTGAGACAGGCAAACCCAGCAAGTTTAGCTGATCCAGTTTTTCTGACAAATCCTGGGTTTCACGTGAACTGGCCAATCAAGGACATGAAGATATGGCCGTGGCCTTGGGCTAAATAAATTTGCTTGTATACCCAAGCACACCTTGTGTCGTTGATTGCATCCGGTGAATAAGCTCTTATGTGGACACTTTTATCTTGGACTGAATCTTGATTATTCACGAAAAGAAGAGCCCATTACATCGGAAGCAAGCTATCACAGGAATTTTTTTTTTCAGAGGAACACGCTGCACAAACTCTCTAAAATAAGAAGTCTATGTAACCGACGCAGTCATTGGGAAACGCTGCTAAGATTGTGACAAACTCTTGCCCACAACAGAAGGAATACTTGAATGTAGCACAGTTGAGCATGATTGAGCAGGAAGGCCAAGACCAGTGCGCCAATGGCCACGCACCAGCTTGCCTCTCGCTCTTTACTGCCGTAATGTCAGGGCTTTTTTCGCTTGTCACTGTTCCTTGCAACATCTTGGTGTGCCTCACTATCATGAAAAGCCCCGCGCAGTTTAAGAGTCTCCGCACGCCGTTCACATACTTCATTTTCAATCTTGCTGTGACGGATTTGCTGGTTGGAGCGCTAACCGAGCCAGTCTCAGTGGCCTATCACATCACAGAAGCGTTCTCCGTTTCTTCTCCTCGTTTAGTCAGGATTTTACAAGTGATGTACTTTCTTCCCTGTACGGTCTCCGTGTTTAGCATACTGGCGTTAACCCTAGAACGCTGCTATGCAATTTCAAAGCCATTCGAATACAGGCGAAAAGTAAAGGGCTTCAGAGTGTTTCTGGCTTCGGGAATAATATGGCTTTTGTCGCCCTTGTTTTTAGCGCCATACTTCAAGATGGGATACCGCGCCTTTTCATTCCTTTTTGCCAATGTTGTGATCTTACTCACATTCTGCATCCTGGTTTATGCTTACGTAAAGATTATAAGAACTATTCGACATGGAAAGAAATTTCGAAAAGGAAGTCTCCAAGGCCTATCTACTGCGAATCAAAAAGCAAAACTATTGGAAGAAAAACTGACTAGCACATTTGTCTTGATTCTGATTTTGTTTGCAGTTTGCTACGTGACACCGTGCCTTTTAATGTACATCATGAACTTATGTGTTCCGTGTTCTTGCGATGTAATTCACTGGTTGCGGGACACAACTTTTCTCGCGGTGACCTTGAATTCTGCGGTAAATCCATTCGTGTATGCATGGCGGCTTCCCAGCTTTCGACGTGCGCTTTCGACAGTCGTATCTAGCGTCCCCAGCGAGCAGCCAAACTGATGTTGCTCACGCTCTCGACTGTACAAGTTTGCCAAAAATGAGGAGAACGTGCAAACATTGGCTTTTATCATACACTAATAGCGCTGCCAAATTGATTGCAACACAAAAAAGCCGGGTAAACATAAATGGCCGGACATGGGTAAATTGGGATTCTCGAGTTCACGTTGCTTTTTTATAGCTATTAAGGCAGAATCGTGCCTCTTCCTCACAGAGCAGCAATGCGAAAACAATGCGAAAAGAGTTGTTTGTCAGTGTGATTACTAACTTGCTTGTTCTTCTACGGAAACTCGTAAAAAAAGCAAAAAAAAAAAAAGCAAAAACAGAGGACAAACTTCGCCGAGCAAAGGGCAAAAGTAATGTATTCAGTCAAGGTCAAGTACGTAACACCCATGACCTTTAGCACACTCGTCAGATTCTCTTACCAAGGAGGCATGTTTTACATGCATTTATGCATTACAAACTACGTGACGTCCGCTGCCACGAATTTCTCAGAACGTACGTTAACGCCGAAAAACAAAACAAAACAAAACAAAAACAGCAAGTATGAATGTTAGCTATCAATTCGATCCTCGAACCAACAACGTATAAATGGACTGTGGTGATGTTGGGAAAAATTGATGTTTTTCTTTGTTTAAGTCGTGCAATTGCTATCCACTCCATCAGTTAAGATAACAGTCCGATCTGATTGGCAGAAGAGCACGTACTGTGGTTTGAGCCCCCCAGGGCAGTTTTTACGAGAAAAAGAAAAACAAAAAAACAAAAAACCATAATGTGAGACGCAACACGAATTAAAAGACAAGAGGGTTTATTGTTTCCCTTTTGGTTTAAGTTCTACATTGGGAACTACGTTCAGTTTATACATCATTTGAATATTTTGGCGTGTGATACACGAAATAATGACTTGTTTTGCGATGACGCTGTAAGCTTCAGTTTACTGCTGACAGTTAACGCCTTAAAAAAGGTTAATAATATCCTCTTATTACACACTTCTTGCCAGGAAATATAAACCGACAATGTATTACAAAATCATTTCACGTCGGTGGCAGAATGTCTGGCTGATCAGCAAAACCGACGCCTAATACTCCCACGTACAACAACAAAGCAATTTAAGCTGATGAAATGGAGCCCAGGGGTAAATGAATGGGATAATGAGATCTGTAACAGAAAAACAATGAAGTTGTTAATTGCATTTCCGTGTTACGTGTAATAAATTCGAGGCCTGGTTTGCGCAACACAAACAATGCCGATAAACGCACACCACTGAGTACTGAACTTTCCAGCGCCTCGAAATGTCGCTTACAATTGTACGTCACGTGGCGACTTGTAGACTCATTCAATAAGATAGCACTGTCGCTACTGAGGAGCCTTTAGCCGTTCATTTCGACATTTCCAATCCGATTACGATTCGATAGCTGTCAATTTATCATCTAACTTCAATAATTCGTTTTGTCCGATGAACATCATAAACCTTTAATGAAAAGTATACAAAAAGTTCGTTTTCACCCTAGTCGCCAATGGCCATACTTCTTTCCGGAAAAAAAGAACCTGCTCGTGACGTCACGTGCAAACGTGAGTGAAGGATGTTTTTCAAGGAAAATAGGAAAAAAAGTTTCTTTTTAACACCATACAAGTACATATGAAACAGCGAACAGCCCTTTAAACGCACTTTTCAACTGAAGACTTTTAAAAAGGTTCACATGGCTTTGAATTAGTGACAAAACTCTTGAACAAAGCTTTGCATACTCAGTCGTGGCCATAACGTTTATCAGAGTTTTTATCAAAGTGCTTGTGTCTGCGCGTAAGAAAATATTACTGTCGGGTTTTGACCACAAAATCTGAACTTAACACAGTTTTTAAGTACTTATACTTCCTCTACTGCAATATTTTGGCTGTTTTTGCATGAAAGCTCAAACGTGGTCACAAACAAGCACTACCACAAAGGTTTAGATTTTTGACAGTTTGGGTGCTCTGCGGGCTGTTGCCATGGTAACGCGTCTAGATTAAAAACAAGGGCGGAAAGATGCTTTTTTCTCATTTATGCAAAATTCACTCGTTAGTTTTTTTGCAGCATTTGCTTACTAAAAAAACAGAAAATATAGTTAAGTGTAACAGCTGTTATGACTGAATTTTAACAGACGAACTTTTCATAATTTGCTGACTGGCGTTTTGTGGTTTTGTCAAAAAAATTTCTGTTAAATTTCAGATTTTTTTTGATAGACCATTCATTTGTCATCTGAAGTATTCTTATTCCAAATTTCTCGGAAATCTAACGACTGGTTCGCGAAAAATTGGGAAAAACAGGCAGTAGCCGTCAGCCTTAAATTTTTGAAGCAATGCGCATGCGCAACATTTCGTACGGATGACTTTTTGATGCTTTGATTTACGTAATGGAAGCGAATTTATACCGCATTTGCCGAACCATCGCGAGCAAGAGACAAAATGAGTTTGTTGCCATCGCTGCCATATTTCTGGCGGGTGGGTGGCCGCTCTTGGAATTGATCAAGATAGCAACTTCTACTCACTTCAATTCCGGTACCACATGCGGATGGGCTTGCTGCTGCGGCGAATCTTTTTCTGCAGCTGGAGGACGCCGTAGAGCAGCGCCTCCGCAGTAGGGGGGCAGCCTGGTACATAGATGTCTACTGGAACGATCTTATCAACGCCACGCACTACTGCATACGAGTAATGATAGTAACCACCGCCATTTGCACAGCTAAGAGATAAACATAATAAAACAAGTGGCTTCAACGCATTCTAACTTGGCCCGTTTCTATTTTCCGAATCAAGTACTTTCGAATGAAACTTTAAGGACCGATTCAGGTCGACTGTATTTCAGTCTTGGGTAAATATTGTTGCAACGTAGTTCGCAGGGTCTTTCATCTCCACCATCGCAAGGGGAGCAAGGGAATTTGCTATGTCAACCTACTCTCTTCTTTGACCAGATTGCCTCCGCCTCAGAAAGCCCTTCACAACGGCGGACCAACTTCCCCTTCCCCGCTTGAGAGACGTCTGGCTACGAGGCAGTAACATTTCTCAAGATATTCTTAGTTTCTCTGCGGTTATTCTACATGAAAAAGACTACTTCTGAGTACATATGGCGGCTAAAGCCCGTGAGGCTTCAACCTCGTACATTACAACAAGAAAATTTGCATTACGAAGGCTGCTAGAAAAAAATGAGTGGGAAAGAACTGTTCCGCCTTAACTTTGAACTGTACTAAAAAGGAGCCTACGGATCTGTTAATACGTCATGAGTGGAATCAAATTCATTGCCACGGTTAAGAAGTTGGTTCGAGTCCTTAAATTACCTTCCCATGGAAATAACCCAGCGCGGTTCAGGCATCTGATCATACAGCTAACAAGACCAAAAACAAACAAGTGTATTTAGTCCCATGCACCAACCTAGACTCGCTCTAAGTCGACCTCTCTTAGGATAAAGACACAGGTCGAGATGAGCTAAGCGACGAGAAGCGAGGGAAGCGAGCGGTTTGGGTGGCGATGCGACGCGTGAGCGACGAAGTCGCGAGAGGTTGTACTCTAAAACGGTCCTTCTCTCCCCACTCTCGAAAGAACACATTAAAAAAAAAAAAAACGTTTTAAAGGACTTTGTAAAAGTCTAGCACCGCGACCAGAAAATACGTCTTGTACCTTTTCAGTCACCTACTGCGCGTTTCTAAAAAAGGTTAAGCCTGTATTTGTGCTCGTATTTAAAGCTCGAATCTCGTGGGCCAGTATACGAAAGAAGAAACCCAACTGGGTAACTAGATGCCCATTTACAATACGTTGGGGAGTTAAAATCGGGATTACAGAAGACAAATCCCGTCGGTTGTGAAGATGGGATTTCAACCCGGAGAACTCACATGAAACCCGGGGCCCTAACCACTGACACACCACGCCTCTTTTCTATCAATACTATTTCTGCGTCATGTAGCTGCACAAATGCTTTCAAATGATTTCGTACATAAAAGCCACAATCCGCTAATTAAAAAAACACCCCTAGTATCTTGGAGCTACAATGCAACACCAACCAATCAGTGCATCGTTTACCTTTCTCAAGGCTGGAGCCATCTTGTTAGTAAGAGTTCCAGCCACAATCATCACATCAGCTTGCCGCTAAACAAAGAAACAATCAGAATTCTAATTGAAGTGCAGGTAAAGAACCCTTGACGTGACTGTTGCGCGGTTTTTGGGTCATTTTGCAAAGTCGCGGCCAATTTATGCCCAGCCAACTGAACTGTAGGGAAATGGAACTGACATGTGTGGCACACTAACACTGGTGCCAGTTTCCGGCGAGAGCATCAGTGAAACAGCCGAGTACAGACAAGAGGAAATTGGGACGGTCTTTCCTATCGACCTTCACGTAATAAGCAATAAGCTGAATCATTTTTATTGCGGGTTCTTACTTGCGACGTACTGGAGGACAGACGCATGGATAATGTCATTGAATGCTTTTCTTCTTTTTTTTTTTTTTGAAGGGGGGGGGGGGGGGGTTNNNNGTTGTATAAAACAAGTAGAATCCATGCATCCATGGCTCTGAGGTCACAGAAGACATCAAAATGTCGTAAGAACAGTGACAGCCACTTTATTAGTTCACTGTGTTCTCTTGGGCGGTGGTCTCTCCCAAATTTTCGAGCAAATCATCTCTATAAGAGTGAAGAAGCTGAGCAGTGCAAATGTGGTAGCATCAAGGCAGGTTTGAAAGAAAAACCCTTCACTTCCGGTGGCTGTTTCTCGCTCAAAAACGCCAGTGCTTAGGCTTCTTTATCTAAACAGATGCATGGCAACATACAATCTCGTACCCAGAGTTCTCGGGATCTTTGGTCAGCGGGTGGGCGCCCGGAGAGACTCTGGGATAATGGACGCCATTTTCCCACAAAATCTGGGACGGTTTCTTTAGAAGTTGTTAAGTAAAAGCCAATCAAAAAATTCGAATTTTTTTCATTATCCCAGAGTCTCTCCTGGCGACAACCCGCTGACCAAAGAGCCTGAGGACTCTGGGTACGAGATTGGGCAACATAGAGTCTGTTTGATAATTAGACGTAATCTTGGCGGTTCAGCAAATGCGACGGGAACTGCAGAGTGTTTGTATTTGAATGACAAAAAATGTGTGGGGTGCCTGTTGTAAGAAAAATATATAAGAATTGCTCATTTTAAGGTAACAGGCAAAACGTTCCACTGAAAAAAAAATTGATATTTCATTTTGAAATTAAAAAACTCATTTAACTGTCAAAACCGCTGATGCAACCGGTTTCAAAACCAGGTATTACATTTCAAGCGTGGACAATGAAAACAAACAGAGTATACTTACAGGGCTTGCTCGAAAGACGACACCAAACCTGTCCATGTCGTACCTGATGAATTAGTTAGAATTTACAAAAGACTTGAAAATGTATGTATTCAGCTCTCTACAAAGTGCATGAGGCTACAACAGAGTACACCACCAGTTGGGTAGATTACTTTTTTAAAAATAATTGTTATTACACTATCACCCATGTATGGTATAACAATAGGGCTTATGACAATTTATTACAACAATTTATTATTCAACAATGTAATCTGAAGAATGTGCCAAGTCTCAATTGGGATCAATGAATTCTACATTGTTTGCTCCTAAGTTCTCCTTATTTATGAACTTAAGGTAATCCCAACCTCACAATTTCATAATACTTAAGCACACTGACACATATGGACACACAAAACTGAACAGTGGGGAAACAAGTAAATGCATGTTTACCTTGGTGCGGCAAATTGCATCATTTCAACAGCACAACATGCAAGACCAAATTGCATAGGCCATATAGAACTCTGAAAATTTAAAACACAACAATCTAACTCAATCAGCGACACATTCTGGTCCTGGTTGTTTGAAAGCCTATTAACGCTAACCCTTAAACAAAAATTAACTGACATTTTAATTTCACCCTCTGAAAACAGTTTCAAATAGTGGTTAGACTGAAGGAGAAGAAAAGTGTGAGTTACAAGTGACAAGCAATCTTTCACAAAAATCTTTGTTAATTGGTATAATAAAATGAAATCAAAGTTCACTCCAACCCAGGGTTAGCTTAATCAGTCTTTGAACAACTGGACTCTGGAGTTGTAATAATAATAATAATAATAATAATAATAATAATAATAATAATAATAATAACAATAATGAGAAAATTGGATCCTCAAGGCAGCAGGCAGCACAGCCAAGTAGTCAATGCTCGTTAATTTACACCACTATGATAGAATGACAAAATGAGCACAGGAAAACTAAGGTAACTTTTAACCGGTGTAATGCAAGCTCAATTGCAAGCATGAGTACTTCGGAAGAATAATTATTAGAAAAGAAGAAGAAGAAAAAAAAAAAAGAAATCAAATAAGGCTTACCCTTCGTCCCCAGTTGACCAGGTCATCAATTTTGGCGACAACAAATTCTACAAAGCATACAGGTATGACAATCAAAAAGCAATATTTGAACTGTACACTGCACAATTAGGTTGTTTGCACAGTTTCATAATGTCATAATATCCTAATTAGAATGATTATAACTCAAACTGTTGAGAATGAAATTGCCAAATGTATTATAGCTATATTTTTTAATATCTATATATGTACATACATATACAATATATATATATATATATATATATATATAGCTCTTAGTTTTTAGTTTTTAACCTTTATCTGAAGGCTGAACAGCCAAAATGTCAATTAAACCGAGTCCAACCAGTTAGAAGTTCACCCCACTGTTCTCGGTTAGTGTTTGTCTAAAGATATACTGGTATATATACAGTTTAAGTGCGTGCACCTGGGGCTGGAGGGTGGGGGGTCGGTCTCTGCGTGTGTATGTCCCTGGTGAAAAACGAGGATGCTTAAAGATCTTCAGGGATCTGCTAAAGATCCTTAAAGATAAGGAAAAAATATGTGCAAAGATCCTTAAGGACCTTTTAAAGATGTTGTGTGTGAGGATCTCAGCAAAGATCCTGTGGGGATCCTTCATGGATCTTTAAGGATCTTTAGAGCAATTTTGAAAAGATCTTTATCAGGATCCTTAGTGTGGGGAATCTTTTCAGATGGGAGTAATTTTCCCTGCTTAAACTTCCATTACATGTATGCTCCTTACAGAAAAAAATGTAGGAGTATAAGGAGAACAAAAAAAGAATTGTTTGCTATGAATTTATTGCAAAATGGCATAATTGACCACCAAAATAATTTACAGTATAAGTACAACCATACAACCAAAGTTAATTAAGTTTGTATATGTGTATACCTGCAGCATTGTCCAAGGTTCCTTTTGTTTTCCCAGTTGATGCAACTGCAGCAGTGCTTTTGTTTTTACATGTAGCTACTAGCCTGCAACAGTAATGAGAATCACATACCATGACATTACTGTTTCATTCTAAAGTGAGTGAAAAGGAAGTCAGCTGTTTATACATGTATGGTTTCTATACAGATGTCTATGCATTCTATGTATCACCAAATGGGCCATTTCTGAGTTCATTTAAGCCTCTTTTTCACCAGCTAGTACAAGGACAAAGTCTTTTCCAAGAAAATTAGTTTTTATTCATACTATGTTAAGTAAAACTACTCATTTATGATTAGTTAAATAGCAGCAATAAATTTCACACTTGTACTCACTTTTAAGAGACTGAAGTGAACTTGGAAATGACCTGTAATTTTAATTTAGACGAAAGTTGTGGAACATAAATGTGGCCTTCAAATACCTTTTCTTTCTTTTTTTTTCCAAAAAAGGCCTTAAAATGTTGTGCACAGTATGTTATAGCATCTGAGAAGAGTGGCCACACCGTTACTTTTCACCGAAACATGATATATTGCAACTCATTTATACGAAATTATAAATAAAACAACAAAGTAGTTTATACTTATCTTACCCCGTGGGACATGTCCTCCACAGTGTTAGACCGTTAAACCATCGACGGCTAACAGCAAGTAAGACACTCTGACCTGTCACCATAATGGATAATTACTACTAGCCTTGAATGGTATGACACAAAGTCCTGTTACCAATAATTTTATTATTTGACTGTATCAATAACAGAGCAGCAAACTAAGCAATGATTACAATATTTAATGGAAGTACAAACTTATTTGACCTTTTAATAAATATGAAAGTTTACAAATCACTTATTTTCTATTGGTTAGTATGGGCTAGGCAACTCAATGTCACTGGCCAGTACCATTTTGCACTCAACTTTCATTGGCTGTTGACTGTCCAATTACAAGCTGGTTGTAATCACACAGGAACAGAGGCCAAATAGGACACTTGGATGGTACTGCAGATACTGCAGATACTGCAGCAACAAGTCCCTGACCCAGGGCCTGGTTGCATAAAACCTCTCCTCAAGGGTCGACTTAAATGGGGTACTTGAAATTCAGATAAAGGTACACACAAGCACGTTGGACAATGATTACACAACACTCCCGTAAGCGACAGAGTTACAGCACAACTTATGTGGTTACTTCGTGGAACAGTTATAGTTTTCCTTTATTACTCCAACATTCATAAAATGATAGATTTTCATTCCACAAATAATTCTAATGCTAACGCTCTCAG
>BLFK01000383.1:4005156-4024333 GCA_014634185.1 Astreopora myriophthalma | reverse complement strand
GGGGGCTGCTAGTACCATTTGTTGTGCATTATATTCCAGTATAATGGAAGCAGAAAAGCAGTACAACAAGCCCATAAATCTGCTTGTGCAGAGACTGAAGAAGTTAACAGCATCCTCAAAAGAAGTTGGGCATGTTTAAAAGAGCTTTACTTTGAGAAGGAGAAATGTTGTCAGATTATTGTTGTGTGCACTGCATGCTACACAATTTCTGCAGATATTTTTTCCTCTAAATGACAAACTTGAAGAAGTAGTGGATAATGTCTCTGGGGAAGACAACAGAGAACAAGATGTAAATGAAACTGAAGAGGGGAAGGCAAAAGCATGCAGACCTTGTGCAGTCTTTTTTCAGATAAAATGACCTAACATTTTCTGAAAACTTGACAGCAGTTTTTTAAAAAGTAAAAGCATTGCTTTTTGGGGGGAGAATATGTTGTTCAGTTTATAAATGCCTAAAAACGTCAAACATTTGTTAACAACTCCATGATAAGAAGTTTTTAGAAGATATCCAAGACCTCTGAAAATATAGCGTAAAAATCACGAGAAATATTTCCTTTAAAGTTCACCCCTTACAATGCTTTTGCAACCCTCTTGTTTCGTCTCATAAACAACAGTTAGGTGGACACTTACGTCAACCGCAAATGTACTCCATAAGTGAAACGCCAAAGCCCTTTTCAGCTCGTTACAGTCTGTGCAACCGGGCCCAGAGTAGGGGGGGTGGGGTGGGGCTGACCCTCAGGGACAGAGGCCATGATGAGTTCATTTTTAGAAACAAACCTAACGTAGCGTACGGTCGTTTTAACGTTTTTTTTTTTCGGGTAGTTTTGAGTCGTTTGGACCATCTTGGAGGTTGCAATCGTTTTCTTTCGCTGGTTTAGGTTTCTGTACGTGCTTTGAAATTCTGGGCGAACGTGACTTGCCTCACGACACGGCAGATGCATATATTTACTGCATTTGCTGGATGCTAAAGTTTGGTAGAAAAATACACTCTATCCAGCAGTTTATCGAGAAAAAAATACCGTACGAGCACCATCCAATATGCTTATTAAACAGATGAACAATCAGTGAACAGCGTAAAAACCTTAAATAGGATCGAGCGAATAGTTTTATACGATACTCTCCAATTGTTGCTCGCCAAGGTTTGTTTACAACAGACTGGGTAATTAAAACGTTGCATCGATACACAGTAAATTGAACGAGCAACGACGCATTTTTTGTAATAGCAAGAGAGATCTAGAAAAAGACGTCTAGAACTCACCACTCCGCGGAGCGAGGGCCATGTTCGACTCACATTACACACTACCCACGGCTCTGTAGATAAGGCCGAAACCACATAAACAGAACGTTGACGTTATGCAAAATAAGGGTAGTACTTGGTGTAAGACCTGCCTATTTTGTCCCGGACCACACCCAAGTCATATAGAAGTACTACTAATAATAATAATAATAATAATAATAATAATAATTTATTTACTTCTATAGCGCATGATACATGAGAAGATGCTCTCGTGCGCTTTACAATGACAAAAACTAGAATTCTACTCTCTGCAATCAAATCGGTTACATGAAAAATGGAAAAATCTAAAACTAATTAATATTCCAACTATAAAATTGCATAATATCAACTGTAAATTCATACTTGATCAGATATTCTGTAAATTATAAGCTTTCCGAAATAAATGAGTCTTAAGGGCTTTCTTGAATGTTTGTACGTTTTGAGAATGGCGGACTGCACGTGGTAATTTGTTCCATAAAGCTGGTGCAGCCGCTACAAAGCTACGATCACCTAATGTCTTTAGAGTTTTTACTCGAGGAGGCTGAAGAAGAAGCTCATTAGTAGATCTAAGATTATATGTACACTGAGTCCTAAGGGTGATCAATTCAATTAAATACGCTGGTGCAAGACCATGGATTGCCTTAAAAGTAATGAGCAGTATCTTAAACTGAATACGAAATTTAATGGGTAACCAATGTAACATTTTGAGGGAGGGGGAAATGTGATCGAAACGCCCTACGTTACAAATAAGTGACTAATAAGACTACTGACTAATAAGACTACTAGTAGTAGTCTTATTAGTCAGCCGAGTTCTGGTAGTGGTTAAGTACTATAGTAGCTGTAGTAGCCGCAGTAGCCGCAGTAGCCGAAGTACTTGTAGTACCCGTAATAGCTGTAGTAGCTTTACTGGCAGTAGTAAGCTGTAGTGGTAGTAGTAGCTGTAGTAGCCTTCGTAGCCGTAGTAGCTGTAGTAGCCGTAATAGCCGCAATAGCTGTAGTAGCTGTAGTGGCTGTGGTAGTTGTAGTAACTGTAGGAGCTGTAGTAGCTGTACTACAGCTATTGCTGGCGTAATGTAAACAAAGGCACAACACAGGGCAGTGTTAGAAGCCCTTATTTGTTTAATCTTTTTATTAATGATCTCGATCTTGTAAACTGTCCTGATGCTTCTCTTAATAGATATGCCCATGATACTACGATGCAAGTTATTGTAAATAAGGCCGGAACTGATTGTGCTAGTGATGTAATTTCGCAATACCTTAGTTGGTCAAGTACAAACTATATGTCTTGCAATCTATCCAAGTGTAAAGAATTAGTTTTGAAAAAGAAAGGACAAGCAAGTCCTAGTCCTATTGGTAATATAGAGCAGGCCGAATTTCTAGTGCTACTCGTTGAGACTTTTCAGGGCAATGTCAGATTTACAGAACACATTAAAAGAGAACTCTTCAAAGCGAATAAGTGTCTATGTGTTAAGGAGCTTAAGGAAGGAAGGATATAACCAAGTGGAAATTGATCATTCATTTCGGTCTTTAGTTTCACCTAAAATCTCGTATGGTTTACCGGTGTATGCTCCCTCCGTACTGAACTAAACACTGTGCAGCGGTTCCTTCGCAGATGTCACAAACGCCGTTTTATATCCTATGCTATAGATATTTACGATTTGCTTGAAAAAACAGACAGGTCAATCTCCAAGAGGATTAGTTCTTTACCTAATCATCCGCTGTATAATTTGTTGCGCGAGGTCCGTGCGCCATGACTGAGGGCAAAGAATCCTCAAAACGTCTACCTTGTGTTAACACGGAACGTTTTAAAGCTAGTTTTATTAATAGACTGTATTTCAAATATTCATTTTTAATTAATAATATGTAAATATAGGTATGTATTTTTACTTGTATATCCAATAAAGACTAAGACTAAGACTAGTTAGCCGCAGTAGCCCTGGTAGATGTAGTAGCTGTAGTAGCCGTGGTAGCTGTAGCAGCCGTAGTAACTGTAGTGGAAGTAGTAGCTGCAGGCCCGTAGGCAGTTTTTTTTTTGCGGGAGGGTGCAGAGGGGATCCGGGGGCATGCTTCCCCAGGAAATTTTGAAAATTAGGTTGTCTGAGACTACATTTCATGCATTTTGAAGGGAGTATGATGTGAAAACAGGCAGACAAGAGCGAACTTAAAAACGTGGATATTACTCAAACACTTTTGAACTTCAAAATTGATTTTTTTTTTGACGCGGAGACTACTTTACGTATGTATTTTACAGTATTAGGGAATAACGTCACTATTTAAAAAGAATAAAATTAGAAATAAAGTTGAAAATCCGTATTATTCACTGGGTTTGCTGCAGCGAACCATGATGATCACCAATGCTCATCATCATGATGTTTCAGTAGGGTGCCAAGCCTCCTTGGGTACTTCTTAGCAAACAGAAACATTGAAAGAAAGAAACATTGAAATTGATTAGTCCTGGTCATCTTTTGACTAAATTCTTAAAATCTCCGTCGCCGGCTGCTAATCAAACATGGGATATATATATTGCTTATTTCATTTTTACTACACAAATAGCGAATCAGAACAGAACTATACTATATATATTTAGAAAATAGCTCAAGGAAAATAAGCGCGCTAATTGGTTAATAATCGTGTTTCTATTTAACAATTAGATTATGAGCTCGAGATTTCTATGAGGTGATAGTTGATGAGGCCGAAGGCGAATAATCTAATTGTTTTAGTAGAATTCTAACTGAAATTAACGCAAATAACGGTTTCCAGTGATTTTCCCACGCATTATTGAACTTTACCCTGAAACAAAGTTGCACGTATCGAACTGTCCTTGGCAAATTTGCAGTTGCTTACGCGCGTACCCGCTTTTTCAATATTTTCAAGTTTTTTTAACTTACGGTTTCTTGACTTAAAAGTCAAGAAACCGTAAATGTGCTCCTTTTAGTCTTCTTAGGAATTTAATTACCTGTCTACATCTAAAATTCCAAAACTTCAGAAAAACTACAAAAACATCGCATTTTGTGGACGACCGGCAGCCACTGTACTCTAATGGTGACAGTATACGAGTAGCTCAACCAATCAGATTGCAGCATTTGCATTAGTATACTACTAGTAGAATTCTACTAATAAACAATTAGATTATGAGCTCGAGATTTCTATCACGCATAGAAATCGAGAGCGAATAATCTAATTAGATTAATCTAATCTAGACTCTTGGGTTGACTTACAGAAGCAAGCGACGCATAATCCGTCTGAGACGAACTTGGGCAAACATTTGTTCTGCGTCTGTTAAGGTGGCTGGCACCAGTTTGCTGTATTTTTCAGAACCTCTACTTTAAATTGACGCTGCAATTATGGTATCAAACAAACGCCCAATCAATGGAGAACACGTTAGGATAATTTTCTTGACGTTACAAGTTACCATAGCAATGGTATAACCTGTTAAAAGCACCCTTAATTTTAGCTTTAAGTGCTTGTAACTCAAAAACGAGCTCGGTGACCTCCATTTTTCATTATCGAATAGTAATCAGCATGTCAAGATCAATATTTTCACAAAGTTTAAACCAATTCGTGGGAGCCGATTCAGAGCCGCCTTAAATTTTCGAGAATTTAAGGTGGCTCTGAATCCCCAAAACTATGATACTCATTCGAAGACCCCTTTCTAAAACAGAAAAAAACGACGAGGTGCTGTATCGTGACCAGGCAGGAGAAAGACGGTCACGGCAATGCGGAAAGCGTAGTTTGAAATGATGGGTACTTGATTGTTCTGGCGAGTGTCTTAACGGGAAACTCGACGTCCGAAAATGCCAAACCTTTAGCCAGCCATGAGAGAAGGAAATATATTCAACTTGAAGACCACTTACAGAAGCCACGCCAATGACATTCTGTACGCTTGTCAAACGCTATTACCAGCGAGAGGAAGTAAAACGGACATTTGTGCGTTAGAACCGACATCAATAACACCATCATCAACTTCTCTTATTGTGATGAAAAAAAGGCCAAATGGACCGCACTTGAGGTATGCCGCACCTCCTTTCGCACTTGATCTGTGCGAATGCAATCTCACGAAAAAAATCTCTTTCTGAAGTTTGTCACACCCTAGGCGGTTTTCAAGCGGAAGAGCTGGGAAACCAGACAACAAGACTTCGTGAAACAAGAAAAGAGACTTTGATTTATTCTTCAACTTTCTTATAGTTCCACATTGTGAATTACATCCAGTACGGACCCCGGCTCAGAGTATTTTTGACTACCCTTGACGATAACATGCAGTAACTTATTTATCAGTAAGTCTTAGGCTGTCAGTACAGTGAACATTTTGGCTACGCTTATTATTGCAAACCCGAAAAACTCTGATGATAACAAAAATATACACATGGAAATAAGTCAGCCAAGTTTCACAAAATCAGTTAATAAGGCTGCAGGCAGGAAACAGGAAAACCGATGCCCACTTCTCCCATGTACATGGGCAAATGACTTTAATCTGATCAAATAGAGGCCAAGGTTTTGACTGGAATCTGTAACAGCAAATAAATAGAGTTGTTAATATGACTTCGTTCCCGAAGGCAGCTTGGTGAAGTCGCTAGGGCGTTGGACATAGCATTTAGCCGTTCCGTATTCAAGTGCCGCTCACATCTCTGGCTGGAATTGGTCTGTTTCGCCCCTGGTCCAACTGCTGGGTTGCGCTTATCCTCGTTTGGAGGTTTTGTTACCCACAGTAGATCACGTGACGATACTCAGGGGATTTCATCTTTTGTCTTAAAAGGGTGAATGAGTGCATGAATACGCCCAATTTTGAAGTAGTATGTCAAACACGAATAGGAGTCTTTCATCAGATATCCAAACACCGAGAAGCGAGTTGAAAAACAAGGCCGAAGTCCGAGTTGTTTTTAACCGAATTCGATTTGTTTGCATAGTGGATGAAACACTCTTTTGAGTGTTTGATATTGCTTCTCAAAGGAATCAGTATTTCAGGAGCAATTTGTTTTTAAAGTTGCCAAAATTTTACGCTGCCTAATTAAAATCACACATCCAAACTTCCTTGACGGGTGTGATTTCTTTTGTTTTGGGCGTATGAATTATTAATGAGTTTGAGAAAAAGCGGTTGCTGGCACTGTACTCACTCTACTTCCGGTACCACATGCGAACGGGCTCGCTGCGGCGAATCTTTTTCTGCAGCTGAAGGACGCCATAAAGCAATGCTTCAGCAGTGGGGGGACAACCTGGCACATATATATCCACTGGAATGATCCTGTCACAGCCACGCACCACTGAATATGAGTAATGATAGTAACCGCCACCATTTGCACAGCTGACAAACAAGAACAAAGTGCTCTGTGAGCCAGACTTTGGACCATTTTACCGCCAGAAGGCAGTGTATCCCACCTCATTGTCGGCCTTCGAATCTGCTGCCGAGCAGGCCATTCCAGGTTTAGTTGTACCATCCCACCTTAACCGGCTATAAAGTCCTTTAGGTTTTAGACTGTGTATCATTTATATCTTTGTTTACTTATTTAATAGTATTTAATTACTTATTTAATAGTATGTAATTAGTAGTTAGTAGTTATTCTTTATTGCTGTTATAGATTTTAATTTGTATTATCTGATCTTAAGGCCCTTCTATAGTATTAGCTTACCAGCTACTTAGAAGTGAGTGTAATAAACTAAGAACTAAGAACTAAGCACTAAGAACTAAGAACACAGCCACGCACCACCACCAAATATGTGTAATGATAGTAACCGTCACCATTTGCACAGCTGACAATGAATATCAAAGTACTCTGTGAGCTCATCCATGTGGGAAAGGCAATCATTAGCCAAAGTCGCCTGGAAAAATGGTGCTTCACGGAAATCACGCCATTTTAGAATTGGTTGCATAATTTAACTGTGCATTCAAATTTGCACGTACCACGTCCTACGTTCAACTAATCAGGAACTAATCAGATTGCAGGGAGTTCGGAATTCCCGCCGCCAGCTCGCAGAATTAAGTTTAAGGTTGATAGCTTTCATATCACTTACCTTCCCATTGAAATAACCCAGCGAGGTTCGGGCATCTGATCATATACCTAACAGAATAAAAGACGCAATTACTGGCAAAGAAAAGCCGTGCAGTATACTGTACTAGCCTTCCTACTTAAAATTTTCTGTCAGTGTTCTTTTTCGATATATGCCACAAAACAAAAATTGAAACTTGAAGCAGCTTTATGTTGGGTCTCCTGCAAGGTTAAAATGGCACAACTGACTGGAATGTCAAATACACCAATATGTGAGGCATTATGCCGGACGGTTGTGACCTGGGCCTAAAGAAGTTTTAACTGATCGCCTTGCTCCCAGAGTCTCCAGGCTGTAGCTCGGTGGCAGAGCATCATCCGTAACCAGTAATCGGAAGCTCGTAAGTTCGAGTGACCGTTCGAGTCCTGTTAGACCGGTTCTCAATCCAGCGTTGTAGAACCAAAAGCAAGGTAATTACTGAGCACGTCTGAACGTCAGAACGCAAAGCGAGTAAAATCAGTAGGCTCCAAGCGCGTGAAAACAAGAGCGACAAAAGGCGCGTTTACAAGACGGAGCAAAAATGGCACAGGTCCGACAAGAAGTAAAACGCTTCCAACAATTTTTGCAAAGAAACTTACCTTTTATATCCGTTCCGCGACGGAACCACGGGCGCAAACGGTCCCGTAGCGGAGCGGATAAAAGTTCACCGTTTGTTTGCAAAACTTATCGGACCCGTGCCATTTTTGCTCTCCTTTGTAAGTCGCAAATGTTTTTAGTTTGTGTCTGAGTAGTCGAAAAGATCGCCCCCGTATTTTTGTCCGATCATAGAGCGCACCAAAACCAAAGCGATCGCGTATTTACTTTCGACACTCAACTGAAAATGGCTCTTTGAAAAAATCAGATTTTTTCCAAGTACACCCGCACAACTACAGTTGTACTGGTCAAATATATTAATTCACTCATTTATGTTTACCTTTCTCAAGGCTGGAGCCATCTTGTTAGTCAGAGTTCCAGCAACTATCATCACATCAGCTTGCCGCTAAATAAACAAGCAGTTTAATGTACATTAAGCGAGTAAAGAGGTACCATGACTTTTCAGTCTACTTCAAATTCTTCACGGAACACTACATGCACTGAATGGCAATCAACAACAATAATAGCAATGACAACAAAATGTTATTACATTACTAAACAAATAGTCACTGACGAAACACTTCCGCTTGAAAGAATTGTTGTTTCGAAATACCGGATACACCCCCAAAGGAGACTTGAAACTAAATACTCGGACATCCGTTTTGTTTGTATAGCCTTTTGATTAACAAGTGAACCTTTAATTTTGATTCAGTGTAAATTAAACTTTGATCACGAGTCCCTTTCGAAGTTTGACGCGAGTGGTTTTCAAGTTTCGATACGTTTGCAAGTTGTTGCTGTGTATATAAGGGACACAACGAATTAAAGGAGATTAATACCAGCCGAGACTTGACAGATCGATGGACTGTTTAGCAGTGGAAGAGAGTTTTCTACACTAAACCAAATTAACTTCCCTCCCCTGGACATTCATGCCAACATCTTCGAGAGTCTTCTATTTTCCAAGTAATTTACAGGCACTGTGGAAATTTTTATATCTGGTTGCAGAATACAGTACATGTGGACTAAAAGTACTGTAACTTGCTATGGAAGGTAGAAAAAAAATGTTTGATGTACTTACAGGGCTTGCTCTAAAGACAACACCAAACCTATCCATGTCATATCTGGGGCAAGAAACCAAGACTTACAAAAGAAGGCTTTAAACTCTAGGAACAACATAGTAATTATAAACACTGTACCTCTGCAAAATTAAGTGGCTACAGGAACAAGTTTTATTTTTCTTTGCATGCAACTCTAATTGAGACCTCAGAGCTAAATGACTTGTAATGGCATATTGCCCATGACAAGCTAAGTGAGACCATAGTCCAAAATTTACAGCCCTAAATGAGATGACGAGCATCCGCATCCCTTTCATACATGTATGCAGACCCCAACTGCTGCTATCTTACTGGCTTCTTTGTATAGCGTAGAACTGTGCGCTTGACTTGCAAGTCTCAAGTTGCCAGTAGAACATCACACATCAATTGCACATGACTGTACTGTACATGTAATTCTTGACTGTTTGCTTTCAAGTTCCATCGTGACAGTTGATAAAGAAAATGCTCAAATTCACAACTTTTAAACAGTGATTCTCATTTATGACAAACAAATGGCCATTAAAGTGCCTATCACCTTAAAATACTTTTCCGTTACAATAATTCTCTGCAATTGTCACAAACATATTTTTTGCTTTAAAAACCTTTTCCTACAGATCCGCTGATTTACACGCTCTCAAAAGTTGGAAAAACCAGCTGTAATTTGATTTACGACCGAGCAAGTAAGGGGACTGGGTTCAATACCGGGTTGACGTCACAAAGTACTTTGCATTGGGATTGTTCATTGAAAACAGCCATGCAAAGTAGTTTGTGACGTCAGCCCGGTATTGAACCCATTCCCCTTCCTTGCTCGGTCGCGGATCAAACCATGTCCGGATTTTCCACCTTTGGAAACCAGTACAAAATGTGAGTCTTCAGTAAAAAGGTTGTAGAGCAACAGAATGTGTTTGGGAAAAGTGCAGATAATTATTGTAGCGGAAAAGTATTTTGAGGTGATAGACACTTTAAAGCAGGCAAAAACAAGTATACCTCGGTGCAGCAAAGTGCATCATTTCCACAGCACAGCATGCAAGACCAAATGTCATTGGCCATAAAGAGCCCTGCAAAAACAATATACATTAAACAATATTATTATATACTCAACAACTCTCGCTTCCGATTGGCCAATGGGGAATGCATAAATAGGTTATAGAGTGCAAACCAGGTTATAGAGTGCAATACGGAAGTTGCTATGGAAATACCATATAAAGTAGCGCGTTTGAGTAATTTTGTTGAGAATATAATAAATAAAAAATCGTATGAACCTGCTCATGCATTTCGTGATTTATGGTCACTCGTGATGTTTTGAAAGTTCTCAAATTGCACTCGCCTGCGGCTTGTGCAATTTTGAGAACTTTCAAAACATCACTCGTGCCCATAAATCACGAAATGCACTCGCGTTCATACGATTTCCTATACTTATTCTTTTCAATTTTTTACATATTTACAGATATGTGTTCAACAGTCTAGGTATAATTTACATAAAACATGACAATAAAGTTGAAGTACACCAACATGGTGGCTTGAAATGAGAGAAAAGATCTGCAGTTTACTTTGGCTGTGTCAAATCCTTTCATCTCTTTGCTGAGCTTGCAAACATTCACATGCACACTTCTCTTATCAATAATTTTTGGCTGCTCTGACAAAAAAAACACAACATAAATTGCTGTTGTATTTGACGTGTTTCTCAGCAGCCACCTTATGTCACGCACTGTCAAAAAAATCTGAAATTCAGACTGCTCTGTTTTGAAAACAAGTATGCTATGGAGTGAAAAAATGCAAGCAGGTATATTCTTAATATGAATTTTACAAGCTTACCCTGCGTGCCCAGTTGACTATATCATCAATTTTGGCAACAACAAATTCTGGAAACCATAACAAAAAAAAAACAAAAACAAAAAAATGTGAACTCCATAAACTCACTCTACACTGTACACATGCACTAGAAATTGCAGCTGTATGCTGTTACATTTGTTAAAGTACATCAAGGTAAAATGAAATGATCCAAATTCCTTGAACACTTTCACTAATTTCACAAATAATGGCTTAATTTACTATTGTGTTGCATGCATGTTCATTGGATCTACTGGCCTCATTTCAGAACAAAAATTCTTTAAGAAATGTGTACATCATAGTGAGGGTAGTGAGGCTTAATGGGATTAAAACAAAATGATATTTTCTTTGGTTGCAATAATAAAAAGGATCTAGGTTGTACAGTGTAGTTAAAAATTACACAATTTCAGTTACAAATTATTTCAACCTAGTTTCTGTGTGTAATTTATTTCTTTGTGTCTCATGACAATAGATACCAGACAAAGAAATGTTCAAATCAAACTACATGTCGGTCGATTTTAAAAATATATATTTACCTGCGACATCTATAATCTGTACAACTGAGAACTGCCCAATTCACTACATTCAAAGTTACTGGTCTGTATCTGTACCTGCAGCATTGTCCAAATGTCCTTTTGCTTTCCCACTTGGTGCAGCAGCAGCAGCAGCAGTGCTTTTGTGTTTACTCACAGCTACAAGCCTGCCACAACAATGAAGTCAACGGAGTGTTTCATTCCAAACAAAATGCCCCGTAAACACAGTACTACTTTTCACTTGCGATTTGTAAAAACAATGTGAAATGTAAAAATGTAAAAAACAAAGCAAAATCCTTTGTTCATGGTGGAAGTGTGCTTTGCTAATAAGGTAGTTCACACTCGCTCCGCTTAAACAATCTGAATCAGATTCAGGAAATAATTCAAACAAAACATAACATAGTTAAAAACCCAGACTAGAAAGAGGCAGACAATTGCAGTATTCCAGACATATTTTAGAGCCAGGGTATTCATGGGGAATCTAGATGAGGCAATACCATTGGCTCTCTATAAACTTTCTTGTGTCTTTCACTTGATTTGTCAGGTCAAGTGTCCCGCTTTGCCAGGACTCTTGACCTAAGACCCATCTCTTATCTGGAACAGTGGCTTGGCTATTTTTACATTATTTTTGTGTAGTGGAGTTGAATTTAGGAACAACCTAGATAATTCAGCGACACTTTAAAGGCCAGAGTGGCTGCTAAATGCTGGGTCACACTGACTCCATAAAGACGTTAACAAGAGGTGAATGGTACTTCGCTAATCACCTCCAAGCTAGCCAATCCATGCGTTGAAAGCACTATTAGCGTGGTATAATTATACTAAACACAATTAGCTATCTCTTACCCCTGAGGAAATGATCTCCAAATTATTACACTATTAAACCATCCACAGCTTGCAGCAGGCAAGACACTGCAACCTGTTGAAATAACAGAGGGAGTGTCATGACAGGAATTGCGGCAGTCGACCTGTTCATCAAAACATTACCATTTACTATATGTAAAATTGGTAATGAAAGGAAACTGGTCACTGCATTACAAATAACTTGTTTGCCATCCAATGGTCATTGACTTAAGGTTCCTCAAAAAGACCCAAATTAATCTCAACCAACCATGCACACACCATTAAGAATAAATAACACATGGCATTCACATGCAATCAGATTCAACTTTAGATGGTGCAATTCTTGGCTCACAATTGCTGGGTGTAACTTTTTTATTACCTGCTCCCCACACCACACAAAACACTGTGTACAACTGTGAACACTAAGGACTGTTGCTATAATAGACCATTTTACATTTGTGGCTGTGTTACCTCGCCTACGCATGGAAATGAGGGTTAGCCGTTGACCTTGTTTTGATACAAACCTCTTTGCTTTCCTTGTGTAAATGAAGACTAGTTTGCATTACAACAACACGTTTTGCATGATAAAAACAGTGTGGTCTGTATCAATACAAGGTCACCGGCAGCCTTGCTGCCATTCACATGCTAGGTCACTGAGCAAACAACTGTAAAATGGCCTATTGTCATAAGGATTTAAAACATGGTTCAAAATGCTACAACATTTTGCGACTGATAATCAACGTTTAGATTAGGTTCACACGAGAGAACCTGTGTGGCGCGCTTGAGCTAAACCGAATATATATCGCATGAAACGAAGTCGATTGACCTTCAGGTTCCACATGTACCAAACCCTATCAAAAATGACCGATTTTGTTCAGTGTGGGTTCGACTTCCAAACTAGACACGTTGAACCGAAATTCCAGGAATCTTAAAAAGCGTAAGAACTACAAGACTGGACTTGGGTAAAGCATACTTCCGTTAAGCTTATGCTGTGATCAAAAGTTATGAGTATGTTCAAGGAATGTTTGCAGTTTATTGTTCAGCACAGCTTTATATTAATACAATTCTACGGTTCGTATTCCGTAAGAAAAAATACATCATTACAGATTAGAAATATACATTATACAACGTCAATGCAACTTACATGCGTCATGAAAATACGTAAACAGAGCCAAAGGTCCGAGTCTACTCGCGTAAAGATTTGCAAAAAAATTCGACAGAAAGTGGTGACAGTAGAGTAAAAATTCGCGACTTTATGTAATTAAACTGGTATTATGTGACTAAATAATGTAATACTGCATTTAAATTAAAAGAAAGGACACCCAGCCCTTTTAAAACAACAAAAAATACGATCCAATACAACTCACCGGTTCGCAGAGCGAGCGCCATCTTGGATTTACATTGCATAATAGCCTCGATTCTGAGTAAAGTCGCGAGAGGAATGGGCATCATATGGCATAAACTGTACCTGAGGGATCCCCTCTCGAGTTATTCTGTAGCTATTCCAGAGCTATATAAGTTGGTCCCTATAACCTGTATAGTATAGCTTCTTTTGTTAACAGTGCTAGGGGTTTTATCAGCTATTATTTCGTCCTCCAATCACTGACCGTGTCTGGGGAACTACATGGTCTCTGAGGAGCACCCGAGGATAGACTAACATCCTTGACACCATCACTTCAAACTGGGCACATCCTACTAAAAGTTCACGTTTGACTTTTCTGTGTACAGCTGAATTACACTGCAACACTCTGACACAAAAGGGAAGCGCTAATGTGTTTATTCAATTGCTCACCCAAATTTCTGAGTCAATCGAAAGTAGTGCGAATGGAAAACAAAACTTATTGAAAATGATCGGCCCTAACATGAGAAGAAACATATTCTTCGTTTTACAGGTTGGTTATTTTCATGTCCACGTTAAACAAAATCATCGTATCATTTTGCCACATGAACAAATCTTTACTCTTAAAAGCGGAACGATGTGAACTGACCCCAAAATAAAACAGAATAGAATTTAAGAATATCTGAGATTCAATGGTGCGATAACGATACGCCATCTGGCACAGACGGCAACAAAACAAGGGCCGTTAGCATCTCTTACCAAAGAGAGGTATTGTCACTCATGGGGATTGCAAATCGTTCAGATCACAAACGTTAGAGACGAAATGGACCAGCATAAAATATGGTTGCTTAATATTAGGAGCAAAGAAAAACTCCTAGAACCATATAGCATTGCAAGAGCGAAATAATTTTTTTAAAATAATTTAGGGTGCGTTTCTGGACATGTTCCGAATATTCCAAAATGAACACATGCTCGTGAAATGCTACTTAAAGAATTATCCATTTGGTTATTTGTCATTATAGGGAAATAGATATATCATAGTCCTTTTTAGGTATTCGTTTTTAGAATGCACAGAAATGGTGTCCAAACTAAAGACATGCCCCTGTAGTTGCAGAGGAACTAAGAGGGTCTGAAACCGGTTTCATTTTCCTTTATGTCGGATCCGAAATTATGCTTATTCTCTCGACATGCATTTAAGGTTGGCAGGTGTGCCAGTAGTCCATTAAAACAAATTTTCATCGATCAGTAGTTTATTAGTTTCGGGAATGGAAATATCGGTTATTTGTGAAACAAATTCATTCTTCTTCTTGAGCACTGGGCGTTCTTAAGATTTGCGATGTTGAGGGCAATGAACCGGAACGATTTTTGTTGAGCAAATCCATCGTTTAATTTTAAGATGAGAGGTATTAGAATTTCAATACTGGTTAGGGATTTTCTCAGCTGACTCGTCTATGAGTTAGCGTCTTCGTTTACTTGATCATCACTAAGTAGGAGAACTTACAACACACATGATTCTAAGCCTTTGGGAGACGCCGGCTTAACTCAGTACACAGCGCATTCGAACTTCCCGATCTTCTCAGCTCATTCTATGGATCTCTATGGTACAAGTGTGATCGAATCTTCTGGGCCCTCCTGAAAAATTGGTTTTGCTAACCAGATGAGCTCAGAGATTACTAAGAAGCACTTCCAGCGAAAAACGTACGTAAACACTTTTTAAGGCCACACATGTAAAAAACGAATATCAAATTGAACACTTGAGAGAAAATAACCAGTGGAAAGCTTTTAAAAAGATTAACTCTTAGTGATGGGAAAACCAAGGTCAGCCGTCAGATTTTAGACACAACTACAGAGGGAGCTACTGATTAGTGAGTGCATCACTTGAACTTTGGACCAACTTGGCCAACACATACTGAGAACCTATGCGCGGGCTAACATAGACCTTGAACCATCCTAAATGCCACATTTTGCCCGCTAATCAGAACCAATAAATAATGCAACCATATCCCTAAACATAGCAACTTTAACAGCTTGACATTTTCGTTATTAACTGACTCCAAATACATCGATCATAATCACTCATTATCACATGATGTACCCTGCGGTAGTATGGACTTTTCTGTTTCTTTGCAGCTCCAAGTCATGTGTGTAAGAGCATTTGGCGCGGGTGAGTGATGTCGCAAATGTTAGCCTTTCTGCGTACCAAAGCGTGCCTTAAAGGTTAATTAAGCAAAATGTTAAACAAGATGTTTTCTGCAAACGAGGAAAAGGGAAGTAGTATGGAAGTAGCCTGCGTTAAGTGAAGAAAGTTTTTCATCTGTAAGTTGTAAGTGCAAGACCTGTGCAACTATACGTCAGGTTTTCATGCAATCACACTGAAAAACACGTACATTGAAAATCAGACGTAACAATCGAAGTTCCAAGCATTCACAACGACGAGTGGTATGTCGCTATAATTGCGTGGTCGAGGTTGAGAAACTGGCGCCAGTTTGTATCCCGATTTGTAACTAACCGCTAGGCGTCGTATTGCAAAGTTTCCAAACTCAGACATTTGTTTTTAATCTAGTTTGTCCTTTCCCTGTGGACTTGGCTTTCCTACTGGACGCATCTGGGAGCATTGGACTAAACAACTATCAAAACATGAAGAAGTTTGTTAATGAAATTATTGATAACTTTCACGTTTCGAACAAAGGTTAGCATTACGATTTGCACGGTGTATGATGTACAGTAATATGACAAGCACCAGCTAAAAAGTGAAATAGGCCTTTCACTAGTTCACTCCAGCCTCTTTTTTCCACTGAAGCGCGTCCGAGTGTTTTATGGTGAACGCTGTTCTTTTAAAATGATTTATCTTGTACTTACTATACTCGCTTTAAAAAAGACGCTAAAACGATGGCCTACTGGTGGTCCAGGAGAATGAGAACGAGAATGTCTCGGAAACGTGGCATGTTCAGTTTTGGGATTTTATTGGAACAAAAAAAAAATGCTAATTGGCCATTTTCGACTTCACCTCAGCCTCATTTTCAAAGCGAGTCCAAATGCGAAGTGCTTATATACGAAAATTAATTTTCATTCTTATGTTGAATAAAACTGTACTAATTACCATAACAAACGTTTTGTACGGAGACTAGCTTTGAAAAAGAGACTGCAGTTAACTCGGAAATCGTTCGCGTTCCTTCTCGCGGCTCACAGCGATAATAGACCTTTTCACGGTTAACGACGCTACATTGGTTGGGAGGCAAACGCGAATGAAGTTACAGTGAATGTATGGGATTTTCGATGACTTTGAAGCGCTGGGACGCCGTTACGAAAAGGCCGATTTCCAACATTTGCCGCTATTTTTATCAATACTAATATCATTCATTTAACAGAACATTAGGCCAGTAAAGAGGTATGTAGTCTGTAAATTGGAACTATAAATCTTCTTATGTCGCTTCTAATTTCGCGGCAATTTACATAATTATGATTTCAAGAACTTGTATGAAATCTTCAAAATATGTTTACGGTCGTTGTAACCTGAATCTGCTTTTTGTACTTCATGAAAATAATGTCAGTAGAAATGCCTTTTAAAAGACGGAGTTGCAGAGGTTCAAAGTCGACCAAAATCCCATACCTTCACGGTAATTTTAGCCGTGCTTGCCCCCCCAACCAATATGGCATCATTATCCGTGGAAAGGTCTGTTAATCTGCAACTTAAATCACGACGTTAGAAATCAATGTTGACAATCTTTCTGACATGTCATTTACTCTCTACAGGCACGCACGTAGGTGTCGTCAGTTTCAGCGATGGGGCGCAAACAGAGATACCGTTCACTGCCCAGCAAGAGATGCATAAGATAAAGACTTCGGTTCTTGCAATCAGCTATCATAATGGTGGCACACGCATAGATCGGGGACTTGAGAAGTGCCGCAGGGAGTTATTTTCTGCCAACTCCGGAATGAGAGCAAATGTTCCACACGTATTGTTGGCTATAACTGATGGCAAGAGCAATAACGGTAAGCCTTTAACTCTTGGACTTTCTAAAGCATTTATCACATTCGAGGAAAGTCAAGGGTGTTGAAGTTTGTTCTTTGTAACACCTTCGGCTACTTACTAGTCGGCGTGGCGGGAAGTGTCATCCAGTCTACGGTCAACTCTATCGTATTTTATAGTTCATTGCATTCACCTAGAATTTTCTTCGAGTTCACACTGACACCCTTTGACACAGGTTATGTCGCCAGTACCAAACAAGAGTCCCAGGACCTTAAGGATGCAGGGATTTCTATTTTTGCAATTGGAATTGGCTCCAGTGTGCATCCAGGCGAGTTGAAAGGCCTGGCATCTCAGCCGAGTCAGGTGTTTCAGGTTGCGTCAGTTCCGGAATTGTTACCGTCAGGTAACGGTTTGAAGATTTCTCTGGCTCTGTGTTCAGGTAACTGAGAGAAAAATTATGTTAACAAAAGCGCAGTGAAAATGTGGTCATCTAGGCCGTACTGGTGTTGCCGCTAACTAACACCAGTTGCCAATGTACTGCTCTTGTCACTCGAACATATAAAATTAATATCTTCTCCCCACCGTGTAGTATCAGTAATATCCTCTGTGTATTAAGAAAAATGGACGTGATCTCAAAGGTGGTTCCCATATGCTCGCAGACGAACGTAGCTTCTCCGGGATTGCAGATATCGAACAATGACTGCAAACGATCGCAAGAGGCCTCAAGGGCCGGCTTTTAGAAAGCGTTGGACAAGGCTGTCAGATTAAAGAAAGTTTGAGCACGCGTAGCACGTGACTACCTCGCAAATGCTTCCCTCACCCGACTTCTAAGTGAATTTATGAAATCAAATGGTAGTGGTAACAATACGATGGTAACAATAGACCATTTCCGAATTGCTGTTTGCTTCGGTTTCAAAGCGAGTCCTGGTGCACAACCATTCAAATGGAAATGAGTTTTCATTTTCATGCAAATCAAACTCATTATCATTTAAATGGTTTAGCACCAAGACTCGCTTTGAACCATTTCCTAGTTTGGTGTGTGCCTCCGGTTCAAAGCGAGTCTTATAGCGCCAAGCCATTCAAATGATGATGACTTTGATTTGCATGAAAATAAACAACTGCTGTGCACCAGGACTCGCTTTGAAATCGAGGCAAACAGCAATTCGGAAATGATTTTGATGGTTATGATTTCTAATTTGTTCTCCATTTTTTTAGTTGGCAGGAAGTCGCGTGCAGTCATCTTTCCGGTGGTCACACAGCACACTCTCAAGCATCACATCATAATGTCACGAATTACATTCGATGATCTGGAGTGCTCATTGTTGTGCATCAGACACAGCTCATGTTATTCATTTAATTTCCATTCATTCTCTCGGCTCTGTGAGCTTAACTACGCCAGCAGAACCGACTTTCCAAAAGACTTTAGTTTTAATCGTGGTTCTGCTTACAGCGAACTGGACTTTTCGCCAGTCGAGGCAGTGTGAACGGCCCAAAAGAGTTATGCCTAGTTTATGGAGGGGGATTTGGGACAAAATTCGGAAATGGATCGTACCTTAGGGGAAATCGGTCGTACCTCTAGGGAAGAGGATCGTACCTTGAGGGAAATGAATCGTAGCTCTGGGTAAATGGATCGTACTTTGAGAGAAACGAATCGTCCTTATAGGAAATGGATCGTACCTCAAGGGAAAT
>BLFK01000383.1:3994561-4005146 GCA_014634185.1 Astreopora myriophthalma | reverse complement strand
GGGGGGGGAGGCATTGCGCGACAACTGGGAAGGATACTAGTGTTTTGCCAATGTGCTGAAAACTCTAAACCAGGACCGATTTATATAGGTTTAAGCTGTACTGTCGTTGAGAACACACGTTTCTCAACGAAAAGAGCGCTTCAATATTGATATAATATCTTTTTTGGATAATATCAAGACTAACTATTAATAGATTGTGCACAATTCAACTCATTTTATGGCGTTTTCGTATGTAAATTCAGTTGCAGTTGCAGTACTTTGAATATTATTGCAAAACACGTTGACTTTTACATCGTTGTTCGAGGTACATAGTGTGCAATGGTTTTACTTACATTTCTATTGTTATGTGTTATTGTTGACTTAGATAAGTTCAGTTGCACTGATTTGAAATAAAAGACTACTGTTGAGTTCCAAAAATGGTACATACTTTATATCTTAGAAAATTCTTCTACAAATCTGCAAACTTTGCATTATATTGACTGTCTCGTTGGCACTTAGCGGTAGATACTACTAGTTTACAATATGTGGAAAATCAACAATGTGCCGAACCATTCCTTTTGTTTTTTAATTGAAGTGTTTACTTATGTTTTTGTCGCATTTAAAAGCCTTCACGTGTCGCAGGTTAGCAATTCAACTGCCACTTGCGTCAGAAATTACAAAAACATTGACGATTGATGTTCTCGGTCGAAAGAGAAGGGCCATGGTGTAAATTCTGTCTGTACCGCGCTCTTTCGGCTGTTTTCTTCCGAACCACAAACCACTATTCCGGGACTTAAAGAGTAGCTGAGTGGTCACTAACGCCGGGTTCCCTTTAAGCCATGATAACTGTTGCTCTTTGGTTGGAGATAAACATCAAGTTTAGCCGAACCATCAATTGCATATTCAATGTCACTTCCTAAACCAGTGTCATTTGAATCTGAATCGCTGTTTGCTGACTGCGGTGGAGTCCTGCAGACCGGCTGTCTGTTTCTCGTCTTTTGAAGCCTTAAAACCTTTTTGCCTTCGTTAATACTTCGCCGCAACAACTCTTTACTTCCGCGTACATCGCTCATAGAACTTCGTACACTCCTTTCCCCCATGTTCTTGTCTTTTCTCCTCGGTGACTCCTTTTCATGAAATATTTCCTCGGCTCTTCTATCTAGATCTGCTTCCCTTATCAGAGACAAATTGTTCGTCACTTGGTCAAAAGTTCGACCATCTACGTGATCTGATTTAAAATCGACCCAACAAACCCCTTGCTTTCCTTTGCTCAAGTTTTCTGAAGATCTCAAAGGGTCCCTTTGGATACAGCGTACAATTCCGAAATCATTTTCTCGGTGGTAGTTCGGCAAGTTGTAATGACCATTCACCAACATTACCTCTTTTGAGAGTCGTGCCGTATCCACGGTGTGTGGTCTATAACTCGGTAGAACGCAACGTGTTCCTCTTACCGGAACATCCGGCTTTTTAATCTCTTCTAGAGGATTGATGGGAGGAAACTGTTTAATTGGCAGCGTTACTGTGCTCCTTGATCTGAGGAGGCGAAACCTGGCAATTGACGTCGTGCTCTGAGAGAGCCTCATTCGGTTATTTCGCGTCAGCTTCTCTCCGGAAAAACAATTTAAATCGTGAGAGAAGCTGAAACTTTGGCAGCTTTTGCTTCTTGTTTTCAATTTCCGTTCTTCCGTTTTGTTGTTGTTTTCATCGAAGAAGGGTTTTTCATTCAGGTTGATCACTAATTTAGTTCCTTTTTCGGTGTCATTTTGGTCACATTGACTAAAGGCACGGTTGGACCTTTTCATCATTCCTTGCTTGTGGTTAAAAGCATCCCTAGTGTCCGAGTACTTGGAGTTCTCCACGCATTTTCGAACAGAGATGGAAGCAAACTCTCCGCTTTCCTTTTCACTAGCATTCTTTGGTAGAAAATTCGCAGCCCACGTTCTGCAGACAAAACCCTTCTGAATTGTCCTACATATTTGTCCTTGATCTGGCTTCGCCCGTTCCTTTGGCTCTTCTGGAACTTCTGTTGCCGCCTCCTGCTTTCTCTGCTTGGAAAACTGAACCTTTTTTCGCAAAGATCCAGTGCTGCGAATCCTCGCGTTATGTTTTTGGACCCAACTGTTGGCGTCTCGAAGACGCATTTGTTTTCGTAAGTCTTCGCTCGTGAGTCTTTGCTGTGGCTTCGAATTGGTTGGACTGGAATACGTCTCACCATATGCGTTGTTCACTGTGATTGGTTGGATGTAAATATTGTTGCTGTAGCCTTTCCAGCCCTAAGTGAAAGAAACAAAAAACGAGAATCTGAATGGAGATAAGTGTGTCATTTCACCAAATTTTCCAGTTGGTACCAAGAGCTAAAATTGCATGCGAAAACAAAACAACACCACATGAGTCGGGACAAACATTATTCTTGCATCGTTCGGATTGCATTTATTTTCCTCTTTCGGCCAGTTTTGTCAGCTTACATTGATTGTTGGACTAAGTAAGTGAACTTTAATAGCTCAGCTCGACTGAATAGCCGAGCTAATTAGCGACACCTATCAGTATTAAAATAAAACTCACACTAACGATTCAGCACTTATCTCTTCCACTGTGCTGTGAACCAAAACCAACATTTAACTCATTATAAAGGCCAATCACCACACGCCAAGATAACCAAATGACCCAATCAGAACTGAACCAAATACACGGTGCTGGTATTAAGCGCGGGAAAATGAGCGCGAGCAACTGAAGTCACCATCACAGGTTTTAATTTTACTTTTCACGGCATTAGATGAGAGAGCGTGAGATTTGTTGGCCAGGGCGGCCTCTGCACCGCCGCTCCCTCCAGTCAGGATTTTTTTTTCTTAATAGGAAGAAGTGGCCGTACTCAGCAGGCTGGGCGCAGTAAAACAAGACCAAGTTTACTCAAGTTTCGGTACTCTAGTGATAACCGCCCTATACTGCACAATAAGCTAACAATCAAACTTTTTGTTTGGTTAAAATGAATCATTTTCCTCATTGAGATAATTCATAAGGCACAACAAGGGTCGTGATGTTCATCTCCACCGTTTACCTCTAGTGCGCCCTCTTCGCAAAGGCTGTTATTCACTTTTCCCACGTGGAGATGTGAGGGAACTGGGGTGACGGCTGAATTTATAGGAAGGCGAGGATCCTCAGTCCCAGAGTCATGAAATGATGCATTTATCTCCCGCGGATTCACTGTAGGGAGGTCAACATTTAGGCCTTGACGGCTGTCACTGTTGTCAAGGAATCTGACGTCCGTTTCTTGTTCTTGACGCTTGAACATCACAGACACTTTGATACGTTCTTGTGCGCGTGTCACATCAAAATTATTTTCTTCACCTTCTTCTGTCATTTTAAACAGCTGCAAATCAGACATGTAGCAGCTCTCGCAAGGTCTCACATCGCTGACTTGATATTCTTCCAGACAACAATAAAACAAACAACAGAAAGAATGCGTAACATGCATCTAAACCGAAAAACAACAGAAGCTTCTACACTACCATTAGAATTACAAGCTTACGAAAGCTGCTACACCACTGTTTCAAATGGATAGTTATTGTTAGGGCTGATAATGTTACTTTAAGTTAGTTATATATATCTTATTAACCAAGCGCGAGGGCCGTACTGGGAGAATATCGGCCCGAGGTCTTGACAGTACGGACCGAGCGCAGCGAGGTCCGTACAAAAAAGACCGTGTGCCGATATTCTCCCAGTACGGTCCCGAGCAAGCTTGGTTAATAAGAGATTTATTATACGACTGAAGAAAGCTTTGAAGGTTTTCAAAGCTCATTCGGGACATTCAGGACAATGCCCAGTCCAATACTTAGAGAATATTGGACCGGCAATAGAGCATTTTGATTGGTTGATTTTAGTTATTGGCCCTCTGACTACCTGAGTCGTGTAATAATTGTTGTTATCATCATCATCATAAAAACGCAAACTCTATTCACGAGTCACGCTTATTAATCATTAACCAATCATTCCTAACTAGAAGACATTTTTTGTCCCTGTAGCACAGAACGATGCTCCGCCGGATTTAGTAGAGAGGGGCGGGGAGGAGGGGGTACTCATTTACTCGTAAAACAACACCGCCGGATGCAACTATGTTGAATCGAGACCAGCCGAATGCAATATATGACAGCAAGCCCAGGACGCCAACACTGGTTACCAAAACTCTTAGTACTCGCTTTGTTGCTAGCGGAAACATTCTTCAATAGCTAACTAGACAAAGTTTCAACCAGCGTAACTATACCAGTTATTAAAAGGTATAACTTCTGCCTGCACAGATCAGATTTCTCTTCGATTTCCATTTATTTTGTCTAACCTACTTTCCATCCGTTTGTCTGAGGTGCTAACGACAGTCAGAATGATTGCCCTTCCGTTCCTTATCAGGTTTCCGTAACGTGTATTTGACTTCAGTACGTTGTTGAAAGTGAAGAATGATCATCGCATATATACTTCACAGTACGTTGTTGAGAAAATACTTGCCTTTGTTTACTTTAACAAATCGAAACGCCGCCATTGCCTAACAAAGCTCTCGTCGACATAAAGAAGTTCACCTTAAGCACCCTCACCGGGATTTCTATCCGGATATGGCTTTCTTTACACAGAGCAAAAAATTACTCTAGCTGGCCAGTTACCGTACTTTCAGGGAAACGGAGTTTCCGGATTTACTGAGTCAGTTGTTAAAGTTTACAGTATGCCTAACCGAACATATTTGGTGCTTGATTCCATTAAATGTTCGATTCTCGCTTCAATGATCTTGCTCAGTACCTTCTCGAAAATATAAATTTGATTTACAGGGTAAATCTCACAAGAGAAATTTGCAACTTTGTACTTACTTTGAATCGATCATTCAGTTCTAAGTTATTCTGAAGCCGCCTGGCAAGCCTGCTTACACTTACTAATTCGAAATCCCACTTTCATCGCTGAATTAAGTTTGCACGTATTTCTTTCAATACTTTAACTTGGTTCTTTCAATTTCCGTCCAAGTACCACACTCCCATAAATCCATAATCCCTTCGTTTGATATGTTAATAGCCTATTCAATAGATCTTAGTTTATGCGAAGATATTAATAAGTTTTTCGCTTTTGTATTGGCAGCCTTTGCTTCGAACAAACACGAGACAATTAAAAGTGAGTGCTTAAGTACTCATTTGTACCTGTCAGTTGTTGGCGAGGGGGTAACTCAGAAATGCAAATGTATTTAACTGTAATTGAGCTCAACAACAAAGCAGGCTGTAAAATGTTTACGATAAAGTGAGACATATTGTTTAAAATAATCATTTCAGTGCCGGTACAGAAACAAACCGACAGCGAGTTTGTAAAAGACAAGTCACTTTTTTCAACTAGCATTGGTCCAGAGTTGAAATGAGTTTAATCTTTGTTATGGCAAACCTTAAAAATGGACAGCACCTAACTCACCCCATTCGCATCAATCCTCTTCCGTCGTCTCTAAAAGGGCGTTTTCCTCCAACCGAAAATTAACGATCAAAACGGTCAGACCCGGCTAAGCGCGTCCGTAAGATCGATGAAGAGACTCTTAACTCAAAATGGCCACGTGATCTCAAGTGAAAAGCAGCAGTACTCATAATTTAAACGAGTTGTTGTTTTATTCAGTGACAGGTTATTTGAGCTGAGAGAGAATTGTAAACAATCACAGTGATTCACCAAAAATAAGAAGTTAGAACATGATACTGTGCAACACAAGAAAACATTGAAGAAAAGAGCGAAACGATGAATTGATTAATCCACAAACACACTTGATGATTTGTTTGATAGCATGAAACGAAACTAATTCTTCTTAAAAAGCAAACCTGTTTGGAAAATTTTGCATATGAATACCACATATCATGATTTCACATTGAATGTAGAGGAAAACGATAAAAACCACTCACTATACGTAACTCAACAAAAAAGGTTTTTGCAAAATATTTCGTTTACAAATTCCATGGAACCGGTACAAAACACGATTTCCAAAATGCTGCGATGGGTTGACACAAGGAGGTTCTTTCTAATGTAACGATGGATTGCTATATCACATGCAATCCAGTTTTGACTCCACGTATATTTACTAAAATTTTAGTGGCAACAAATTATCTCGTGATCTTTAATATCTGTACATTGGTGAGTCGACCTCCAAATTACTCAAACATTTTGTCATTTCCCTTGACGCCGTCAAGGTCCGTTTACACGTACGATTTTTGTCGCGCAATTCAGTGCAATTTTTGACGCTCAACTCGATGCAATGTTTGTCGCGATTTTGTCGCATCCCCCAGTTTATGGCGCGTTCGATTGACTCTATTCTGGAATAAGAAATGGAAAAATTCCTACATTTTTCTTTGAAGTAAGTTTACGAAGACACCTTTATAACAATTTGCCGGTAAATGATGTTGAAAATCTCCTTTGTGTTCCGATAACATCAAATTTCTCCTAAGGGTGATTTTTCGAACTAAACCTCCATATTCTTATTCCGGAATAACGTCAATCGAACACACCCTCAGATTACTCGATCTTGTTCTCATCTAAATTCAGGGTTGTCCTGGCCAGTTTATCAGCAGCCGATGGTTTTATTCCAGCCACTGAATGGTCTCGTAAAACAGTAATCCCCTACTTCTGACACAAGTAGACAGTGATCTCTGATGACCGGCTCCATAAGGAGTCCCACGACACCGGCAAAAAAAGTCCCGCCCCCCATTCCGATGGTCGCGAAGCCCATGGCAAACTCTTTTATCCTAGCATCGGTGTCCGAAACCACCACAAAAGCGTTCGTGAAAGCCGCGCCCGCTTCCAGGCCAGCGGCAAAGATTAATACGAAAACAATCCATACGTCATGTAAGAACCTGTACCATGCCGCCAGCGTGAAAAATACTAACTGGCCGAACAACAACAGAGACAAAATCCATATTCTCCGGATAGCAAAAACGTTAACAAGGCTAGGTTTCAGCGACGCGATGACAGCAAGATATGACCTCGCTATAAATTCACCGCTAAGGAATATAAAAATGTAATATCTGTAGTGAACCCTTGGAGGGAAGGGTGCGTTTGGAAAAGCCATTGTTGTGATGACGGCCTGGATGATGACGTATTCGCTGACGTAACAAACAAAGAGAGCAAAAACTAACGGAAGCACTTTTCCTGCTGCCGAAATTTTTTCTTTCCACGTTAAAGTTGTTTGCGACTCTGTACTTTCTGACTCGATGGCTTTTAACGAGTGCTTTTTGTCCATAACGGCATAAAATAATAAATAGAGAAGAGGGGAACCAGCCATTATCATCATGGTGTTATTTGGCGAGACACAGCTCCATGTTGTTAGACCTAAAAGATAAAAAAGGAAAAGTGGGCAAGAATCTTAAAAGAAGCGCTTGCACATGAGTGGGAAATTAAAACTGCGAAAGAAAGAGCCATTTGAACAAAAGCGAAACGAGCCTCCACCTCCTTTGCCCAAACAAAAGTTTCCTTGAAAAGTAAGAGTGAGAATTAGATCTTCTGCCGGTCGAGGCGGAAAGATTACTCCATGTTCTGATTTGTATTTTGTTGAAACGATTTAGAACATTTGAAATGCCTTGTACGCATCAAAGTAATAAAAGAAAAACTTGAGGCCTGTACACCTTAAAAGCTCGAATTGGAATGGTAAATTTTGCGATTTTATTTCTTAAGAAGCTCATAACAAGAAACAAAAAGAGCATAAAAGGCCAACATCCCGTGGTGCACCAATGCCTTGTTGTAAAACACCGTTTCAGTTGGAAAAGCAGCAAACCTTACCTGTGTAATATAGAGGACCTAAAATAAATCCTGAGCCAGTACCGGCGGAATAGGCAGCGACTGTCACTTTTTCGTAATAAGCCGTAAGGGTAAAAAAAGACACCTCCCCAATGCCAGCTCCCAGGGAAGTTGTACAGATTCCCACTAATTTGAGGTAGACTTCCTTAGCGTAGACAATTATAAACAGACCTGCTGTAAAAAATGCATAAATTGCCACTATCCGCACAACATAAGGTACTTTGTGTATAAAATAGGGCGCAATCATTGTCACTAGAAAGTACGGTCCCACGTTTGTCACCAACACGGCGGCGGTAGGAATAAACGTACCAGCCAATATGTCTTGCGCTCCTGAGATTATCACAGAATAAACTGTGTAAATGAGCGTGCCAAATGCGTAAAAAGCAACAAGGTTCTTTACTGCTTCTTTCTTAGTCTTTGTCGTTTGTTTTTCCTTAAAATCGTCTTGCTCATCGCCTTGTATTTCTTGGTCCTTCGTTACTGGCTCCTCCACTTCAGTCTCGCCTCTCTCCGGCGAAGTCGACGTCTCCATTTTGAGTCACTGACCCTCTATCGGAGATATTAAAGGCAACGTGTTACCCAGATAATTACTTGCGATTCCTCGACTTGGTGACCCTATTGATTGTGTCGGTAGTTAAAGCGAAAAGGCACGCAGATTTCCGACGAAACATTGACAGTACTTGAAAAAAACATATGGCGGCTGGCGCGTCTCACGTCATGTCACCCAAATCGTCAGTAAATTTTGATTGTTTGGAAGCACATTTCTTGCGCTTACGTTATTCAACCTGGTGGTCGGCGCAATGAAGCGAACCAAACAAGTGATTTATCTAAACAAGTTGTGACCACAGTGGGTTTTCTATAAGCAAATCAAAATAACCTTTCCATGCGTTCCTGCTACGGTTGGACGAACAAACACTGAGAGTTTTCTGTCGGACACGTTTAAGAGTACGATGTGAAAGTTTCCGCTGCAGATGAAAAATTACCTAATATTTTTAATAAAGTTTTCTGTTACTCATTGACGTTTCGTTCTCGAAAATAAAAACCAATGACGTCCTAAACAGGTGGCAATTTCGTCCACCAGCTCTTACGGCCAGTCTTCAAAGAAAAGATTTGCTTTTCAATCCAAATAACACATGCTTTGACAATCCTCTTTCTCTTTAATCACCTTCAAGGTTATACAATTTATTCTTTAGCCTAATTTTTATGTAACAATCTCGAGAATGTTACCGGTTATGTGCAAACCAAACTAGTTCTGGGCACTAGTTTGTTTACTTTTACCCTAATTTGCTATAATTTTTTCGTTTACTGTCGATGACTTATTTACAAACTCTGCCACCCTGGGATCGAGTGAAACAGTAGCTGCTATTGGCAACCACACTTAAACAATGGCGACGCAACCAAGGCTCGATAAACAGTCCTAGTAAGCCAGCGGTAATTGCTCCAGCTCCAGTGGCTGCAGAAGCGTATCCCAAAACAAATTCTCTGGACTTTGGATCCTCGATTTCGGTGTAAACCGATAGCATATTCACATACATGATGCCAATAATCAGGCCACCGATGAAAGCAAGAATCAAGACTATGGAAACGTCTGTCAAGAAGCGGTACCAGGCCGCAAACAGAAAGAAGACTAAGAGGGAAAACTCTGCCGCCGCGAGAAACCATATCTTGCGGGTGACAAACTTCGGAGCCACGCGCGGCAACAGATACGACAGCACGATTAAATACGATCTGCCAAACAGTTCACCAAACAGAAAAATGAAGATGTAGTACTGGTAATGGTCGCGGGGAGGAAAAGGCGCGCTTGGGAAAGCTATTGTCGTGATGACGGATTGAATGATCAAATATTCTGCAGTCCATGCGCTGATTATAGAAAAAATTATCGGCCAGACGCTTTTCAAAGCACACAATTTGTCCCTCCAAGTCAAATGGTCATCTTTGAGTTCTGCTCCGGGTTCGTCTTCATCAACGGGTGAGTATTGAATGTCCTTGCGGGTGATCCCTGGGGCTGTAGGCTGCCTACCCTGTGAATGCTTTCTCTCCATGAGTGAGTAGAAAATCAACAATAGCACCAAACTCACCGCCATAATGGACATGACAACGGTTGGAGAGAAACACGCCCATGTTGTCATGGCTGTGCAACAGAGAAAACAAAAAGAGGCTTGTTAGTGCTAATGTCAGGCTCTATTCATCTATTTGGGGAAGGCGTGTCCAGGGATATAGGGACTGATCCAAAGTTATGTTTCGCTCCCATTTCTCAGTTGTACATGAAAAGAACCAGGAGTTAAAAAAAAGCTGCAGCAGTAACGCCGATCGATTAAGACATCAGTCTAAAATGTCAGCCGTTTCTTCATGTTGAGAACCTCGTGATTATTCCTACGAGTTCCCATGATTTGCATAAATTGAAGAAAATTCTTTCGGAACTGAAATTCAAAACGAAAGCGTAAAAAAAAGTGTTCTCTTTTTTCATATCATTGTTTTGACCAATCAAATGGCTTAGCATGAAAGTGATCAACAGCTCATTATTTATGCCATTTATTGCTCACACAGAGGTGTGTGCTCGTAACCGTGGCAACCACTTTTCGCGGGAATTTCAAAACCTAAAAATAAACTCGTCTGCTCCTAGCACGCTGGTGGCCTGTGCCATTACGTACGGATGCTCCTACTTGATGGTACTTATGCGCTCCTGTTGATGGTAAATTTTGTGATAGCGGAAGGTAAAGCGCTCTGCAAGCGGCCCGTGTTGGGAATTAACGTACAAGTTTATGTATGCATGGAACAAATGGATCATTCTTAATTGCACAAAGTTTAGAATTTCTTG
>BLFK01000383.1:3961837-3972185 GCA_014634185.1 Astreopora myriophthalma | reverse complement strand
TCGCTGTTTTAATGTTCCTGCATGTACGAGAGTACTGTTTTTAGGGAGCGAATAATTTTTAAGCTTATTGGTCGTGGGACTCTGTCAGCTGTGTGAAGTTGGCTTCTTGTGATTGTTGGCTCGGTAGAGGCGATTTTTGCGCGGACTGGAATGTCCTTAAGGGATTTTTCCTTTTTCTAGGCTACAATGGGTTCGCGTTTGAAAATTGCAGAGAGACCCTGTTGGTTCTGTCTAATGTACCAGTATTTCACGAGCGCCATTTTAAGATTTCGACCGGCCAGTTGTAGCTTGCGGCAAACGGTAGAATCTCATATCTTTGTTTTGATTTCGATCGTAGTGGCTCTTTTCTGTCTCTAAATTGAACTTCGTTGAGAATGTTTCTAACGAGTTTCTTTGGGTATCCTCTGTTGTAGAGTCGTTGTTCAAAATCTCGTTTGTAATTCTCGAAGATCTCTTTTGACTCAATTGCTTCGTAAGAGGCGTAATGCATTCTCCTTTGATAAAACCCCGCCTTTGTGTTTTAATTAAGGGTGGCAGGTAGCGAAGTGTGTATATTGAAATGTTTCGGTTGCTTTGAAATGAGTTCGTATGCATGTCTAGAATATTTTGAGGCAGTTGAGAAGCGTGGTCCTTTGAAGACCTCTGTGTCAAGGACAACAGCCTGTGATGTTGATAGTTCATGGGTGAATTTGATGGTGGGATGAAATGAGTTTGCGAAACGAGTGAAGTTCTCAACTTCTTGTTCTGATATTTCCCATAAGGTAAAGATGTCAATGATCTGTGAACCTTTTCCAGACGAGTAGTTTGAAAGGACTAGTCTCTAGAGGTCAGTCCTCGAGGTCTCCGATGTAGATGATCGAGAAGGCGACAGCCATTTTAGTTCCCATATAGCGATGAGGTCAGCGATGCCGTGTGTTTGTCCGAAATGTTTGCCGTTAAATTTGAAGAAATTTTCTTCGAGGATGAGTCGCATTAATTCCCTTGGGTAGGCCAGGAATGGTAGGTTTTGAGTGATATTGTTTTTTGTACTGGCGGCAAGTAACGTCCATTTCTTCTGTGTAGGGAATGTTTACCGTAAGGGAACTGATATCGACGGCGTAGCTAGTAGGTTGCCCTTTGCCATTGGGGTGTTTTCGATAGAGTTGATGATGTCAGTGGTGTCTTTTAGATAAGATTTTTGTTTGGTCGCGATGGGTTTTAAGAGTGAATTGACAAAACTAGAAATACGCTCTGTTGGACCACTACTACCGGAGACTATCGATCTTCCGACTGGTGTTTTCTCCTGTATTTTTGTCAGTGTGTAGAATTCGGGTGTGCTTGGATGTTCATTAACCTTGTTTAGCTATTTGTGGGTCATGTCGTCTATGTATTCCTAACGGTGTAATTTGTCAACAACTGTTTTTAATTTTCAGGTAGTTTCTAGCACAGTCGGTGCTGGAAGAGGGTTAGAAAATCTATTGTCCGAGAGTTGTAGGTAACTTTATACGATTTTCCGTGTGGTGTCGAGAAGGTTTGTTCCCTTATCAGCTTTCTTAAGGTTTAGTTTTTTGTTCTTTTTGAGCTTGTTTATGGCTGCGGGTTCGCCCGGTGTAATGTTGTCGAGACTAGGGCAGAATATCAGGGAAGATAGTTCTAACTTTGTGTAATCCTGCAAGTACTGTTGTTCTAAGGCAGCCTAAGGTTGTGGCGGTGGCTGCTAGTTTGATTTCACTTGGAAGGGGTGAGGTTTGGTTTTCTTGTTTTTCGCCAATAACAAGTTACGAAGCTTACAAAGGCAAGAAATCGGGTCGCGTATTAAGACCGAAATCACAATTATTTCACAATCTAATCAAGTTACCTCATGACAATGTTGCATTCCTTGTGGGGTGTCTACTTTTTGAGCCGATCTGAATCGATTTTCGCCTGCGGCGTCCCTCTTGATATAAATTTGCATCAGTTGGGGGCACTGACCAGTGGTTTTACTTGATGTTTTTAAAGGAATGCTAACCGTTTGATATTTAACAACTACGCACAAACGTCGGAACTGAGGTTTTTTTAGACGAGGGCTCCAGTTTGGAAGGGAAGCCCTCGTAAAAAGCCCAATACAAAACATGACATTCTCTTCACCAACTGTCCAAATAAGCACCCCACCTCAACACCTTTCGGCGTTTTAATTTGTTAACAAGACATATTCACTATTACTGTCGTAATGCAATGCCGTCACCTAGTTTTCATGTTGAAGAGGCTTGCTTTATCCACTGTCAATGCAGTTTGTCGAAAGCCCAAGAAACAGAAGAAAGAAGCAAAATATATACTGTAGGTTAAAAAAGTCCGAACTATATCGTCGTAAGCCCATGAACAACCCTATTATATAGATAAGTGTACTTGGAAAAAATCTAAGTGAACAAACTTCTGAAAGGTCCGACAAAATTTAATGTAACGTTTCGGCCGTTCGGCCTTCCTCAGAATTAACAAGGAAAAGTTAAAAGCTAAAAATTTAAGCTAAAAACTGGGAGGCGCTTTTAAAGGAAAAATAACAAAAGTTAAACAATATTGGTGTAAATGTTCTAGCGTTCTATCACGAATGCCGTTCTCTGATTGGCTACGCTACTCGCTATCTATTCTGTGATAGATAGCGAGTAGCGGTTTTCAACAAAATGGCGGCCACTTCGTCGCGTTTTCGAAGTGTTTCGAAGTGTCTGCGATGAGGATATAGATAATTTACTTGTTTAGTTTTGAACGACTAGTAGATTTATACTAAAACAATTAGATTATTCGCTCTCGATTTCTATGCGTGATAGTTGACTCGGGCTGCGCCCTCGTCAACTATCACGCGATAGAAATCTCGAGGTCATAATCTAATTGTTTAGTATGACGTATGACAATAAAAACTCATAATTACAGGTAGAAAGTTAAGCTGAATTGAATCACTAATTAAGCTTAAAACGGTTACACCAAGGCCATATTGGTTCCATATCAAAGTACGAGTCACAATTACAGAAGAATCTAGTAATTAAGGTGGGAAACTACAGAAGCGAAACATCGCCTGTGTCCAAACTGTATTGGTGACCTTTTCAGCCTGAACTCATCTGGTTACCCTCTGAGGAATGCTGATTTTATAGTACCGAGAATTAACACTGCGAATTTCGGTAAACACAGCATTAGATATTTAGGACCAGTTCTCTGGTCAAAACTGAGTATGAACGTTAGAAGATCGGACACATTACAAGTTTTTAAAAATAGAATTAGACGAATAGATCTTAATAATTTAATTAATGAACACTGTATGTGTATGCTTTGTGACAGTTGACACATTTATTCTGATATGCTTTATCATAGCTTAAATTACTGTAGTTCTGATTGATATACTTCTATGTGATTCTTAGACTTCACATGAGCCGAATCGAATTCAATGAATTAAGTTCATGTGAAGTACGGCGTCTGAATCAATTCAGAACGGCCAATTTAATTCGGATCGGCTCAGCAATTTTTCCCGCCTGGCTCAGCCGGGAATAACGGCTGTAGACCGGCTTTGATTCAGACGCCGTACTTCACATGAGCCGAATCGAATGCATAAATTATTATAATGTATTTTCCAGCCGTTTTCCCTCAAAGCATGCGTAGAAGAGTGTTGAAGAAAAAAACAGCATGGCGGCCTGGCGGGCAAAACTTTCTGTGACGAGTTCTAGCGAAGCTGACATGTGTAGTTCGTGTTTTAGCACGACAAAATATAAATGTTTGAAATGTAAACTTCCCATTTGCAACAACTGTTCGATTTTTGAGGAAGAAGAAAATTCCTCAGGTTGGATGGCTGGTAGAAGCGTGGGGTATTGCGAGCCTTTATTAAATTAAATTAATTAAATTATTAAACCGTTTGGCAGAATTCGTGGACCAAACCGTGCTAAACCATCCGTTGTTTCTTTCCAGCCGGCGGCAAGAGCGGCTGTATTGATGCGTCACTGTCATTCGACGAGATATGACCGAAAGAAGAGAGAGTACACATACGGTTATCAGTTGTCTTCTCCTTGCTGCAAAATAGGTCAATGCGGTTTGCATTCTTCTTCCTTTTGCTGAGTTTTCCAGTATTTTTCGCCGAAAAAAGGCTCGTTTGCATTTTGTTGCCAGCGTCCGCCATGTTTCAGCTGTGTTTTCAAGGTATGTTTCACCGCTGACCCGAATCCGCAATTTTTAGGGGAATTAATTTTGGCTGAATTAAGTTCGGCGTCTGAATCAATTCAACCGGGATTAATTAATTTGGGTCAGTCTAAATTCGAATTTGATTCGGCTCATGTGAAGTACGGCGTCTGAACCGGGCCTTACTGTATATATGTTGAATTTAATTAGCACCTTGTTACTGAGGAGCTAGATCCTTAATTGACACATGAATAAAGTTTTTGATTGATTGAAGCGCAATAGAAATTACACAATAGGAGATAGTAAAAATCCGGCGATGATTCAGTTGTTAAAGAAATACGTTTCATCGATCTAAATTCCTGCCTCTCATTTATACGGAGGCCATATATACATATGTATTGCTTAGTTTCAACTCAGCGATTGACAGCTCATTTTTTATCCCACATATTTTTTTGCACATAGGAGAGCACTTGCAACCATGGAAACCACTTTTCACGGGAATTTAAAAAACCAAAAATAACCTCATCTACTCCTGTCCTGGGGCCCGGACTATAAGCTCCTGGTAATGTCTATCAACATTTATAGACAGACTTTGCTTTCAGTATAACATATTGCGATCGGTAAAACTGTCGGAGACAAACGTTGACAAGCAAAGAATTCATACTGTTACCATTTCCCCAACAAACAATGAGGGCGCATTTGATCAACATCATTATTTTCGAAGGGAAAAAAACTATTGTAAATTCAGGTTCATTTTTTTGTGGAGAGTCTCTTTCACCACCTTCTGTCCCTGTTGAGTTCAAAGTTTAAACTGTCCCGTGGCAAAGTGCCGTACGTGTTGTGACGAAATGTGGTTATCTTTGATCCCATTTTAAACATTACCGACTTCGTTAAGCGACTTAAAATTGATGGGTGTTTTCACGAGCAAGATTATATTTCATTCTAGTAATAGGCCATTTGCATGATGGCGTCATTTTACTATCAAGACCAGGATGCTTTGCAAAAATGCTTTCTTATGCAGATTTTTTCACTCTTCAGGGAATAACGGGACAATTGGTAAAATTTGCCTGTCAATAGAAGCTACTCAATGCATTCTGGTCTTGGTAGTAAAATGACGCCATCATGCAAATGGCCTATTTGAGGAGATCACGCGCTCGAATAAATCAATTTGAATAATGGCGGGAGATGCAGACGGCGCTCGCATGTTCGTCCTTCTTCTCTTTATTACTGTATTTATGCGCTTGCTTTACAACAGACGAAGGAACCGATTTCAACAAAGGCTGACATTGCTTTTAGTTAGAGCCAGGAGAAGAAGAGCGGAGGCGTATTTTTTCCATTTTCGCAGGAAGATATGCCGCAGAAGGAAAATCGCATGGCTTCTTGAGAGGCCGCAATTCTGGTTCGAACATATAGTTTTAAACCAGTACGCCGATAATATTTGGCGAGAACATTTTCGTATCTCGAGACAAACGTTCCAATTCGTTTGCAATTTGGTTGGACCACACCTCTTACGACAAGACACAGGAGAAGCGATTTGACAAGCTTATCAGATACATGACCGCAAGTTCCTTCTCATTGGCGGAAATTAATTGCCGAGTCGCTTAAGCTACCTGGTTTGGTGGCTTAAATTTAATGAGAATTCCACTGAAGTTTGCCGACTCGCTTAACTTTAAGCGAGTTGGAAAAACAACTGTTTTCACGGGAATTCCGCTTGTAACTCGCTAAGCGACCTGAAAAACCGCTCGTGAAAACACATTAGTACATCATATCAAAAGCTTGCGGAAAACTCAAATTTATTCGCATATTCTTAAATGGTGGCAGCGGGCGGAGTAGCTTTAGGAAAAGGTTCCTGCTAGCATGGGGCAATTTTGCTCTCGCCACAGAGCTCTCTGAAAAGGCAGAGGGAGTGCAGGTCGCCACCCTTCTCACGGTGATCGGCGAAGAAGCACGAGAGGTGTACATAACCTTCAACGACTGGGAAAATGATGGGGATGAGAAAACAACATCAAACCAGTATTAAAGAAATTCGGAGAATATTGCGAACCACGCAGGAATGTCCCTTTCGAGAGGTTCAAGTTTAACCGCAGAGTGCAAGAGCCCGGGGAAACGTACGATCAGTACCGCACAGCGCTGCGAAAGCCAGCCGATAGTTGCAATTTCGAGGAGATTACCCCAGAAGAGATACTGCACGATCGATTGGTATTTGGCATTCGTGACACCAAAGTCAGGGAACGATTGTTGAGAGAGACGAAGCTGACAGTTGACAAAACTGATGAAAGTTGCCGAGCATCTGAGAGCATGCTGGCCCAAATGAAAATCGTCGGAAACTGCGATGGAACGATAGTAAATGCCTTAGGAAGAGGCAATAAAAGCCAAATTAGCGATAGACGAAGATACAAAAAACACCCAAAGGAATCTACAAAAGAATGCGGGAACTGCGGCACCGAACATGACAACCTCGTTCCCAGGGTCTCTCATCTTACCGCTCCCTGGAGCGAACGTTCGCTCCAGGGAGCGGTAAGATGAGAGACCCTGGGAACGAGGTTGCGAACATGACCGCACGAAAAGAGAATTATGCCCAGCGTATCTCAAGACGTGTCGGAAATGTGGAAAGCTGTCACATTTTGCGGTTAAATGTCGCAGCAAGAAAAAAAACGGCAAAGATAGCGACGCACGAAAATTTGTCCGAGCTGTTGACGACCCAGATAGTGATTCGGAAGTGTTTTATGCCGATCAATGACTCTCAGTTGGTAACCCTCAAGCTAGAGTCTGGAAATTATCTGCGTTTTCAGCCTGACACTGGAGCGCAATGCAACGTTATTCCGGTGGAGTTGTACAGGAAAGCTATAAAGGACTATGAACTTGATCGCGTGATGCCTTTGAATACTCATTTCACGGCCTACGGAGGCTCTAAGTTGACAGTTGCGGGTCAAGTTCGTATCCGCGTGTGGCGTTGTAACACTACTAAAGACACAGCTAGTCTCAAAAACGGCTTATCGAACATCAGTCCCAAACACAACTGGAAAGCTAGACTACCAGCATGTTCGCGCCCCGACTTACAACGCATGCCCGAGCTAACTCGGGCTCAGGTCCTACGCTACAGCGTGACGATTTTAAATGTCAACTAGATTGCAAACTTGTCGACAACAACGGCATCCGACCCCTTCCTGGAAGAAAAGCGGATGTTACTAAAACGAGAATGGGGAATGGGGAATGGGGAATGGAGAATGGGAAATGAGGAATGGGGAATGGGGAATGGGGAATGGGGAATGGGGAATGGGGAATGGGGAATGGGAAAATGAAAAATGGGAAATTGCAATGGGAAAGTCGAAAATGGGGAAAAAATAAAAAATAGCCAATTGGATTGTAAAGAATCATTGTTATGAATATGGAATAATTTTTCTCAGCGGCGATTACCCAAGCTTTTAAAGCGTTTTGCGCCAAAATTAATTAAAAGCCTGGGAATTCGCGATGATATGTAGATTTCCGATGTCATTAAAAACCTGGATATTTTGTTTGAGTGTTCTATTATCCACAAAAAATTCATTTTGGTGGAAAAATTTCCCATTTTGCAGAGGTAAAAACAGATTAATTACGGTTTGTTTTCTCAGATTTCTTCTCCAAGAAATAGATCACATTAAGACCAATTTCTATCGGCTCGTTAACTAGTTAAAGAGTTGTTATTTTCCATTGTATAGTTGTGAGGCGAATTGTCCCCGGGGAAAACATCAGACACGTGGCGGCAAAAGGAATTTCCAGCTAACAAGGCTTAAAATTTCGTGGCCGACTGTCACTGTTTATCTTGCACCACACATCAAACAAGAACGTTCGGTACGAACAAAACCGAATAGGATTAATCTCATCTTTCAGCGTGTACTACTCTGAACAAAACGTTTTGTACAAGTAAACCAGGAGCGTGACTCATACGCCATAAGATCATGAACACGAGCTTCGCATCGATAATCTCGAACCGGAGCGAAAATAAATTATCATAATTAGGACAAACGCGGGAAAGACACGACAAGTTGAGTAAGAGATAGAATAAATCAGTTAACGTTAAGTAGTGGCAACACTAAATCTTCGACATTAAATTAAAAAAGAGTTATTTCATGTTCACTTATAATTGTACATAAATAAAATAAGAGTTTCTAAGCTTAATTAAGGGTATTTCACGTTCATTTCGTTGTACCTTGGTGCGTCATCACTGCACTTGCCGGTTTCATTCAGTTTAGTGATCTTTCAAAGGACTTCTTGAATTTTCTGAATAAAGTCCATCACTGCTAACTCCGAACAACAGAGGAGTCCACATTTACTATGCATGTCATTTTAGTTTTTGCTAGAAACAAAGTTTCTACTTATCATCGCGAATTCCTCTTTTAATTTTGGCGCAAAACGCTTTAAAAGCTTGGGTAATCGCCGCTGAGAAAAATTATTCCATCTTAACAACAATTATTCTTTACAATCCAATTGGCTATCTTTTATTTTTTTTTCCCATTTTTGATTTTCCCATTTCAATTTCCCATTTTTCAAGTTCCCATTCCCCATTCCCCATTCCCCATTCATCGTTTTAGTAACATCCAAGAAAAGCCTGTGTGGGCATGAAGGTGTTATTGGCTTGCCAATAAAAATTTTATGCATCTCAATAATTAAAATTGATAATGCATGCATAATTATGCACTCAGCAAAGTGTGACGTAGTCATTCCTGGGGAGGAGCAATTATTAAGTATCCCCTATAGGGAATTTGTTGCATTCCGAGAAAGTGCGGTAAATATTCATTCGCTTTTCAAGCTCGACTGATCTGGTTGTCAAACTTTTTCACCCTCCTCCTCCCCATTGCCAGGTTCCACTATTTCTTTCTTTCTTTCTTTTTCTCAGTTTACTTCTGTGGTGCGCTTTCAGATCCCCACCTTTGCTGGGCGTGCGATCAATTCTTTAAGTTTGTGATGTAGTATTTTCATTGTTATTAAACCGGCTATGTGCTAAGGCACATAGCCAGATTTCTCCAAGTGGCCTGTCTGTTTTTCTCCGCCCCGCAAACCGAGCTCAACAGTTTGGCGACGCACTCAACCTCATTTATATTGAAAGGCATAAAGATAATTAAGTACATGTCGAGGGACTCATACACTGAGAAAGAGCCCAAAAACGTTGAAAACGTTGCTCAGACTTTCTCTTGTTTGTCTCATCGCCTTTCGTCTTTCCCGCAACTGGCTGTCGCGTACATTTTGCATGCCGTAACATGCTTGCGTGGTAGTCTTCTGGAAATTTGATGAAATTAAATGGTATATGGGAAAGTTCCCAGCGTATATACATGAAGCGGACTATTAACGTTGAGTCACCGTCTAAAATGTCCAACCTTTATTGGGTTGGGTCTCACGTGCAAGCAACATAACTAAAGACTGACACAACTGGAACTGACACAAGCGGCATAGCCGTTACGAGAACAGTCAGGTCCTAAATCGAATTCGAATTAAACATTGGAACAAACCTGCCTCGTCCCCGGGCGTCTCTCTTTGGTTGTAGCCCGGTGCGCGTGGTGTCGTGTGCTGTTGCACTGCGTTTCGCAACCTAACCTCGACGACGCCGACGGCAACGAGAATGCCACAAAACAGTAGGTTTATTGAGTAAAAACAATGGCTCTGCACGCTCTGCACGGGCGTTTTACATTCTGGTACATTTCTTTGCCGTCATCTCCTAAACAACCACCTATAGGTATTAATCGGACGTAACCCGCGTTACACGATAACCCTACTTCGAACAGCTCGGCCCCGGTACTCTTATGCAGATGACATCCTGTTAGGGGTGGACAACAAAAGTGATGGAGGGTGGGGTGTGGTATTTTCGGCTTTTTTTTTTTTCAGCAGTGCAAGTGAGCTCGCATAAACTATTAGGGGTCACGATCGACAGCCAGCTTACCTTCGACCAACACGTCGAAAATCTATGTACGAAGCTATCGCAGAGAATTGCCGTGTTGCGGAAAATAAGACGCTTTCTGCCTCTTGATCAAAGGAAACTCTATTATAATGCTATGATCAAGCAGACAATGCTATATGCATCAACCGTATGGACATCTTGCTCTGTTGAGAATATGCATAAAGTCTTTAAACTTCAGAAACGCGCGGCACGTGTAATTCTTGGGGCCGATACCAAAGCGAATAGCGTACAACTATTTAGAAAATTAGATTGGGTTCCATTTTTTCATGAGGCCAAAGTAAATAGGTCATTAATGGTATATAA
>BLFK01000383.1:3949261-3956993 GCA_014634185.1 Astreopora myriophthalma | reverse complement strand
TTGCAAAGTATCGTGCCTTAAAACTTCTTCGTTTTCAAGATACTGAGGACACCCTATATAAGCCCGAAACGTTCCCGGGCTTACGAGATACGCACGCCAGTCAATAACTGATTCAGACGTCAAACTTCATGTCATCATCCACGGCTACCTTGTCATAATCCACGCATTAGATCAGGCCCATAAAATGAATCGGCATCGAACGTTTACCGTTTCATTCGACCGAGCTGGTTGAATAGAAAGACGTGCATGTAGGCCAATATAAAATATGCCAGTCCTTGTATAAAAGTCTGACTCCTGAACTAGGCCTCACAAATTATATTTTACTTGACAACGTCAACTGTTCAAATAATACAGAAGCAAAGCACTCGTGTTTAACACAAAATGAAGCAACAACTTTAAAAGAATCTTATACAGTTATGAAAATAATGAAAGTCGGAAAAAAGAAGAAGATAAGCCTGCGCCGCAACGCGGGCGAAAATCAGTTCACATACCAAACAATCCTTGTTGATCTATGAATTCGTATCTTGTTCTACGAATATAAACTTAGGAGCTATAAGGACCAAGCTAAACTAAGAGTACTAAGGACGCAATCATTCCCAGTTAAGATATGTCCAGAAATGCAAGTAATTAGATGCACGCCGATTTTGATAAGCGTCACGAAGTGTCCCATTGCTCTTCTTCTCAACTTCAACATCACTCATCAAGAAAGGCTACAATAATGTACTAGACACAGTACAGAACATCCCGCAACATCCAGAACTATGTACTTTAGGGGTTACATTTCAGGAAAATTGTAGATTCTCTATTCACGTCAAGAATAAGCTGGCCGCAGCTAATAAATGTCTATATATTCTTAGAACTCTTAGGAAGGAAGGGTATTGTCAGGCGGAGTTGGATAAATTATTCAGCACTCTAGTTTTGCCTAAGCTTATGTATGGAATATCTGTATATGGTTCATCCCCACCAGAACTTACTACCATACAATGTTTTCTGGATCGTTCTCATAAACGAAGATACACGTCCTCTCCTGTTTCCATTATTAATTGCTGACAAAAGTCCGATAAAGGTATTTTCAAGACATTAAGCGAGTGGGAACGTCATCCTTTACACCACTCCCTTCCTAAGATTAACCCTGCTACCCTTAAGCTTAGACAAGTCAAGCCTACACTTCCGATTTGTAATACTGAGCGTTTTAAAACTTCTTTTAATAACAGACTTAGTTTTAATTACAATTTAGCTATTAGTAATTAATACATATTAGAGTGGTTTTCAATTGAGTGTCGTAAAACCAATACCAAAGTAATTACTTCAACCAATCACAGCAGGTGCAAACAGCGCAATTCGTAGCAATTTCACGTAACTTGCTCAAAGCGCGGGAAAAATCGCACGCGCAAGTCGTGATTGGTTTTAGTTTTCCTTCTCATTGGTTGATAAACTTGCGGGAGATTTTTAAGCCAATCACAAAGCGTAGCAATCGCAATCGCGTAATTACATTCGACAGTCATTTGAAAACCGCTCTAAGCGCATTTTAAGTATCATGTAACACTTGATATGTACTTTATCAGTGAAATAAAGACTACAACTACTACTACTACTTGTGTCCAGAAATACACGCAATAAACGTCACAAAGTGTGCTTTTCCAACAAAACATAAACAGTTGCATTTACCCTAACCTAGAAATAACCCTAAAGCAAACCCTAAACTTGTTGTTAGAAATAGGCACTAGACCCTTAGCCTTAACGGGACACTTCGTGGTGGATATCAAAATCGAGCGTGCATCTAATTACTTGCATTTCTGGACATAAGTGCGTGCGCAGCAGGCTGTTTTTAATCGACCAACGACACGTGATCACTGCCCAAAAACGTTTTCGAGTTCACACTCAGCTCCTTGGCACTCCACAAGGTCAGTGTGTGAACACACAAAAAAAAACCTCAAAGAAAACATCTCGCACATGGCTACCATTATTTTTTAAGTACGTATCAAGTGTGTGCACGAAACTACTAAAACCTTTCTTCTCCCGCAAAGGGTAGAATCAGGATCGACCGAAAATTGAGAGACACCGGATCGTTCTCTTTTCGGCCGAAAGTCGCGAACGGCCGAAGTTACGGAAAACGTCACGAGTCACGACCCTGATACCTGAGGTCACTCAAAGCACTTTTGAACGATCGGATGGTAGGTAAAACGGCCGCCAGTGAAGAGCACCTCGTTCGCTTCATAAATTATTCGCTTGGCTCAGGATTCTACCGGACTTCCTCCAACACTTTTCATGAATGAATCTCTGCGAGGGAGAGAAACACTTTCTTCTCCCTTATTGACTAACCATTTTTTAACTTATTATTTACTACCCCAAATTGATCCGGAAAAAATGACAAAAAGGGCGCATGCACGGTTGGTTTGACCAACAGCAAATTACCTTCAGCTTTCTTGTTATTTTGACCAAGACGAGCCCATACGTGACCTAGCTTGCAGAGGCTAGCGTACACCGAAAAAAATCCTGCTTTGCAGGCTATACCTGACCTCATAGAACAATTCATCACACGATAAAAAAGTTTAGTGGTTCAGAAAACTTAAAACAAGCGGGACAAGCATTCGACTGAATTTCCGGCAGGTTATAGACGATCTATATTCAGACTGAGACAGATCTTAGGAAGAATTGGGACCACAAATTCTCGTTGATTTCAAAATGTATGGAGTTAACCGAGAAACATTTTTGTTGAATAATTGCTTTTTTGACCAAATTCGCACCTTTCCCATCTAAGCCATTTTAAAACATAAACAAGTAGTCTGTACGAGAAGAATGCTGTTTACTATGTTTGTTCCAGAGATATTGAAGTTTTTAAAATATCCAAATTAGCCAAGTGATGACGTCATAGACTCAACCAAATTTTGATCAAATGTGCTGAAAAAATATATACCTGCCAATTTGTACCAGAAATGCTTGATTCTTTGCAGTAAGGTTCTGCTAGATGTGCTCCATGATATGAGCATACCAATTTTGTTACCATGGCAACATACTGGATTCCAGACCTCCCTGATATTAAAGGTTTTGCTGGCCACCTTTGGCATTCTACGTTGATATTAGCCAATGGTGCCTTATCGGCATGATCCAGCAAGCATATAAAATTGTTAGGACGAGTTTGTGGGCTAGTTAAATGTTTTCCGAGCTTAAAATCACCCAAAATATGAAATCATGTTGGAGGGGACTGGAAAAGAGTGAGTTGCCATGGGAACCAATTTTTTTAATAGCCATAGGTATGTTGCCTGTAGAACTACTAGCCTACCAAGTTTAAATGGTCTCTGCTGCAAATTGACCAAGATTGCACTATTTATATACTTGATGTCACATTAGGTTGAGTGAATGATGTCATCAGTCCTCTCATTTGCATATTTTACTCATTTTTCAAACCTAAATATCTCCGGAACCAATGAAGATATTTCCAAACGCCGTTTTTAATCTTTCCTGGAATTCTATGATAAACCTAAAAATTCAAGAGATAAAAATTTGATCATAGTAGCACTTTAACAAGTGAAATCTGTGACACTCTTGTGTGAATCTTGCGAGTACGTAAGTTGCACATTGCTCTATTAATGCGGATACACACCAGGGGTTTTGCTACCGGGTTATGCCCCAGAGGCAAGCTCCCCCGTGTGTACCAACCATTTCAACGGAAATTTCATCCTCGGGAGTAGAATTTCAGCCCCGCAAAATGCTCGACGACATAAAACAGGTTAAATATTTGGGAGCAAGATCCCTGGGCACATTGTGAGTACTGGTCGCGCAAAATGACCCAGGAGCATGCTCCGGAAGCAAAACCCTTTGTGTGTATCGGCCTTTACTATCAAATTTCACTTACATACAAAATTACAAACATCTACACCAGCAATACAAAAGGATCACTCTTAATCTTCATCTATAAGGGATATTTACTCACGTGATTTGCTGACTCAAGTGACTGCCTAAAAATAGAGTTCAGTTCGCGAGCAACAGGCCATTTCCGAGTTCACTACAGCCTCTTTTTCAAAGCGAGTCTGAGTGCGAAGTCTTCTTATGGCAATGAGTTTTATTAATATGCAAAGTAAGACTCATTATCATGACAACATTTTTGCAGCTGGACTCGCATTGAAGAAGAGGCACCCGTGAACTCGAAAATGGCCTATTCATTTGTCCGTGGGTATGGCCCGTTTCTTCGTTTAGCCACATATGAAGATGATCTATTGCTTCACTACGCTGACATCAAAACTCATCACCAGTTCTCCCTCGGAGACCAAGGGTACCTTGACGGTTTGAAGAGCCATCTGAAGGGAGCGAATGAGAGCTGTGGGAAGGTCACTGGGGCCGACTGACCACTTCTACATTGCGGAGAGAAAACAGAAAAACAGAAACATCGAGTAACACGTGTACGCAGTACTGTCGTTCCAGGATCCTCTGTGCTTTTGTTTGCTGATTATCAATCACCGTCCACGGCGGATTTGGTCAAAATGACTTCGTTAGCGGATCTATCGACACAAATTAACACTACACTTTAAGCTGACCACGGTTTTTTGCTTCCCTTTTAAAAAGAAAACTTTTCAGTTTGAGCCGGATTAGACGAGTCAAAAACAAGATATAAAACATTCTTACAGGAAAACCCGAAGACGAAGTGAAGTAAATCAACATATTAGCAAGCGTGGTAAACCTTGGGAAGAGGAAAGAAGTGCGCAAAAAAGCGAGCTTTTACCTTATCATCAAGGTAACGTAAAAAGATTTGCTTCTTTCTTGAAAAAGGTATATTTGTATTTCGGTAAAACTGGATACGTGAAAGGCTCGGCGTGGTCTCTTACCTTATAACTGGGCTTGAGCACAACACGCATCTGTAATTCCAGATGATCACCAGGCTTCATTTTATTCTCATGCTTCATGAGCGGCTCAGTGCAAGCTTGCCGGATGTTCCCTTCCAAGATGTGAAGAATTTTAGTGTAATCGTCAAACAACTCCTTCAGAAGTTCAATCTCGCTTCCGTAGCCCGAGTACCGAATGTCGATCGTTGCGAGGCCTGGGTAATAATCGGCACCAGTCTCTTTAGCTGGCGTATCTGACGCAGTCGTCGTTGTCGTCGTCGGCGCGGTCGAAACGGGATTGGTGACAGTTTTGTTCAGGTGAGAATTGTCTCTCGCTGCTCTTGTTACGTGGTAAACGGCATCTTGCATCCAGCGAAGCTCAAAGTGTGCAATCTCGAATTTATCGCCCAGGTAAAAATAGCAGTTGGTCTTTTCTTTAAAGCTTTGACGGAGTTTCTCAGCGTGAGTCTTAGAGAAGAAAACCAGTGCACCGTCTACCAAAGCAGAAGCAATTGTGAGAATTGAATGATGGATAGTATCATGTACAAATATTTAGTCTGGGTTTGCAAGGACGGCTCTAAACTGGTTTGCGAATTTGCTTCAGTTTTCATTCTAACATCAAATATATATTAAATATCTAACCCTCATCCGCAGTTTATACACGAGCATTGCATATATAGCGGATATTACACGGTGGTCATCAATAAAGTGTCGAAAGTAATTACCCGATTGATTTGGCTTTGGTTTGCTCTGTGATTGGACAAAGCTTGCGCGAACTTTTCAACCAATCAGATGCAAAACTAAAACCAATTGCGACTTCGTCACTCTGGCTTTCCCGTGCTTGGCGTCGGCTGCTTTTACTTCTTTGTGCTCTGATTGGCTTGCAAAACCAAGTCGTGAATTACTTCGATTTGTGATTGGCTGAATGGTGTATTTGTTCGAGAACGTGATTGGCTGAGTCTGTACTTACTTTGGTTTTGGTTTTACGACACTCAATTGAAAACCGCTCTATTCGAGTGGCACGAACAATCTCCTCAGTGAGATCAGCGAACGAGTGAGAGAGTTTTTCCCACGAGAAACAACGCTACTCACCGTCCATAAGTTCGCCACCAAAGCTAAGAGGGGAGGAACCGTCTACTCCAAGATGAAGCATCAGAAATCCAAGACCTAAAACTGAACATGTGAAATAATAGTTAGCCACATGGCTATGTCATATTTTGTCGAGTGTCCACAAAGAATGTGTATAACATAACCGTACGTAAGGCGTACGCTGTCATTGGCTATGCCGGTACGGCCCCGCTATCAAAGGAGTGAGACAATATCGAAAAAATATTGTGTGAAGACGTATTGTTGCGCACAGAAAATCGAGGAAAAGGAGTAGTAAAATACGGCTAAATAGAGAGGGGACACCGACACCGGCACCGACAACAAGGCGCCGCGTGAAAAGCTGCGAATCGTCACGGGCAGACCGACACGCTTCTCTCGTGCTTAACAACCTCCCGCGTGCATCATAACACAATAGTGCACTCTGAGCCGTTGACCACTTGTTAATTTTTGTTAACGCCTTGGATCAAGTATTACCGGATGCGTTTGACGTGTTCCCAAAAGACTGCACGTATTTTCCGCCCCGTTCATTGTACAGCACGACCTTGCAGTTATCAACATAGGGAGGTATGTCAGATAACAGAGGAACGGTAGCCGTTTGGTTCTCTTTCTTAACCAGACGGTCCAAGAGATCCATAACCTGCAAGATACCATCGACAGTGAGAAGCAGTTAGAAATGAAGACATGTATTTATCGATCATCGATAAATGTCGTCGGATTGACTCGGGTCATCAATGCCCGAATCATCCGAGTCATGGGATGACTCGGCATTACCCGGAAAAAATCCCATTGCGTCTAACAGGAGTCGAACCTATCAACTTCCCATTACAAGTTCAGATGCTCCAACACTGAGCTAAAGTACACGCGTGGGAGTTGGGCCATTCAACTAGGTTATTTAGAAATGTATGCATGGTCGCAGTCGCGTAAACGGGCAATAGACAGTCAGTCGAAAGAGCGATTTTCGATTTTCGATAGGGGTGCGTTTTGACGGATAGAGGTTTCGATTACAAAAGAGTTGGAAAGGAAGAAAATAAGTCCAAATCATCGTTCATGGTCCGTTAAGGGTGTGTACCGTTATGCGCAATGCTTAGTCTACGCTTAGATCCATTTGACTCATTGTGATGACGTACCACTCGTTGTCCGCTGTTCGGAATCTGCAGAATGACTTTATTGTCCTCTTTAACCACATAAAGGCCGGGAACAAGGGCCTCGGGGACGCTGTTTTTCTGTCAGTGATAGAAAGTAAAGAAGCTAACTAAGAAAATAACATTTTTTAAGAAACACACTCTGCATTGCAAGTAAAGGCAGCGGCTGCCGAATTAACAATGTTTTCCTTGGATAAAATGTATGTGCGTTTCACGGGTTCCAAAACAAAAAAGTTCCCTTAATGAAGGTGTTGCCGTATTTGAAGGCAGGGGCGGGGGAATTTCCACTGCACTCATAGGATATTTGATCCAGTGCTTCTAATCTCTTACACACCAAATACTTGTTCATCGCAGACACGGTGTGGAAAAACCTGTCATCTTGTTCGTTCCCAAAAGTCACTGGCTTACGATCTCGACAGTTCCACAACGGAAACGGGAAACCTGAAAAACAATATAAGGTAGCTAACAATACGGCCTGAAGGCTGCTGGTTGAATCAAAGTTTAAGTTAACTCTCATTATAACATTCTAGCAAGCTAATTCAGCATGGGCAAGTGTGCATCATAACACTGTTCCACCCGCTGGTCAATTCAGTAAACTCAACACTCTGGCAATGTTATAAAGCAATTTATAAAAGATTTAGGACTTTTTCCGTGTTAACATAG
>BLFK01000383.1:3939261-3944261 GCA_014634185.1 Astreopora myriophthalma | reverse complement strand
ACGGAACTGATAACAGATTTTTTCGCAAAATAAACAAAAATTTGACCAGTGCGTACGGGCCCGAAGACGGTTATGGCACATTGCAAGAACATGCCAACTCTAAGTTACAATCCAACTAACGATTTTGTTTTTTACTGCTGTAAATCATATTTATGGTGACAGTTGGTCAGGCAGACAGCTAAAAAAATAAAGGGACGGATGAAAAACGTCGACACGCCCCCTTGACCACGCCTGTTTTCTGAGAGGTTTGCTACAGTGCAACAAAAAAAAAAAAGAGAATTGAGATTTAAGTTCTCAAGTGGTTGAAAGGCACAACAATAACATACCAAATTTTGAAGCCAAGTATAAGATTCCTTTGTAGACCCGCAAAACTTCCTCAGGAAAGATGTCCTCCCTTCTCCTCACCTCCAGCATAACCACCACCTCCAAATGATTGACCTTTTTGAGTCCTTCACTTCTGATGCACCACACAGTAAGCTCCCTGTTCTTTTCCTTATCTGCAAAGATTTTTAACGGTTGGCCGTTATACACTAAACAAATGCAAAGTCATACAAAACCTTAACTTACAGTTCCACTGCTGACGTCACTGCCTTCAAACAGTAAGGCATGAACCCTATCTTGCTTAATAACTTTCTTATCTTGACACAAAAAGACTACCTGCTTCAAACGTTGATCTACTACTGTAGAAGCGATTTACTGCCACTGACTTTTTCCCATGCCCATTCAGCATTCTATACTACATGTTATTTAGATTCAGTCGCTGTGTTGTTGTGTTATTGATGTAAATGTCTCAGTGGGTACAAAGTCATCAAATTAAAAAAAAAGTATGTTTCAAGGTGTTTATTCACGATACCTACCTAAGGCTCTCAGCAGTATTCAATTGATCTGTCCCGAAAAGATGTGTATAGGGATTTTCACGCCAAACGGCATACAACCAGCGCAGAATTAGAGTTTTCCTGGGAGAGGTAAGGATGTTGCACGTAGAAGAAGCTACAAATGGGTACAAACTATAAAGACTGATACTTACATTTCATTTTCTTTACATTAACAAAAAGCTCTGGAGAGGCTTGAATTGTCACTCCATGTGGCAAATCTGTCACAACAGCAACAAGAGTAGTAGAACTGTAAATATAGACAGGCTAGAAAATTGCTAGAAAATTAATGATTTATTGAGAATAATAATAATAATAATAATAATAACAAACAAACAGGAGACAGGTAGTCAGAGGGTAACTTAAATCTATGTTGTGGTTTAAATGCAGTTAAATGCAATTTAACGGAGTTAACAACAAGGAGCGCCTGAGTTCCAGGTGTTGTCAGCGCTTTGTTATATTAGCGCATGCTCCATGATTCCTTGTCCTTGTGAACGACGACTCTGGGAACGAGATTGGAGTTGAAGGACATATGCGTTGCGTTGTGACAGGAAGAGTTAGCGTTTTTGTGGAGCGTTTGGTGAAGCGTTTTGTTTAGTCTTCTGTGGAGCGTTTAGCGTTTCCCCCTTCCTTCCCTCCCTCCCTCCCTTTCCACTGTTTTCTAGCAGTGTGACGGGTGTCTGTCCTCCGTTATGCGAACGGGGCTCATAGCTGGGTTGCCAGGATTTGCCAGCCATGGGAGCAGTCTCCATCTAGGGGCTGGCTGCCAATAGTGGAAGCCTCTGGGTGTCCCAGGCACCCAACCTCCAAATAGCGACGCAGTTATTAAATTTAATTTTGGTTTAAATCTTTTTTAAACTAGTCTGCTTTTGATGTTTCATCACTCCAGATGATGGTAGTAAAGGAACGACAGTGGCATATAATAGTTAAACTGGGTCTCCTCTTTGATGATACTACACTTTGTATCAACACAGTGCATTCCACACATTTTTGTTTCGCAACGCAACTAAATACATTAGACATTTGCTAACAGAAACACCAGCAAGGTCCTCAAAAAAAACAATCAGGTCATCTATATTCGAAAGTTTCCCAAAAAATGTGTGACAAAATGCTACATGTGAGTTGTGCAATGGATCTTGTTTTAAGCAAGATTATCTGGAACCTTCACTACTCACGTCTTAGATCCTTTGCTAAGAGCTTCCTGCGTTCCTGCAGTTTACTTTTCTCTTGCGGTCTGTAACGCCAGCTGATAGTCCTCCCTGCTCTTCTCAGTGGAGGCTTTTCATCCTTGGTGCTTGGCTCAGTCTCCTCACCGACAACCGAACTTTCCACGCGATCCCTGGGTTGGGGGTTATCGTGGCCTTCAGTGACCTTTCCTGGGCTACTTACTGAAGTTTGGGGAGGTTGTTGCCATGGGAATGTGGTGCTTTTGGTTAGGGGAGATGATCGACTCACTGGAGATGTAGGGGGCAGACTGGCTTGTGTTGGGGACGGTGTTGGTGAAGTTGCCAACCCAACTGAAGGTTGTGGAAGAGAAGCTCTGGATGAGACAGCAATTGGATTTGTCCGTGGTGGTGCCACAGCAGTTCCAGTTAAAGGTAAAGGTTCCTGAAAAGATGCTGAGTATGGAAGGCCTTGCATTTGATTGGCTGGAGGTCGACTGGCATCTTGACTCTGTGCAGGCAGCGAGGAAGGCAAACTGTTTACCGATGCGGAACCAACAGTATTAGAAGCTTGACTGACTGTTACCACAGGTTGTCCAACACTCCCAGCCCCACGTCTTTGAGCCGACTGGACAGCCAATTGTCCAACCTGTTGGGGTAAGACAGTAAAAGTCGATACTGTCCCAGAGGATGATCTGTCTTCCAGTGACAATGGTTGCCTCCTTGTGCCATTGTCTAATGTACTTGCAATGTTGGTAGTTGGTTGGGTAGTTGACTGGGCTAAGAGTGCAGTCGAAGAAGGCTGGTTGGAGATCTGCATTACTGGGGCTTGCTGTGGACCAAACGAAGCTGTTGGGGCAAACACAGGTCCTCCTTGATCAGAGTTGACATAAACAAGGGGCATGCTTGGTTGACCAGCGGAGGTCGGTAACAACATAAATTGCTTTGCTGGTTGTGCTGGTGTTACCACAGCAGCCTGTGTCTGTGGTGCAAACACTCCTTGTGATGCCTGTGGCTGTGGTATGACTATACCCTGCAATGTTGCTGGCTGTGGATTGACCACAAGCTGGGATGTCTGTGGCTGTGGTGTTATCATACCCTGTGAAACCTGTGGCTGTGGTTTCAGCATGACCATACCCTGGGGTGCCTGCAGCTGTGGCTTCATCATAACCTGGGATGCTTGTGGCTGTGGGGTGATTGTAACCTTTGAAGCCTGTGGCTTTGGCTGTAACATGACCATACCCTGGGGTACCTGTGGCTTGATCAAAACCTGGGAAGACTGTGGCTGTAGCGTGATCGTACCCTCAGGTGCCTGTAGCTGTGACTGTGGCAGCAGCATCACCATACCCTGGGATACCTGTGCCTGTGGCTCAATATTACCCTGTGAGACCTGCTGCTGTGGCTGTAGTACAATCATGCCCTGGGATGCCTGTGACTTAACATTACCCTGTGAAACCTGCTGCTGCGGCTGTAGTACGATCACGCCCTGGGATGCCTGTGGCTTAACCTGTGAAACCTGCTGCTGCGGCTGTAGTACGATCATGCCCTGGGATGCCTGTGCCTGTGGTTTAACCTGTGAAACCTGCTGCTGCGGCTGTAGTACGATCATGCCCTGGGATGTCTGTGCCTGTGGATTAACATTACCCTGTGAAACCTGCTGCTGCGGCTGTTGTACGATCATGCCCTGAGATGCTTGTGGCTTCATCATAACCTGGAATGCTTGTGGCTGCGTTGAGGCAGATTTGCCTGAATTCTGAACCAAAGCAGCCTGATTTGTGTTCGTCTGCACAGAGGGTGCAATTGCCTGATTCTGTTGTGCTGGACTATTAGATATCACAGGTCCTTTCGGCTTTCGGTCGTTTGTTTGGGGTACCCTTTGCGGCAATTCGGATGTTTTACTAGCACCCTGTTGTGAAGCACTTTCTTTTGGCGATTCTTCATAAATTTTCACTTGAGTGGCTAAAAGAAGAAAATAAAGTTTCGATGAGCACAGTTTAGCTCCTGTTGCTCTGTTTACAATAATTAAGACTGCATTTATGGTAAATGTGCTTTGTGCAACTGAAACCACATTAAATCTGGGAGATCTTAACCAAAAGGTCGCTGAATTTTCAAATAGAAAATCTTTCAACCTGGTGGGAGCCTCTTACCAAATTATAAACCAAAAAAGAAAGCATAAAGATGCGTGATCAATGTAATACCATAAAAGCCCGTGTATAAGCCACATGTTTTTGCATAAAAATCTGGTGCCAAATCAGGGGTATGGCTTATCTTTGGGACAACTTGAAACGCAAGTTCTAATTCACTTCATTAGTATGTGAAAACATACTACAAAACTAAGGAGCTGTTTGTGATTTAGATTCTTCAGCAGCAAGTCTTGCTCTCCAAGAGTTCTTACAGTTGCTGAATTTTCACTCAACTAGAACAGCACTCCAAGCGACAAGGAATCTCCATTAATTACTCTGCAAACAGCGTTCCAATGGCACCTGCGGCCAATTACTTTCAATCGACGATAACTTTCCCGATATATGAAAGAAAATACCACAGGATATGTGAGAACTCCTCCTAAGACTTGTAGGATTCCTACAAATTCTGTAATTTCATTACGTTTTTCATGTTGCATCCTATTCATGTACAGTAATTCTAGTTTTCATTCAGTGGTATAAATTTTTTTTGCAGCCCGGACTTCTCTCTACATTCAAAAGCTTGGTAACTCAGTTATTTTCCACATCGGGTCAGTCGTGTACAAATTTCACGTTTCTTCATGGATTTCAAGTGGTTCTTCTGGCAAACATTAAACCACCAGTTTACCTTTAGTTTGAAATATGTTTCTTTGAGGAGAAAAGCAAGGCATAAGTGATTTTGTTACTGTGATAATCGTGGGGAAAGCGTTGTGACAAATTCATAGTTAGTGTTTTCAAATGAACTTGTCTGTTTACTGTCTGATTGTCATTCTATCTTTCGAATT
>BLFK01000383.1:3913412-3938321 GCA_014634185.1 Astreopora myriophthalma | reverse complement strand
CCCCCCCCCCCCCCTCCTGGCACTATCACACTACTAACCAGTGGACAAAACTATCCATACTTACCCCACATTCCTAAACGGGTGGGCCGGGCAAGAGGTCAAAGCAACTCACAAGTGCGTGTGATATGCAAGCAACAGGAATGGCATTAATCCCAAATCCCAACACCAACTATCTTCAAGCAACAATGCTGCTTGCCAATGTTGCCTCAAGTTTAACTACCGCCACAGCAAAATACACTTTGTTGTGTAATCAGTATCTCCCTCCCAAACAGATTATGGCAAAAGCATAAATACTTATGGGTGAGTGGTTGTTCTGGTCAGTAAGGGGAAATTAAACTAGTCACAGCAACCATTGACTTACCACTTTTGGTGTACGTGTTTTGGTGACTAACTGTCTTTCCTCGTTCAAGTTCCTGTCCGGTGGCCTAATGACTTCTTTAACTTGGATTGTTTCTCTTGATTCGTGTGCAACTGAAGTTGCTAATTCATCAGAGCTTGGTAGCGTCTCAGCATGTGTGGTCTCAATAAGAGTAACCATGGATTCACTAGAGAGCCGACACCTGGGAGGTCGGTTCGGAGGCAGATTAAGTTCTGCAGATGGGCTGACAGGAGGATGCACTTCTGCTGTGACTAGTACCTCAGTGGAATGCTCAGTGACATTTTGATCCTGTCTTCTGCCATATTTCTTGGTTGGCAAATCAGGGGCAAATGGGTTTGATGTTTCGGGAACCTGAGCTGACTCCTGATGACCTTTGAGTTGCTTAGGTCTTGCACCCGGTGACAAACTTGATGAAGTGGGAGGTCCAAACAATGACTGCTGAAGTGTTTTATCCAGACCCAAGCTAGATAGATCATCAACTTTGACTTCACCACATCCACTATCCTGTTCTGCCAAGTCTCTTGCAAAAGGATTTGTACTTGGCAAGCTAACACTTGGGAATGTCAATGAAGTTGCTGTATGTTCAGTGCTTGATACTGCAATGTCTTCTGTGACAGCAGAGAATGCTTTATCAAGCTCAGATGATGGCACCCACTCTGGCAAGCCTTCAGTCTTGTTTCCCTCCACTGGTGAAGTACTAGCCACTGCCATATCCATCTCTAGAGAATTTGAATCACCATCCTGTTCATTAAATCCAGATAACTGAACTGTATTCAGTGACTGTGGGACATCAGATGGTCTTAATCCACTCTGCAGCAATAAATCCTTGGAGTCATCAAGGTCAGGTGTTGAAGATGGCACAGATGCACCACCATTTATCTGCTCTAAGATAGCATCTTTGGTTGCCTTGTCGATATCAGGGGAGGCAAGAGGCAAAATGATGGGCACTGTTGTTGTGGCTACACCCTGTTCTTCAAAAGCAGCACCTGCACTATCCTTTGACGACAAGATGACAGGTTGCAGAACTAGGACAGAATGCTGCTCGTGCATGACAATCTGTGGCTGGTAATAGAAAGGAAGCTTTGACGATTCCTTGCCCTTCAGAGCCAAGATACTGCTTAGGCCAACACGATCTAATGGGTTAAAGATTTGATCTTGTGCACCTTGGTCTTCCTGGAGGCTTTCATCATGTTCTGAGGAGGTTTGAGTGCCTGTTGATAGCACAGAGGACTTTCTTTCCAAGACTGGTCGCTTTTTGTCACCTGGTTCTTCATCAGTAGCAACAGTATTGTTCTGAATGGGTCCAGTCACTGATGGCTCACTTGGTCTTGATTGTGCAACTGATGGCTCACTTGGTGCTCCTACATCAGACGATTCACTTTTTACCGAAGAAACATCAGAAGGCGATGATGATAGCGCCATTCCATCCTCCTCTGATGAGGACTCATAACCGACTTTATTACCTGAAGGATAAATCCTTTCAGTCTCTGTACACTCTGCAAGAAGGTTTATACGAGAGTGAAATTCACTGGGAGGTGTTTTTTCTATAGAAGTGTCCCCTTCTATTGAATCCATGACAGCAAGTTCATTTTCTAACCTCTCTTTTCCCTCATCATCATCTACTTCAGAACAAGTATCCTCAGCTTTATGAGACAAGAGTTCGGGCAACTTTTCATCTTCACTAGAACCTATGCTTCCATGCACATCACTGATATGATTTTTGCCCATAACAAGCAGTTGATCAGTTAGCTCTCCAGCTTCATAAGACAGTTGGTTGCTGACACCTTCGTCTACAGCCTTATCATTCACTGCTTCAAGTTCATTTGCCAGCTCTTCTGCTTCAATGTCAAAGTCACTTTCACCCAGTCCAGGTTCATTTATATTATAACTGGTCTCTTCAGCTCCATTTTCCTCAATTCCGTTACCTTTAACCTGCATTTTGGAGTCAACAGGTATACATGGCAACTCATCAGTACTATCGTGACCATCACGATCCCGAACTACTTCGTTTTCCCTCTCCAAAGGGGGTTTCTCATCAGAATCTTCTTTGTTTGATTTTGATAATAATAATTCCAAAAGAGCTTGAATTTCTTCTTCAGGTGCACTCTCTAGAGCCATCACCAGCTTCTTTGCATGTTCTGCTTTTTCAGAAGAAATATTGTGTGTTAAAGTTTGGAGCAAGTCATTTGCTTCCAAGGCTGGTGAATATTCATCCAGTGATCCTTCTGCCATGGTGGTTACATGTACGTTTCAAGCAATTGAGGGTGGTATTCAGTCTTCAATTGAGGGTGGTATGTCTGATGGAAAATAGAACAAAAAGTTTATTTGAAGCAATAAGAATTTAATGAAAGGCATTTAATGAGAGCAAAATAAGGAATATAAGGGAAGGCGGAAGTAACTCGATGTCAGCGAGCAATCGGCTGGAATCCCGCGACTTTGGCTATGAAATTAAAAGCATGCAAAGAGGAACTTATTCGGTTGACTGAACCGCGAAATCACTTTCATGGCAGCATTGTCTTCGAATGACGCACAACTGACTTTGTGTAACCTGTTAAATTAGAGGGCACTGAGTAGGTAGGTATCTTCGGAAACAATAGTGTTCATGCCAAAAATGTAGTGCGAGCATCCCTGAAGAGTTTTCACTGAGGAACAAATTACAATACCTCTTTAAACCTTGAAAAATATGCCATAAGGAGGAACATCTTGTAGAAAGGCTTTAACAACCAACAATGCAAAAAGGTCATACGTGATCATAAAAATTCCGCAATATTCACTGTTGCTGATAACGTAATAAAGTACCAAAAAAAGAAAAAAACCGCCATAACACACGACAAACAAGGTAGGAAGGTCATTTGAACAAGCCTGTTTTGTTTTCCGTTTTTTAGTGGTCGTCTTATTATCGTTAACATCGACATCCCCAGCACGAGTTTTGTAAGAAGCAGCCCGTTTATGCCGTATGTCACGGTAACAGTCGTGGATCGATCGATCGATCGATCGATCGAACAGTAACAGTTTTCGTATGTCTTCTGCAAAGAAGTGGCCAGCGAGATCCTTCGTTCACCTTCCTTCTCAAGGACAAGATAAAGTTAAATGGGAGCAACTTAACTTAAAATGTTATCAGCTACCTTACGTCCTCGGCAATCACGGTCTCTCCACACAACTTCTCACCAAGTCAAGTCCGCCGCCATGTTTGATGAGTTCACGAAAAGGACAAAATACTCTGAAGGGAGGAGGTGTACAAAACTGCTGCGGACAGAGGATGGTTGAGGAGCGTATCCCGTACCGGATACGATTCGTGAAGAGACCAGCGTGACCTTCTCGAAATCGCTGTAACACTTCTGGACGGCATGTACTAAAACCAGGAACACCGGAACACCGAAACATCAGAACAGCCGAAAAACCCCGGAGCACCGAATTCGACGTTGTTGTTTTGTTTTCCCATTACAGACCGCGTGATATTCTCAGGGGACAAAAATATCTATTCATAAAACTGCTGCGGACTATTTGAAAATTTCTCAAGACTATGATCACATAGGGGGAGCTGGAATGATGGAATGGTACTCGTCTCCCACCAATGTGACCCGGGTTCGCTCCCCGGACCCGCCGTCATATGAAGGTAGTATTTGTTGTTCGTTTTTCTCCGGGTTCTCCGGTTTTCCTCCCTCCATAAAAACCAACACTTCTACATTCAAATTCGATCTCATACACGTACACTTTATAACGAGCTCTAAGCTCTTTCGTTATACGTGGGTAACCAATTATATTGACATTTTATTTTTTACATGGTCTGTAATGGGAAAACAAAACAACACCGTCAAATTCGTTGTTCCGGGGTGTTCCGGTTTTCCGGTGTTCCGGTATTCCGGTCTCCTGGTTTAGGTACATGCCCTACGGTTCCGGCACCCCACGTGGATCGCGTTTTATCGAATAGTTCAGTGCCCAAATAAGGAAAAATGAAGGTTTCGGAAATTTTTCGGGGAGGGGATTGGGAAGATCTTTTGCTTTTGGTTGGTCACACAATCTTTTCACCCCACGAGATTGCGTGACGAGCCAAAAAGGCTATCCGAGTAAGTGCTTAAGAGCCTGTTTTTCTCCGGTGTTGCAGATTTCAGACGCATGGAGAGAACTTTGATGGATGTTAATTCAGCAACTACGGGAATAGACCTTATTCACGACAGATTTGTGTTGGCATTTGTATTATCATTTCTCAGGGGCAAACAACTTAAACTCGAGAGATTTTAAGAGATATTTTATATCTTCAGATGAACTTTTTCATGGTCTTTGCATGTTTACAACCTTCGCAGTAAACTAGAACGATTACACGAGTTAGTTTGATGTTTTTGGACAAAAAATCACAGATTAAGCAGTGAAGAAGTGAAATTATTGAAGGGAACTCAATGTGATTAAATTTTGATTACAGGTATTTATTTTTTTAAAAGCGTGGTTTTGGCAATGTTGCTTTAACATTGTGACAAGTCGATTTTCCAGAATTTTCCGTTTTTGTAGTGTTTGCCCCCTGGCAAAACACATGGCTAATTTTCATGACAATGCTTGGTTTCCACACTTCCTCGGTGATATCGTGATATCGCTTGAAAGTACTGTGCATAGTGCATAGTGCATAGTGCATGGTGCATGTTGCATAGTGCATAGTGCATAGTGCATAGTGCATAGTGCATAGTGCATAGTGCATAGTGCATAGTGCATAGTGCATAGTGCATAGTGCATAGTGCATAGTGCATAGTGCATAGTGCATAGTGCATAGTGCATAGTGCATAGTGCATAGTGCATAGTGCATAGTGCATAGTGCATAGTGCATAGTGCATAGTGCATAGTGCATAGTGCATAGTGCATAGTGCATAGTGCATAGTGCATAGTGCATAGTGCATAGTGCATAGTGCATAGTGCATCCCAAATGGTACGTACAGTGCATACAAAAAACTCTGGACCAGTAGCGGTACCTCTGGACGGGTTGGCTGAGCGGTGTACCATGACGACTCTCCCAGAGATTTCGGCCCGCAGTTCCCCGCTGCTTTCAGATGCCCGTCCACAACAGCCTGTCTGCCCCCGACACGGCAGTGAGGGAGAGAAATGTCGGCCCCTAGACCATATGTGACAGATCCCTTTCGTACTCGTAGCTTAGTTCCAGTTACCATGATATAGGATTTCGAACTATATATATTGAAACTGTAACCCGTTGTGTCCTCCATATGGTACATAATAGACCGGAAGTAAACGGTTGCAAACATTGGCGCATGTGTATTTGCTAAAAATCATACAATTCTACCAACATGAGTTGCCTTGCAACATTACATTACACAAACCTTCGTTGGCGTCTCTGAGTACTCCTTGACATGCTCCACAGCCGCAATGTTTGTTTCCAAGTCACTGCTTATGCGTACCATCCAGTTCAATGTGGCGGTTATCCTACATTTACAACACTCGATACTAAATCAACACTTTATGAACAAATAAACTTACAAGCTTCTTTAACTACTCATTACGGTTTATTACAAAGATACATTAACAATAAGTAATTAACACTGACGAAACACACTATACATGTAAGAAAACAAAGGAATTTCATGACATACGGCTACTACAGCTACTACATCTACTACAGCTTCCACTGCTACTACAGCTACTACAACTACTACGGCTCCTACATTTGAGGCTGGTTCACACTTACGTATGACATAACGTCAGTGAGGCAACGGCATAAAGAAATGAACAGTTTTTTCCATATGTCATTATGTTCATGCAGGAGCTTATAACCTGGAGCGTACAACTTCCATACTGGGGCTATGTCACGCCATTTTTACAGACCGAGCTATTTTTAGACATGTTTCTTAGTTCCAGTTCGCACGCGTCCAAGCAGTTAATTATGCAAGTGTCACGAAATTCTTTTTTTTCTTTGTTCTTTGTTTTTTAGCTGTATAGTTTGTTTCGTTAATGTTAATTATTTAGTGTTAATGTATCGTCGTAGTAAACCGTAATTAGTACCTTAAAGAATAGTTTGTAAGCTTACTTGTTCTTAAAGTGTCGATTACTAATATACTACTGTAACTGAAGGATTGTAAGTGTCGTGCTTAAACAATAAGTTTGTCAGTAAGTGTTAATTGTAGAATAAATTATTATGTAGAGATATAAATGGAAGTAACGTGTTGTAAAGGTGTAGTGCACAGTTGATGGAGAGTTAGTGGTTGGTTATCGAAAAGAAAGTGTGTAAGTTGCAGGCCTGCGGCAAGGACGAAAGACAAAGGAGAGAGAGATTTCGGGGCAGAAAACATGAAAATCACTGCCAAGAGTCATTGGCGGGAGCCAGCCGTATAACTTCGACAAAACCGCTTTGTCGAAGGTGAGCGAACGAGCGAGGAATTGCAATGTAAAGAAGGAACGTGGAAAGCTGAGACCATAGTTAGTCTCCCTCTTCTAACTATGCTGAGACGGAACTCATCATACAAGAAGAAAAACAAGCGAGTGACGGAACAGGCAGAGGTAAAAATGAGTGGTGGAACCAGCGGTGGTACAGGTTTGACGGTTTTTTCGGGTTGTTGGTGCTTAAAGAAGAAAGTGAAGAACTGAAGAACTGTTTATAACTGCATGTAAATATTAAGTGTAAATAGTATATTAGTTTAAGTGTAATCGTTTATGTTAAAATTTGTATCAATAATTAATAGCAGTTTAGATTAAGATTATTCCTACATCTATTTCCATTGGATTAGCTCTCTTAGGTTAAAAAAAATACCGTTACTTGTACGTTTCTTTTCGTGTAATTAAAATCATTAGTTATCTTTTTTAAGATGTTTATGGTGGTTAGTTGTATGATTGTGGGAAGGGGTGTGCGTGTCTTGGTTTTGTTTTGTTTTGCTTTTCCCCCCTGGCCGTCGGGACTCACGTTACAGCAAGGCTTATGATTGGCTAGTAAGGCTCCTGTGGGAGATTGAATTTGCGGGAAAAGTCAATCTAAAAATAGCTCGGTCTGTGGAAAACAACGTGACACAAGTATATTGAAAGGAAGAGTTTCACGTCTCTGCTCATGGGCAAAATGTCACCTCAGCCAATTAATTCTATTGTTATTGAAACAATCGAAAGCACTTTCCTTTGTGTTATGAACCCACTGCATGCGAATAGATAACTCTTGCGTTATGACAACTTGTGCGTAGAATAAAATGTTCGACCCGTACAATAAATTCGAGGTCAAAATTCAAATTGATATTTTGTCTAAACCTCACTATTTTCCACCAAATTTGGGCTTTAGCCATTCAGTGTATTCGCTTTAATACTCTCAGTGATTAATGAACAACATCTGGTTCAGTAAGAAAGCGTAAAAATTACAACTGATAGCGCCAAAGCTTGGACATGCGCAAAACCGTGAAACTGTCCCTTGAAGTTGTACACTCCGGGTTATACAGGTTATAGGCTCCTGGTTAATGTTATTATGTTCCTAGTATGTCCTTATGGCGTGTTGTTCACACTGGAGACATAAAACATCAACACAAGGTGCTTTTTCTCATTGCGTGACCTTTCCGTTGAGTCGTTATGTCGCTAGTGTGAACCACGCTTAGCTACAGCTACCACAGCTGACTACAGCCACTACAGCTATTACGGCTACGACAACTACTACGGCCACTACGGCTACTACGACTACCGTGACAGCTACTACAACTACTACGGCTACTACGGCTACTACAGCTACTCCAACTACTACGGCTATTACAGCTACTACAGCTACCACGGCTCTTACGACTACGACTAGTACTTCTGCTACTATAATAGCCGCTTCTATATGACTTGGGTGTGGTCTGGGACAAAATAGCCAGGTCTTACACCAAGTAATATCCCTCCTGAGGGTGTGGTTTTGTTCCCTCCACCTTCACTTAAGATGTGGCATTTTAATCCAAAAACAGCAGACAAACAAAAAATCATCAGTCTCAGAGAACAGACCTTATAACGGTTTAAGTCACCATCTTGGCGGGTTGGCAAAGCGTAAAGAATTTACAGTTCTTTATGCTTGGCCGAACGTCCTACTTCGCCTCTTCCAAAACAAGTCCCTAAGTTCCAGCATAGGTTAGAACATTTTACAACGGCATGTACTAAAACCAGGAACACCAGAATACCAGAATACCGGAACACCCCGGAACACCGAATTTGACGGTGTTGTATTGTTTTCCCATTACATACCATGTAAAAAATAAAATGTCAAAGTAATTTGTTTACCCACGTATAACGAAAGAGCTTAGAGCTCGTTATAAAGTGTACGTGTATGAGATCGAATTAGAATTTAGAAGTGTTGGTTTTTGTGGAGGGAGGAAAACCGGAGAACTCGGAGAAAAACAAACAACAAACTCTACCTTCATATGACAGCGGTGTTCCGGGGTGTTCCGGTGTTCCTGGTTTTAGTACATGCCCTTCTGGGCCTATTTCGGGCCTCATAATTCTCACCAAAATGATTGGCTAAGGCATCCAGAGAGCCAGTATTTAAAAACAACCAATCCGATGGCTCTACCGGTTGTCAAATAAATTTCTACGTTGTCCCGAATGATCCCGCGTTATTTGTATATTTGTTTAAACTAGTCAAAATGATGCCGGCACTGTAGTGGCTAAGGCATAAAAGCAAAACGAAGAAATTGCCCTGGCTTTTTTGTTGCTAAGACAAAGCTTTTTTTTTTTAAATCCATCGGAACACGTCGGCCCTCAGCCAGAATCGGGTCCTTTGCATCCTGTATTTTTTATTTCCCGTATAATGTTATACGGCATTAGCGAAAAACTTTCAAAGTTTTCTTCAGTCTTGTAACAAATCCCTTCTCAACCAAGCTTTCTCGGAACCGTGCTGGGAGAATATCGGCCCTCGGTCTTTTTTGTACGGACCTCGCTGCGCCCGTTCCGTATACTGTCAAGACCGTATACTGTCGTGCGGCCCTCGCTCTTGGTTGACAAGATATACAATGTATCTATAGAAGAGGGCCCTGGAATTAACCGTAAAATACGACTCCCTGTTCTCTGGCAATTGGTAATTGAATTCACCTCTGGAAACTTTTTGCTGCGCTTACATCACTGCGGCTCCCCCACCCCCTCCCCCGAACCCCGGTGGGAACTTTTGTCTCAGTCCCCTGCTCCTCCCTGTTTCGTCGCGGGGAAAAGGAATTGAAAATAAACAAATGGCAGAAAATTTTATTTTTAATCAGTTATAAATGCGGCGTAACCTACAATACGGCAAGACCCGCTTTGCGCTCAAGCATAGCAGCTCCGTGAGAGGAAGCGCACGAGAGTTGATCACCTGTATGTGGACTTTCTGTTACACTGATGACTATATAATCGTAAAACAATGTGCACGGGATTTGACAGATCAATTCATTACTATTCTCTAAACACTTTACTTCTTTTGCTGGACTGCAGCTGCCAAAGCCTAAGAGTATCGTTGCTTTTTTAATAGTTGACGAACCATTTCTGACCAACTTTGTCGTTGTTGCGCCCGCGATCCACATGCTCACCAACGGTCCAGCGAGACATGTCCCGCAAGCCAGTTGTAGCTACTATACTGAACCACCAGTAGGCATTGGGTTGGATCACCAATTCGTTTGAATTGGGGGCTGACTTCAGGCTAACATGGCTGACGGCTTGGGCACTCACGTGCTTTCCATCAGGAGACAGGGCCAAGTTCTGAGCCTTGTAAGCGTAGCCCTTTACTTCATCTCCTTGCACACAGCGTATATCCGCTCCAGCTCTGACAGCCTGCCTTAGAGTACTTCGGCTTCCGGTCAGCGGATTTCCTGATCGGTCATTTGAAAAGACTTCCTTCCACGACCTGGTATCAACGAACCATTTTACTTTCAACTTGTATGTAGAATCACCTCGGTGCTTGTGTTCTCCCACATTGTACCTAGTTGCACGAACGGTTCCTGTCGTGGAAACCATCAACCAATACCAGTAAGCATCATTCTGAAATCCAGTCAAACCATTCTTGCTGACATGTTTGAGTGCTTGAGCTGTCACGTGACCATTGCGAATAGACAGGTTGTCGGCCTCAGCGGTGTAATAATTCCACGCGGGAATCTGGAAACGAACGCGATGGCCAGCCATCAAAGCTGACGTCAACGAGTGGCGTGAACCTGACAGCTGAAATCCATTACCGTCGTGGGAAACGACTTCCTTCCAACAGCCGTCTGCAAACCACTCAATTGCCACTTTGCCTTGACTGTGACCTCGCGACTGGTGAGTTCCAACTGTCCAGCGCGACATGTCACGCAACCCGCGAGTAGTCACGACACTGAACCACCAGTACGGATTACTTTGAAACTGGATGAGGTTGCCACTAGTCTTTACGCTTATATGGTCCAAACTTTGTCCAGAAACGAATTTGGGATTGCTACTGATTGCAACGTTCTGGATGGGAAAGGAATATGTCTTGTCGCTGACACATCGGATTTCCTTTCCTTCTTGAACACTGCTCTCAAGATCGTTCAAGTCGCCCTGAACCCTGCTGCCATCAGCCTGGTGCGAGTAAGATGGTGTTGCCAGCAAGGCTAATAGCTGCACATACCACTTTATGTTTGCCTTCCCATTTGTAGTTCCACGATGAGTGTTTGAACCGACGTTGTATCTGGTCATCTGCATCCGTCCATCAGTAGAAACGATCACCCACCACCAGTAAGCGTTATTTTGAAACCTGTCCCATGAACTTTTGCTGACGTGTTGAAGCAGTTGAGCGAACACGTGACCAGCACGCACATGAAGGTTATCGGCCTCCGTACTGTATGAATCGTTAATCACCACGCGAACACGAGCCCCCGATAATACAGCCGATATCAAAGCATATTTCCATCCAGCTACCGCGTTACCATTTGCATCGTGGTGGTACGCCAGTTGCCATAGCGATGAACAAAATTGGCACGATGTCCTGTCTTTTTAAAAGGAGAAAGGAAGAAAATGTTAGAATGGAGAAGATGTCGCCCGGACCCACCCTTCGCTACGGGCATGTCTCAAAAATAAAAATTAACTGGGCCCGGTTGTTCGAAAGCCGATTAACGCTAACCCTCGATTAAAAATTAACCGACGTTTTAATGTCGCACTCAGAAAACACTTTCAAAAAGTGGTTTTTGACTAAAGCGGAAGAAAAGTGTAAGTTACAAGTGACAAGGAAAATTTTTTCGGGAAAATTTTTGTTGATTGGTTAATAAACTGGAATCAAAGTTCACTCTAACCCAGGGTTAGCTTAATCGGGCTTTGAACAACTGGGCCCTGGTGAACACAGCCTGTTGCTACTCTCGTCCCCAGACGCCGCGATTCTTTAGGTCACCACCAAGAATAATGACCACTGGCTTAAACCTCTAGCCGACTCCGAAATACGCGCAGTTGCACTGGGTGTGGTGTCGGAATGTATGATGTGTGAAGCATTAGTCATGATCACCGTTCAGTGCTTTGGCCAATCACAAGCTGGCTATTGTTAGCAAAAGTAGAAATGTTCTAGATAATGTATTGGTTGGGTGTGCGTAACGTAACCGTCGTGGATAAACGTTTGTCTTTTTCCGGTTGTGCGCTCGCGTCCCGGTCTGGGATTTGTACAGGGGTTCCACAGGGGGGGGGGGGGTCATTTTTTTTAATCGTTTGCACCGCTATTGTTTCAAATTTCTGATATTGCCCAGAAGACCAATGGCGGACTTCTTCGTTCGGAACTGGCTCGGCGAGGGGTCGTTGTTCTTGATGCTGACCAATCTCGTACCCAGAGTCCTCGGGCTCTTTAGTCAGCGGATGGGCGCCCGGAGAGACTCTGGGATAGTGGACGCCATTTTCCCACAAAATTTGGGACGGTTTCTCTGAAGTTGTAAAGTAACAGCCAATCAAAAAACTTGAATTTTCTCGATTATCCCAGAGTCTCTCCGGGCGCCCACCAGCTGACCAAAGAGCCCGAGGACTATGGGTACGAGATTGCATGCTGACCGAAAGAATCGCGGCCTTTGGGGACGAGAATGAGGATGTTGGGTGTGCTAAAGGCGGCTTTGTCAATTTGCATTTTCATCACATTACCGCAATATTAATAACGGAAATCACAAATTTTGTTGCCTTGATTGTGCCACAGCCGCGCCCTTCCGCACGTGCCTGAGAAAAGTTTATTTCTTATCAACACGAAAGCCGAAAAGTATGCACCACGGATTCGAGTTTTTGGGATAAATGCAGAATTAGTGTGAGAGCCAAGACTACGGGTAAATGTTCGCACTGAATTATTAGTTTCGATGAATAAATATCTGTTCAAATTTGTCTTTACCACTAATCATTAGTCCGCAAATGATCCGGCTTTAGTCCACGACGGAAGTTAAGTCATCCACCGTTGTTTACATGCTAGCGTGTATAGGAAACCAGCACGCATTTTCGTGATTGGATTTTTATGGTGTAAGACGATGAAATAGCGACCTCTTTGAGCGTGCACCGAAATACAAATTAAGATGTATTTTGCTACACCAGGCTGTCGGACGTGCACCACTTCGGCATAATGCAGTTCATATCTAATTTGTCCTTTATGTTTTGACTTTGAGTTTTTCGTTAGCTGCTTTCACACCAACGTGTCACTTCAGTAGAAGCTGAGCCATTCAGTCCCCGGGGGGGGGGGTACTCCCTATAATGGCCTATAGGGGAGACCCCGTCCGAAAGGGGTACCTTTTTCACGCTTCAGGTATATGAAAGGGTAGGGATTTCACGAGTCGAAGTACATGAAAGGGTAGGGAAATCTGTCATTTAGGTATTTAAAAGGGCCTTTCATTAAAATATTTCGAACACACGTACCTCATGACTGTACAGTGTTCTCAAGTAGGTTTGTGAAAGGGGTACTATTTTCCAATGGAAGGTGTATGAAAGGGGTACCATTTGTCGATGGAAGGTATACGAAAGGGGTATCTTTTCTGCCAAAAATGGTATATAAAAGGGTAAGGGGTCGAACCTCGGGGCGGAGCCTCCCCGAATTGACTTTTTTCATTCCCCCCCCCCCCCCGGTATTCAGTTCGCACCTTCGTTTCTGACGCGGCACGGGTCCGATGACGCTTTCTTTTAAATTTGGGGGAGTATCACGTTATTTTAAGTATTTTTTGAAAATCAACACAGGACACTTTTTGGTTAATGGCACTGGCAAGATAATGGTCAAAATTCCTTTAAAGACCTGTTGAAATGCAAAGAAACTGTTTATAGATGTTTTTATAGTAATAATAAAAATAATAATAATGATGATGATAATTATAATGATAATAATATAATAATAGTAACTTTATTTTCACTTATTAAAAATGGTCAGTCAATTACAAAAATTGACTGGTATCAGTCGGTGATCAGTGTACATACATAATCATGAATAAGAATGTTAAAAAAAACAACAACAACAAACAGCTAAAATATTGCACAGAATCTATACTATAGGGGTTATAGTGATAGTTTTCGGGGACAGAAGACCAGGATAGAGATGGGTCGGGCCGACGTTTTCAAGGTTTCCTCCTGTAACCCGATCATTTCAGGCTATTCGTTTGTTCTAGATTTACTTTATTTCTCATTCGAAATTACTTATTTAGAAGCGAGTCGAATGATGACAAAGTTTAAATTAAGCGTATTTCGACCAAAAATCGTGATATCTCTCATAACACCGTACTGAAAAGATGCATGAACAAGGGGAATGATTTCACAAGTTTGGAATTGAAATGCATTGCTCGTCAAGCTACGCGGTACTGAAGCGAGTCGTTCTGGAGATCCTTACCTTTTCTGGTGCTAGCGTTTCCCGCTTTGAGGGCTCGGATTTCTTGTTTTATTTCTGCCAATTGGCGGTCGATTTTGTCGCAGTTTGGCCCGCTATAGAAGTTGTTGTTTACAGAACACTGAGCCTTCTTTGCGTCGACACTTCCATTGGGTTTCGCCACGTTCTGACCAAGTGAGGCGACGAAAGAAGTGATGCAGATTGCTATGAAAAAGGGTTTCATCGTCACAAGACGCTCGAGGAATCTGTTCCAGTAATACCGTAACCTTGAAAGACGTCAGGCCAAATGACACTCACACAACCGTTCCAAAGCTGTTTTATGTTGCAATTGAATTTGCGCAAGCTAATTGTGAGCTATTGTTTTTCACACCCAATCTATCAATCAAACAGGCTATTGATTATGTCTGTTTGACATTCAATTATGACCATATCATATTCAATTATGTCTGCTAGATATTCAATCATGCCTGTTTGACATCCAATTACGTCTGTTTGACATTCAATTATGGCCGTATGAATTACGGCTGTTAAAAAACGTCATTTATGTGTCTGTCCTCCAATAGATCCTACATGGCGACCAATCAAAACGCGCGTAAAATTGAGCTTATTGTATAAATTGTATAGCATGTCAACGAGGCACAATGACATAATATAGAACGACGTCACCTGACGACGTCAAGGAAGCCATATTTGCATGACAAAATGTGATAATTAAATGACAAAACAGGCATAATTGCACGACAAAAAGCAATAATTCAATGTCAAACAGCCATGATTTAACGTGTTTTAACAGCCATAATTGAACGTCAAACAGACGTAATTGAATATCAAATGACCAAAATCGAATGCGAAACAGTGAACAGTATTTTGATGTGAAAACTGCTTTATAGCAGACTCCCTCAAAGCCCATTGGCCACTTGATTGGCCATTTGATTCTCGGAGTTAGAACCAAAGAGGAAAGGACAATTAACCTTTTTAAGAAATAAGAATGGTTACCTTTTTATGACGAAATTAATGTCAACAAGTTGTGTTTAGTATTTAAATGCCTTAATGACCAATGCGCTGAGTATCTGTCCAATACGCTGACATGGGTTAGTGACATTTCTACGAGATAGTCGAGGCATGGAGGATTTACCCTGAGATTTCCGAAAAACTCGCATGAAACAGAGGGAGGAAGGACTTTTGCAGTCGGGCAGTGAAAGAGTGGAACAAGGTCCCTATAAAAATTAGATCCAGTCAGAATGTTAAGCTTTTTAAGAAAAATTATGTAAATTATCTTAAGGAATCATACATAGGACTTGACCATTTTTCCATTTCTTAAGTCTATTCTATTTTAATATTTAGTCACTAGTCATTTTATTCATTAGATTTTATGTATATTATAAGTGAGGGCCTCTAGTTTATCAGTTTTAACTGTAAAGTGTTTGTGTTTTACCCTCGTTAAATAAAGTTATCTTCCTTTCTTCTTCATTGGTCACTATGACGTGAAAGTTTTCAGCTCACATTTTCATCTATCTATCTATCTATCTATCTATCTATCTATCTATCTATCTATCTCTCTCTCTCTCTCTCTCTCTCTATCTATCTATCTATCTATCTATCTATCTGTCTATCTATCTTCTTGATGCCTGCAAGACCACATCTTATTTTAGGCTGATTAAAAACTAGGGCTCTCATCCCGAAAGAGCGCGTTAAAACGTGAGCCGGAAAGCCAAATGGCGTTTTTTGGAAAATCTGGAACAGACATGATATGGCATCATAATTATAAATAGCTTTCAATAAAGAACCGTTCATAATTTATGGGTTGGGGGGAAGGGGACTAATTACGTTGCTAGTACTATTTGAAAAACTCGTGCTTCGGGTTTCATCAGGTTTCCAAACGCGAGAAAACATTTGAAACCACGAGGCCTGTGGCCTCGTGGTTTGATTGTTTTCGAGCATTTGGAAACCTGATGAAACCCGAAGCACGAGTCTTTGAAATTACTTCTCCAACAAAGAAAATTAGTTTAAATTATCAATTGAATAAGTTTTCTGAATTGAAACATTGTTGTGGTAAGCGGAATTTCAATTTGTCACCTACTTGCTCCATGCTGGCTACTGATAATACTGAATTTCATTTGTATTTGCATTCCACGTTGTTACCCGCTAGTTATATTGTGAGTTTTGAGCAAGCACGTTGCTCTCGAAGATGGCAGAATACCGATTTCGACAACCGAAAACCGAAAAGGTGTGTCGTAAATGCAATTCCAACGATATTACATGGCCGCGTGGAGAAGGTAAAATTCGTATCTCCAAGCGGAATTACAAACGAGATTTTGAACAACGACTCTACAACAGAGGATACCCAAAGAAACTCGTTAGAAACATTCTCAACGAAGTTCAATTTAGAGACAGAAAAGAGCCACTACGATCGAAATCAAAACAAAGATATGAGGTTCTACCGTTTGTCACAAGCTATAAACCGGCCGGCCGAAATCTTAAAATGGCGCTCGTGAAATACTGGTACATTAGACAGAACCAACAGGGTCTCTCTGCAATTTTCAAACGCGAACCCATTGAACCCATTGTAGCCTAAAAAAAGGAAAAATCCCTTAAGGACATTCCAGTCCGCGCAAAACTCGCCTCTACCGAGCCAACAATCACAAGAAGCCAATTTCACACAGTTGACAGAGTCCCCCGACCAATAAGCCTAAAAATTATTCGCTCGCCCAGAAACAGTATTCTCGTACATGCAGGAATATTAAAACAGCGAACACACGAGACCACCGCTAGACCGATTGGATCACGCTACCGCGAACGTAGAAGCTGAGGATGAGAGGGTTTTATTAAAACTCCAAGGTTGACTTTTTACCAACTTTTTAAGCTTTCTAACATTACACATTTACAAATACGTATCACCCATATTAAAAAAAACAAACAAACAAACAAAGATACTACAGCGAATCGAAACTAACCAGTTACACAACGATACGGGCGACGAACGAATCGAATTGCGAACCTATGCATGTTGCCTAAATCTATCACTGCTAACTAGAATATTAACTACTTGTTGTCCTCCCAACGGAGAGACCCTAATTACGAGTTATTGTTCAGTTCTTTGTTCTTTTCAACAATAGGTCTATTACGGACTCGAAGCAATCTTCAGGCCTTTCGTACCAATCAATTTACTCCCACTGGCCATGTATTTGTGCACAAGGGCAATTGCGCATGCGCATACCAAATACCAGAAAGAAAAAAATTGTCAATCGTCGATTCTTGGACCCCTTGCAACTTTCAGATACCTATCCCCGATAGGCAGTGAGGGAGAGAAATGTCGGCCCCTAGACCATATGTGACAGATCCCTTTCCTACTCGAAGCTCAGGTCCGCTCGACTTATGCTATTAATTCGATCGATTATATACTAGACAGTATGGCAATTTAGTCTTCCATATGGTACGTGTTTTTTGGGGGGTACGCATTGGAGTACACGGAGTTTACGCATGCGTATTTGCTAAAAGTGATAAACGGCAAAAGGAACAGCGCAATTTCTAGTCTGTGAAACGTTACAACTTGTACGAAGTTGTTTCTTTATCAGTTTTGGTTTCTTGAGTATGCTGTAAGCAATTTCTTTCCTTTAAATTATTGTTATTGCCATGTGCCAATAGAACGGTTTTCAATTGATTGTCAAGAAACCAAAACCAAACTAATTACAAGTCCAGTCACGTTCTGAAGGAAGTTTCACTCTCAGCCAATCATAAGCCGAAACAATTCAAAGCAAATAAAGGCAGCTAGCGCCAAACACTGATAGAGAGTGACTAAAAAACGCAATTGGATTTAGTTCATCATTGAATTGGTTTTAGTTCGCAATTGGTTTTTGTTCAGAAGGAACACAGAAGGAATGGACGTTACCTGACGCTAGTACAAAAAACATTATGTGTCAAAACCTGCTATTCCTGTATCCTACCCAAGGGAATTAATGCGACTCATCGTCGAGGAAAATTCCTTCAATTTTAACGGCAAACATTTCGGACAAACTCACGGCATCGCTGACGTCATCGCTATATGGGAACTAAAATGGCCGTCGTCTTCTCGATCATCTACAGGCATGGGAGACCTCGAGGAGCGACTTCTAGAGACTAGTCCTTTCAAACTACTCATCTGGAAAAGGTTCACAGATCATTGACATCTTTACCTTATGGGAAATATCAGAACAAGAAGTTGAGAACTTCACTCGTTTCGCAAACTCATTTCATCCCACCATCAAATTCACCCATGAACTATCAACCTCACAGGCTGTTGTCCTTGACACAGAGGTCTTCAAAGGACCACGCTTCTCAACTGCCTCAAAATATCCTAGACATGCATACGAACTCTTTGAAAGCAACCGAAACATTTTAACTGTTCTGTTTATTATATTAACTTCAATGAAATACCAAATTAAACTCTTTATCCAATGCAAGATGTGAGTGTTATCAGAAACAAATTCGGACCAAACAGGGCACGTGTTTGCATGGGGTATCCATGGTAACATGTTATTTTCACATGTGAAGATACAATTTTTTCGCGAGGGAAATTACCTGATATTTCATTGGAGTTTACATAATAAACATCGATCTCCTATTTCTGTGTGTAATTTTAAAAAATGCTTCTCTAAACTGGACCGATTATTAAAGTAAAGTAAGTTTTAAGTGCCCCCCCTATACTATACAGAGTACCAATTGAATTTTGATGCCCTCCCTAAATATTTTGGATGAAAATTAATGCCCAACCCCCCACCAAAAAAAAATCCAAATCCAAATCAAAACCTAACCCTAACACTCCAAATCCTCATAGCCTCCCAGCCCATAAATTATGAACAGCCCTAAATTGGACCGAAACATCCAGGGAAAGCTTGATATCCTAGTCGGTCTTACATATTTCAAGGTGTCAAACCAACGAAAACGATCGTGACATTTTGGTTGTTCCCTCGTTAAGCTTCAGTGACCTATGCCAGCAAAAGAGCCCACGATTTCGCTCGATAACGGGAATAAGACGGGTGGCTCGACTGGCTATAAAGAAAGGACTCCGGGCTGAGCAATCTGTTAAACATCGATCAGCTTTGATAATTTGACCTGTTTAACTGATGAGAGTAAATAAACTCCTCCCATTAAAAAAATGCATAACAAGATTCGGTGTCCATTGGCCAAAATAGTCCTTTAATCAGTAGGTAATTTCAACTCTACGAAGAATACAGGATGTTTAGTTCTCTAGAAAGAAAGCCGTTGCAGAGTTGCGTGACAGCCAGTTCCGACTAGCAGTTTTTAATTGACTATCAAAAGTAGTTATGTGATTGCTTTCGTTTTGGTTTGCTATGTGACTGGATCAAACAACATGCGTGAACCTTCACACCCAACTTAGTCACTCGCTTTCGCGCGCTTGGCGCCCGCTGCCTTGACTTGCACTGCGTTCTGATTGGCAAGTAAAACCAAGTCGTGAATTAATTCGACTTGTGATTGGCTGAGGGTGTGTTTACTTCAGAACGTGATCACCTTTGTAATAACCTTTGTGATTACTGTGGTTTCGGTTTTTCGACACTCAATTTAAAACTGTACACCATTGGCCAATCTGGGTGCAAACATGTTTGTTCCCTAATCGCTCTTCAGTGAAACGAGAGCAAAATCGTTTTCACACTAAACTCCACATTAACGCAGATAAGAGTCAGAATGGGCATCTAGTTTATTGGCAACTATACTGACACCAAGTAAAAGGTTTCGTCCAAATGGCAAGAAACACATACATCACAACCTGGTACTGATGACTAAAGTTTACGTACTATTTCAAAAACGAGTGCGAGTGTTTCATCAGGGTTTCCAAACACGAGAAAACTGATGAAAGCACTAGTGTTTGGAAACCCTGATGAAACACGATGCACGAGTTATTGAAATAGCTTCTCAATCGCGCCTCAGGAATAAAAGAAAATGGAATTATTATATAAGTACTGAGATTTACTCAGTGCAAACTCACTGAATAAAAATCGTCTCTCGTCTCTCTTTGATGAGAAGCAATCCCATTGGTCATACGATTTTTCTCACTACTGGAAGAATGTCGTATGACCAATCAGAAGACTAATACTATTTTTTTCACACGTGAGAAAAATCATATCGGTTTTTCCCGCCTTTCGGGGCGGCCATGCGAAATAACTGAGAGTGGATATTTGCAACGTTCCCTGCTTTCCCAGAATTAACATTTGTAATATCTCAGTACAAAAAATAAATTACTTCATGGTTAGTTCGCTTGTACGATTTTTATTCACTTGTTGTGAAGAATCGCAAACTCGCTCGTTCGTTTGCGATTCTTCACAACTCGTGAATAAAAATCGTACGCGCTCACCAACCATGAAGTAATCTATATATATATTCACGGATTTTTCACATGCTGTCGGCAAGTTTCTTGTTACGTAAAATTATATTGTTATGGTGATTTCCCTTTTCAGAAAGGGTGTCACCAATGTTATCACAATGCTGCGGAGGATTATAAAATCAAGGTTTAATTATGGATTCTTCACTCTCTTCTGCAATGGCTTTATGATGTTTTCGGCAAGCAAAATCAGCCGATGAAGAGGCCAAGTTTGTGGAAAGCGACGTGCCAAAGTCCACGCGTTACAAAAGTAAATGGGCCTATGGAATATTCGAACAATGGCAGAAACAGAGATTGATAAAAATACCCAATTTTCATTTGGTTCAGTCGCTGGATACATCTTTGATCGAGATGAATGCCTTGTCTTTGCCTTTCTAAGTTTGTGCAAGAGGTAGCGAAATCTTGCGATCAGTTCATGGCCTCTGCCTTCTTTAAGAACTGTAAAATAAATATTAACGTAAACAGGTGAACGAACGTGATGTTATCTTTCGAAAATATTTTGTTACTTCTTATTAGAGAGGGTGTTAATAAAGGTTGTTTGTACATGTTGGTGTCTTTGTTTTAAGTATTCAAATACGTGTTGAGCTGAAGGAATGATCCTCACACTTTCTGGACAATTTAAGCAATTGTCTCATATATGCACATGAAAAATTCAAGTGACTTCAACGGGATTCGGGAATTGACATGTATCTTACATATACAATCGTAATTGCCATTTAGTTTTAGCTCTCTTACACCATAGGGATTTTTAGTTTAGGCGTATAATAGTATGAAATTTAAGGGAATCTTATCTTATTTGTAAATACACGACCCCATAAGCTTACAGCTTTAAACATTATCGTGTTTAAATAAAGGTATATCTATCTATCTATCTATCTATCTATCTATCTATCTATCTATCTATCCATTCGAACCCACGACCTCTGCGATGCCGGTGCAGTGCTCTTACCAACTGAGCTATGAAGCCACACAATTGAGAGCAGGTGTTAATACGTGTTATTAATATTCAAGTTAAGAAATGAGCTCGCTAGAGTTGATGCTTTATAAAACTCAAGGGTTTGATATTACGTGAAACTCATGGATAGCGCTTCATTCCAGTGTTTCACCGGGGTTTCAAACCACATGCACGTGACGAAATTGGCGTCTCTTGGTTGGATGATCCGCCTTATGAATAATTAATTATTTGAGAAAATACTTGCAAACTAAAAATTAAGGCTTATCTCAGATAAAAAAAAATTTACGGTGATGCAAAGTGACTTTGAACTGCAAAACAACCCTTTACATACCTGAATGCCTAGTGCTAAGTATCTAATCAACGTGATAACACCCGCTGTAATCTTAGGTACCAGAACTCAACAATGAGCGCATTCCATAACTTCCCAACACATGGCTTAAATCCTATTTCCGAGTGTGATTTTTCAGTGTTTGAGAGGGCCAAATATACACTTGACAGCTGGAAATCATCCAATGCCTTCATCTCCGGCGCGCAAGCCAAAGGCAACACCGACCAGTGGCTTCACGCATTTAATGTTAACCGGCGCTTGCCGATAGTTAATGAACTGTGCAAAAACGGCGAAACTGACGTATTTTTTTAGACGAGGGCTCCACTTCTGCTGGAAGCTCTGGTAAAAAGTCAATTACAACCATAAAATTCTCAGCAGCATCCTTCCTGAATGCCTTTCGGCGTCTTGTTTACCGCGCGTCAAACGCCTGCCGCCATCTTGGGTTTAGGAGAAGCCGATGAATACAAGGAAGCTAACAGGGTAGACTGCTAGTTTTCGCTTTCAAGTACTTAAAAAAAAGGAAGAAAAATAGATTATTCAGACGTTGGCCTCTTTAGAGTGGTCGCTGTGCCGTTTTAGAGAGGTGTCCCTCTTAGGGAGAGTAAAGTCACAAAAAAAAAGCGATGACAGAACGAGAGGCTGTAATTCTAGGTATCCGATTCAGACACTACTGAGGTGTCTGTTAAAGTGTTACTAAGATCAAAACTCACCTCTCGTATTTCTTCAAATTTCGAAAGTACTTTTGCTAAATACTCGGCATGCGAGATTTTATTCAATTATGTCAAGAAGAAGACTATTTCTACTGCATTTTTTTAAACTTATTTAACGGTCTGCCATCACTTAGTGCGGTTCCTACCGATAAGCAATCGAAGAGCTCGATCGAGGAGAAAGTGACGTTATTTACTCACTAGCTTAAAGGAGCTCTGTCACGATATTTTGAGGTATTTTGATCATCGACAAATTTACCTTTAAATTGAAGGAAACCTGAAAATAATGCTTTACAAAGGTGGAAAAACACCAAAGAGATAATAATAAACCAGAAAGGAGCAATGATGGTTAAGGATGGAGAAGATTGACACGGATTACAAACAACAAAATTGAAAAGTTTAGCTAAACTTTTCAAACCCATTTAACCGTGACATAGCTCCTTTAAAAATGGAGTGCGTGGTTGCGTCTTATCTAGTATGCAGCACGAGAACTTTTTGCATTCAGATTGTGAAATTCGTGTTCGGCATACTAATTAAGCCGCTTTCACACACTCCATTTTTAAGTAATTATCTGAGAGCTGCAGTAAATAGGAATACATTCTGGAGAGAGCTAAGAGGATTATGATAGATGGCAATGATGTTTGATATCGCTAAGATTACTTTACATCCCACAGGTATAAACCTAGGCACGTATAGCGCGCATAAGTTAGTGAGGCAATAATGAAGCAATAATATAACAGACAGGCAGGAAATGAGACTCAGTATTGTTCCACACTACTGCGGCTACTACAGCTCTGCTCCTACTACTACCGCCACTACCACCACCACCACCACCACTACAACCACTACTACTACTACCGCTACCACTACTACCACTACCACTACCACTACCACTACCACTACCACTACCACTACCACTACCACTACCACTACCACTACCACTGCCACTACCACTGCCACTGCCACTGCCACTGCCACTGCCACTGCCGCTACCGCTACCGCTACCACTACCACTACTACAACTACTATTACTACTACTACTACTACTACTTCTACTACTACTACTACTACTACTACTACTACTACTACTACTACTACTACTACTACTACTACTACTACTACTGCTACTGCTACTGCTACTGCTACTGCTACTGCTACAATAATCCCTGCCACTATATGACTTGGGTGTGGTCCGGGCGGTTACCTTTGTGTTTCACAGGTAGACCACGAAGAGACACTCTGTGGGACTTACATGCCTGTCTTACCCTTGGCCGCGTATGACGGACAGTGTTTTGGGGCTTTGTACGGTAATGCATCAATCTTCTCTACATGATCCCTCATTTGTTTCTTGACTAGATCAAACTTTTACAAGGAATGACTCGCTTTGCTCGGCCTTCAAAAAAGACCAGCCTGGAAGCTACTCCGTGGCACGAACTTGTGAATGGTAAATGATTCACTTTATTTCATGTTGTCATCACACGTGTTTTCCCAGTCGTTTTGAAGTTAACAAGGTTTCAATCACAACGAAGTACAGCGTTATTTTTCCCTTGCAAGGCTTTTAACGCCGGTGCTCCTCAAGTTTAACAAATAATCATCACAAAGTGGCAAAACTGCTGAATACCACGGAACGTATTTATAATTATGTGATTGAAATAAGCTTACAGTGTATTGTATTGTAGAGAGTAAACCAATTGTGGAATTGAGCACCCCGGGGGTTGAGCACATTTCAGGCATCCTACTGATGAACAGTTACAGCCGTTAGATATGAATTTTGTTCTGGCAACTATCAATTATAGTCTTTCCCGTTGGAATTATTGTTGTCTACCACGTTGTTCAAAGAAGCTGACAGAGGTATACAGCTGATGGTTAGAATTATCTTTTCAGTCAGTGGTGCTAAAAATATTAGTATGGGTAATCGGATGGTGACGAGTGAAATTAGGGAATAGTTTCACTTGGATTTTGGACAAAATGCATGTGAAATTATTCCCTAATTTCATGAGTATACCCTTTGATTACTGATTAATATTATGGGTGACAAGTTATGCTCACAAGGTGCTATTTTGGCATCATAGAAAAAGTTGCCATGGGAACATTGTAGTTTCACATGTGAAATTATAAATTAATGCTGAAATTTTGCACCAAAATTAAGGAGTACTTTGTCAGCCATGATATCATGGAGTAAACTGTCCGCTGTATGTAAATAAATAAATAAACACGGTAGTAAGATGGAAATAAGCCAACTCTTTTTCTCCTCTATTTTCATCCATTTTTCTGCTTTTAACTTAAGATGGTTTAATCCACAACTCTAGCACCATTTCTTTCATACTTGTAAAATTGGCCGTATTGTGGCAAAATGGCAAAACACCCACCCAAGAGAAACTTATCATCTTTTGTCTGGAACCCTTCAATTATGGAAGGGCTGTATGCATCAGTGT
>BLFK01000383.1:3908202-3911412 GCA_014634185.1 Astreopora myriophthalma | reverse complement strand
CCTTATGAATAATTAATTATTTGAGAAAATACTTGCAAACTAAAAATTAAGGCTTATCTCAGATAAAAAAAAATTTACGGTGATGCAAAGTGACTTTGAACTGCAAAACAACCCTTTACATACCTGAATGCCTAGTGCTAAGTATCTAATCAACGTGATAACACCCGCTGTAATCTTAGGTACCAGAACTCAACAATGAGCGCATTCCATAACTTCCCAACACATGGCTTAAATCCTATTTCCGAGTGTGACGTTTCAGTGTTTGAGAGGGCCAAATATACACTTGACAGCTGGAAATCATCCAATGCCTTCATCTCCGGCGCGCAAGCCAAAGGCAACACCGACCAGTGGCTTCACGCATTTGATGTTAACCGGCGCTTACCGATAGTTAATGACCTGTGCAAAAACGGCGAAACTGACGTATTTTTTTAGACGAGGGCTCCACTTCTGCTGGAAGCTCTGGTAAAAAGTCAATTACAACCAGAAAATTCTCAGCAGCATCCTTCCTGAATGCCTTTCGGCGTCTTGTTTACCGCGCGTCAAACGCCTGCCGCCATCTTGGGTTTAGGAGAAGCCGATGAATACAAGGAAGCTAACAGGGTACACTGCTAGTTTTCGCTTTCAAGTACTTAAAAAAAAGGAAGAAAATAAAAATAGATTATTCAGACGTTGGCCTCTTTAGAGTGGTCGCTCGCTGCGCCGTTTTAGAGAGGTGTCCCTCTTAGGGAGAGTAAAGCCACAAAAAAAAAAGCGATTACAGAACGAGAGGCTGCAATTCTAGGTATCCGATTCAGACACTACTGAGGTGTCTGTTAAAGTGTTACTAAGATCAAAAATCACTTCTCGTTTTTCTTCAAATTTCTAAAGTACTTTTGCTAAATACTCGGCATGCGAGATTTTATTCAATTATGTCAAGAAGACTATTTCAACTGCATTTTTTTAAACTTATTTAAGGGTCTGCCATCACTTAGTGCGGTTCCTACCGATAAGCAATCAAAGAGCTGGATCGAGGAGAAAGTGACGTTATTTACTCACTAGCTTAAAAATGGAGTGCGTGGTTGCGTCTTATCTAGTATGCAGCCCGAGAACTTTTTGCATTCAGATTGTGAAATTCGTGTTCGGCATACTAATTAAGCCGCTCTCACACACTCCATTTTTAAGTAATTATCTGAGAGCTGCAGTAAATAGGAATACATTCTGGAGAGAGCTAAGAGGATTATGATAGATGGCATTGATATTTGATATCGCTAAGATTACTTTACATCCCACAGGTATAAACCTAGGCACGTATAGCGCGCATAAGTTAGTGAGGCAATAATGAAGCAATAATATAACAGACAGGCAGGAAATGAGACTCACTATTGTTCCACAACTACTGCAGCTACTACAGCTCTGCTCCTACTACTACCGCCACTACCACCACCACCACCACCACTACAACCACTACTACCGCTACCACTACCACTACCACTACCACTACCACTGCCACTACCACTACCACTGCCACTGCCGCTACCGCTACCGCTACCGCTACTGCTACTGCTACTGCTACTGCTACTGCTACTACTACTACTACTACAACTACTATTACTACTACTACTACTACTACTACTACTACTACTACTACTTCTACTTCTACTACTTCTACTACTACTACTACTACTACTACTACTACTACTACTACTACTACTACTACTACTACTACTACTGCTACTGCTACTGCTCCTGCTCCTGCTCCTGCTCCTGCTCCTGCTACTGCTACTGCTACTGCTACTGCTACTGCTACAATAATCCCTGCCACTATATGACTTGGGTGTGGTCCGGGCGGTTACCTTTGTGTTTCACAGGTAGACCACGAAGAGACACTCTGTGGGACTTACATGCATGTCTTACCCTTGGCCGCGCATGACGAACAGTGTTTTGGGGCTTTGCACGGTAATGCATCAATCTTCTCTACATAATCCCTCATTTGTTTCTTGACTAGATCAAACTTTTACAAGAAATGACTCGCTTTGCTCGGCCTTCAAAAAAGACCAGCCTGGAAGCTACTCCGTGGCACGAACTTGTGAATGGTAAATGATTCACTTTATCTCAGGTTGTCGTCACACGTGTTTTCCCAGTCGTTTTGAAGTAAACAAGGTTTCAATCACAACGAAGTACAGCGTTATTTTTCCCTTGCAAGGCTTTTAACGCCGGTGCTCCTCAAGTTTAACAAATAATCATCACAAAGTGGCAAAACTGCTGAATACCACGGAACGTATTTATAATTATGTGATTGAAATAAGCTTACAGTGTATTGTAGAGAGTAAACCAATTGTGGAATTGAGCACCCCGGGGGTTGAGCACATTTCAGGCATCCTACCGATGAACAGTTACAGCCGTTAGATATGAATTTTGTTCTGGCAACTATCAATTATAGTCTTTCCCGTTGGAATTATTGTTGTCAACCTCGTTGTTCAAAGAAGCTGACTGAGGCATACAGCTGATGGGTAGAATTATCTTTCCAGTCAGTGGTGCTAAAAATATTAGTATGGGTAATCAAATGGTCCGGCCTTAACAGTCCTCATGGGCCCGACGAGGATTAGTTAGTTAGTTTAATCAAATGGTGACGAGTGAAATTAGGGAATAATTTCACTTGGATTTTGGACAAAATGCATGTGAAATTATTCCCAAATTTCACGAGTATACCCTTTGATTACTGATTAATATTATGGGTGGCAAGTTATGCTCACAAGGTGCAGTTTTGGCATCATCAAAAGTTGCCATGGGAGCATTGTAGTTTCACATGTGAAATTATAAATTAACGCTGAAATTTTGCACCAAAATTAAGGAGTACTTTGTCAGCCATGATATCATGGAGTAAACTGTCTGCTGTATGTAAATAAATAAATAAACATGGTAGTAGGATGGAAATAAGCTAACTCTTTTTCTCCTCTATTTTCATCCATTTTTCTGCTTTTAACTTAAGATGGTTTAATCCACAACTCTAGCACCATTTCTTTCATACTTGTAAAATCGGCCGTATTGTGGCAAAATGACAAAATACCCACCCAAGAGAAACTTATCATCTTTTGTGTGGAACCCTTCAATTATGGAAGGGCTGTATGCATTAGTGTCGTACACTGATTGACTCTTTTCTTTCCCTTCGTTTTTTGGTTATTTTGTCAAATCACAGCCAACTTTTGAGCAGTAAATGGTGTATAACTTAGA
>BLFK01000383.1:3900702-3903202 GCA_014634185.1 Astreopora myriophthalma | reverse complement strand
GATTTAACCAGACTTAACCAAGGGTTAGCACTAATGCTGCTTCAAACAACCTGGCCCTGCCTGTTGATTAAACAGTACTTGTAAAACATGTGGTATTTTCTCTCCTTTTGAAGGTGGAGGATGTAAACTTTGTGGATCAGTGGAACACTTCAGACGAGATTGCCCTGAATTATGGAAAAATACTAGAGGTATCTATAACAAATTTACCCAACTTTTACAAAAAAAAAAATGCGATGTCATGAGCGATTGAAGTAAGATCGTTACGAGTGTACGTAGTCCTGAGAAGAACCGTTGTTTCTATTTACTGACGTTTCATCAACCTTTGAGGATCGGAAGTCATTTTTATTATGTGGGATGCCACAGGTAGACCATGTCTAAAAATCGGTCGCGTTCCTTTTTTTTTTTTAATTAATTAATTTATTTTTTATCGTGGTCTCATATGGTAACCAAGTGCTTGTGTTTCTCACTGACGTTAAGCCCTGTTGGCTGGGGTTACTGCTTGGATGGGTGACCATGCGTAATATCCGTGTTGGTGACTTGTTCTTTCTTGTTTTTTTTTTCCTTCGTCGTGTTGTTTTTCTTCGTATTCACAAGTTATCTTTTTTTTTTAAATTAAATTTCCAGTATCGTGTGGGAAATGTTAGACAACATGAAAACGAGTTCTAGCGATCAAACCCGCACCTTGAACTCGGATCTGGACTAACCGTTGTACTTTTACAATTTCGGTTAACCTTTTGTGCATTCCACGGAAACGCCCTTAGGCGTCTTGTTTAGAGTCAAGATTAGGCTATGAATATGACTACCACTGAGTTTGCCAAATTAATTGTCAGTTGATCTCATCAACAAAGAAACAAAAAAAATATGTTATGATAGCATCTGTCCTCCAATAGTAGATCATACATGGAAGTAAGAACCAATCTGCAGGCAAAAAAATAATGCCAACTAGATGAATATAATTCAGTTTATTGTGTAAACACTTATTGACAATAAAAGTGAAGCAATGAATGCATGAGAAATTTGACAGTATTGCAAAAATTACTTCTTCGATGGCCAGAATTTTTTTTCCGCCCATGCTTTCATGACTATGTTGATCACTTTTTTCACTGGACTTTTCCTCATTATTGCTTCAACTTTGAAGGTTCATCAGTGGTTGCTCATGTTCAAAGTACCAAGACTACAAAGGGACATTTCAGTGCAGATGCAGAGCTAGAAGATGTAGGAGGAACCTCTGTCAAAGCCACAAAGAAAAAGGGAGCTCATGTAGTTAAATTTTAACACACAGGAAAAAAGGACTTGTGATCATGAAGTTCAAGCTCTTGGACTTTATTGCCAATTTGACACATGGGCTCAAGATGCTACTGAATCTGTGGCCTGTTTCAATAACATACTGGCAAAGTTTCAGGGGCATCCAAAAGGCAAAGTTTTGTTATTTACAAAATAGTAAAGTGGTTTCTACACTTCTGTTACTAGATAGTGTGAATTTTATGCAATGTTAAGGTGTATTTTGAAAAGATCCAGGGAGTAGAATCTGATGGGATTTTTACCTGAATATGTAAGTAACAAACCTAGCTGATTTTCTGTCCCCGAAAATGCTGCCTGACCTTCTTTCATCCAAATCATGAACACATTTAGTCTTTCCAAAACCAAAGTGATTAACTTTCTTAATAATATGAAAGAGTCAGGTAACATTTCGCTCATAAAAACAACAGTTTTTTTTCTAAGGCCTACCGAACTGCCCATTTTACCGAAACGATCCGTTGGGTACAAAGAACGTATTCAGCCTACGACGATCTCAAGCGCATTTTTAAGATTTCATACAAATCCTTGTAATCAAAATTAGAAGCGGCACGAGGAGATTTAAAATTCGAATTTACGGACGTCATACCTCCATTACTGCCCTGATATTCTGTATGATGAATGATACCTATGAAGTAATTTAAAATAGTGGCAAATGTTGGAAATCCGCCTCTATTCCAGCGGTTCAAAGTAGGCCAAAATCCCATACATCCACTGTAATTTTGGCCGTGTTTGCCTCCCAACCATGCAATATGGCGTCATTAAAACGGCCAGATCATGGCGATCAGGGTCGTTAGCATTGGTTTGCATCTGATCCAGTGTTGGCAGCACGAACAATCTGACTCGAGCGTATAAATATCCAGGCCTTAGTTGTTCAAAAGGGGGATAACGCTATCCACTGTATAAATCACTATCTAGCGAATAAGCGCCAGAAAAACCAATCGAGTTATCCGAAGGATAGTGATTTATCCAGTGGATAGCGCTATCCACGCTTCGAACAACAGGAGCCGGGATGGTATCCGGCGCGGGATAACCCACCTCATGGAGGAGGACAGACCTCCTTTAAACTTGGTTGTATAAGTCCTTAATTCCAACTCTTCCAAGATGCCTTGAGCCAGCTTGGAAGAATATAGGCTCATTAAACCACATGCCGGACACTAGCAAAAACAGATCCACGATTTTAGAAGGCGGGGGGGGGGGGGGG
>BLFK01000383.1:3889981-3897481 GCA_014634185.1 Astreopora myriophthalma | reverse complement strand
CTGCTTCATTTGGTGGGTAAGTGCCATGCAAATAGAGCGTTTCACGGATAATGACCCCACATTGGTTGGGGGCAAACACGCGTACGGCTAAAACTACAGTGAATGTATCAGATTTTGGCCAACTCGGAATCTCTGCAATTCCGCTACGGAATCAGTATTTTGTCTGAGAAAATGTGCTTTGAAAGGCATTTGTACTGACATTATTTTCATGAAGACAAGTATAAAGAAGAGATCACGCCCACAACGACCGTAAGCGTATTTTTATAAACCCTTCTAATCAAAGTAAAGAAAACATTTATAATTCGAATTTACGGACATCATACCTACATTACTGGCCTGATTTTCGGTAGGATGAATGATATCAATAAATTCAATGAAAATAGTGGCAGTTATTCGAAGTATGCCTCTTTGCAGCGGCCTTCCAGAGATTAAAAGTCGGCCAAAATCCAATACATTCACTGTAAATTATTTTGGTCTTGTTTGCCCCCAACCAATATGGCGTCATTAACTGTGAAAATCTAGGTCCATTCACTCATGAACAATAGATGAGCTTGGGAGCTGGTGCCTTGAGATTGGTGGAGCCAGGAAGTATCTGTCAGGGGGGAAGGAGGTATCCATGGCAACCCTGCAAGCGGCCACTACCAAAGGTGCTGTCACACTGAAACAATCAGTGTGATACTTACCAACCCATTACTTACCAAAATAGGGGGGGACATGGAGGGAGGAAAAGCTTTGAATATACTAAGCAAAATGGCTGTGCAATGGCCAGTAAGCAAGTAAATGCAATGCGACCATGAGGAACTCCCTGAAAAACTCAGGGCCACCCCCAAGCCAGTCCAAGGGGTGACTGATGACCAGCACTGTCTCAATTTTAACCTCACCTAAATTTCATTTAGCCTCATTAGGCTTCTTGTTCCCTCATCCTTGTCAGAGTTTGTTTGTACTTGAGGAATACAGATTCTTCGCCTTAGCATGGTAATGTGCCCATTCCAAATTCACTTCATGACACGACTTTGCAACAGTCCGAATGTCACACGTACGTAGCTGGCCTGCTTGAGGATACCCTTCTGGCAGTCCGCTTTTTTTGTGTGGAAATAACTGTTATGGTTCTAAATGTCTGTTATTCAATGGCAGTAGTCCAAGGTGTGGTTGAATTCCTAAATGAGACTTATTTGGGCCTGGCATTAATACTACCTACTTTATGCTTGACAGGTATTATCCTAAAGCTGCTACATGTAAATGTCTGGTATTGCATGAACTGATTAACATGATTCGTAGGGGTCATGGAAAACCTGGAAAGTCATGGAATTTAAGTATTTAATTTTCCAGGCCTGGAAAGTCATTGAATTTAATTGTCAGTCATGGGAATCTATGGCAAATTATAGTTATGCTTGGTAGGTAAATTATTGCAGATGTCAGAGCAGGAACAAAATGAAATACAGGTGAGTTATGTCAGAAAATACCCGAGAAAAAAGGATGATTTGGACAATTTTCAAAAGTGGCAGCTAAACTTTAGGCCAGACTGCGACCTCATTCTCAGGCTCTCTCTCTTTTCCTCCCTTGTTGTTGAGCAAGAGACCCTGGTTTGGTCTGGTCACGTGTCTACCAGATTCTGGGAGGTTACAAACAAGTGGCTGGAGGGAGGGCTAGATAAGTGTTCAGTTGTCCCAGAGGATCAGGAAACTTTGCTGTGAAGTTTGTGACAAAGCTGAACTAGCTAGGGCTTGTGAAACCAAGGGTTTCTACATCACACATGCAGTTTTAGCTTGGAGAGGGTTCACGTATTTTCCACTGAAGCAGAGCATTGATAAGCTAAAAGGTTTGTCATTTTGGAACGCTGGCCTGGCCACTGAAGCGATGACAGCAAGAAGGAGTACTTTGACGGAGCTTCGAATGGAATGGAATGCCAAACATTGTAGTCCTAAAGAGCAGAAAGTGTAGAAATTTAGGCAAGAGAAGGATGTGTTTCAATTCAATCATTATTTTAAAATACCAATGAGTGGACTTGCGAAACATGGAGAAGCAAATAGATGTCTCTATCGCTTTTGAATTGAAGGTAATTTGTGCATGTTTTTATTTCCTAACTTTGCTGAAAAATACCTTACACTTCTGGTTTTGATTGAAACCATGACAAACAGTGACAATTGTGAGTACCTTTTCTGTACGTGAAGTCTGCAGTGAATATGTTAACAGTCAGTCTAACACTTGGCTATTTATATAAAATTCTGAAAATTTTACTTGAACTGAAGCAAATCATTTCTGATTTTCATATTGAGCGAGAATGGCTTTAAATTATTTGCAGCTCTTCTGCAATTCGCAACGTTGCTTTGCTCCACATTTGAAATCTGCTTAAATAAACAAAAATGGTGGCTAAGTCTACCCGGACAAGGGAGCAGTTTGTTGCAGGCAGTCATGTGACCAGGCCAAACCAGGGTCTCTTTCTTGACAGCAAGGGAAGAAAAGAGAGAGAGAGCCTGGGAACGAGGTTGGGAAAACTGGAAAAAGTGAATGGATAAGGTAATGGAAAGTCATGGAATTTGAGAGGCTCGAAAGAGTACGAACCCTGATTAAGATGATGAAATCTATCATGACTGTTGAGTCTAAGCAAACATTATACTTCTTTGCTCCCAACTGTAAGTGGCCCATCCTCAACGCCCCAAGAGAAGACAAGGTCCTTGCCTACTTACACATCAAATGGAGACATTGGGGATCTCCCTCTGTCTTTCAATAGATGTCCTCCCCACCAGGGTTGGTGGTGATGGTGGTGTACCACAGGGTGTGGTTGCATTTTCACAACTGGGTTGACTGTAGTAGGGTTGCATTTTGAAGGAGTTACTATGACATAGTTTGGCATTACAAACTTCACAAACACGTAGATAATTTCCAGAGAAAGTATCTTTACAGAACAGTAATTTATTTCATCTCTTAGGTAGTGCTTGTTTAGGCTCTTGTGATAAGGGTTGTGTTATATTACACGCATGTTAAAGACTGGGAATAAATTATTGTTGGTCCTAGATGAAGACACAAGGCTTCACGTGAGAGATTCTCAAGCATCAGAGCAAAATCTGGGAGCTGTGGAACAAGTGTGGAACCGGCTTCATGGCGAAGATAGTTATCAAAAAGAGTTGTGTGTGCTTCCAGAAACATGTTATGTGGAAGAGATCCATGAAGCAGGTCAAGTTGTTTGTCAGGTGTCACGAATTGTACCAAAAACTGAAGGTAAAAGTGCCAGTTGAATACTGTGGGATTTTTGTTTGGATCATTTTTATTGTCTTGCACTGTGGCACTTATCAATGTTTTTTTGTTGGCTTGCTGATGTGGGGTTATTTCCAGGATGGTGCTCTTTTTGGTTCAGCACTTATTTGAACCTCCCATTTGTGTCAATGATAGAATTTGCCATTGTGGCTTTTGAGAGCTTCAGATGGAAATTAACAATGTACCAGATGAAATTTCAAGAGTAGGTTAAAAACACCCATCAAATATTAAAGCACCTCTCTGTAACCTAATTGTTCCAAATAAGTGCTGCCTTGTGATTGACATGTAAGACACTGATTTTGGCTGCTATGTGCTATGTAGCCTCAGGGGTAGTCCTCTAAATGGATAAACATGGAAATGGTCATTGTTTTCATGTGGATGATTTTTTAGTGGAATCTGTTTGGATTTCAGAAACTTACAGTCAACCTTATGAAGTCCTTGTTAGAGGAGAAGTAGCAGTAACAATATTCAACGAGGCTCTCCTCGAAGGAAAAGCTCAAGTGACTCGTATGCAGCTCACTGTGGTTGGCGATGTTGGTGCAGGCAAGACAAGCTTGGTACGAAATCTCAGTGGCGAACAATTCGAAGAGGAGAGGAGTGAGACGCATGGAATTAATACATCCATGGTCGAGGTGACAGAGCTTGATGATTCATGGCACACTGCTGACTTGAACAAGTCCCATGTTGATGATATCTTGTCTGACAAGGTCTGTAAAGGTATCAGGGAGGTATCCAGCGAGGGGAACGGGCAAAGCGTACAAGTGTTCCAGCTGAGTTCATCCGATCCAGGGCCTGCATCATTCCCTTCTTCTCGCAGAATAATGCGACTTCCTAGCATCGAATCTCCCCCTGGATCTTCCACCACAGATAATAGCAGTGATCAGGAAAAAAAGGTTTCAGCATCATCTGCAGATCGCTTTAGTTGGTCTAACAGTGAGACGACAGCTCCGCGCAACATACCACTGGAGCAGATTAAAAGAAAATTGAGTGAGCCAACGAATGCCAAGAAGGGAAAGTACACCAAAATTAGCATTTGGGACTTTGCCGGCCACCCTTTGTACCAAGCAATGCACCATGTGTTTCTGAACCGGCGATCTTTTTACCTTGTGGTGACAAACTTAGTTCAGTTGTGCAACCCTGAAAAGAAAGATGAAGCGTTTGAAAAACTCCTTTTCTGGCTCAACTCTGTCCGTGTTCACACCCCTCGGACCACGCCAATATTCCTGGTGGGTACACATCGCGATCAAGTTAGCCAGCAAGATATTTCTGCTGCAGAAAATACACTGTACACAAAACTTTTGGAGGCGTTCGGTCAGCAGTTGGTGAGGAGCGAAGAGAAGAGTTTCTTATTTACTGTAGAAAACACCTCTGATAGTGAAGATCCTGGTGTCATGATGCTGAAGAAAGCAATCGAGGAAGAGGCTTCCCGGCTAATGCTAATGGACGAGGAGTTGCCTGTCTTGTGGCTTCACTTCGAAGAGGAACTCCTTAAGTGCAGGGAGATGCCAGGCTGCTCAGCCTGTGTAACTAAGTCCTTGCTGAGAAACATGTTGGAAAGCCATTACCAGATCGTTGATGAGATGTTTGAAAGCATGTTACACTTCTATCATGACAGTGGTGTGATCATCCTACCAGGTAACGGGACTTTTGTTTATGTTGGGAGATAATTTGAATTCTAGGTTCATACTTAGTAAGGCAAGTGAAACAGCTTGAAAACGGGAAGAATGGAATAATCTCTTTGATTCTGCCTTAGTGTATTGCAATCAGAAAGTGTTTTTTTGGTTAGTTTGTGACAAACCTCTGGAGAACAAAGGTGAAAGTGAACACTTCAAGTTGAAAAATTCAAACCAGAGTATTTGCTCTGGGAATATTTAGCTGGCATGTTGGTTTTTTACTTGTTATGCGATCACAAATTACCCAAGCCCTCTGCACAAATGCTGGAAAAATACAAAACCTGATCTGTTCTCAACCGATTTAATTACTTTTAAGTTGCTCTTTAAAGTTTTACTTCTAAGAAAACAGTGTTATCGGTGCCTTTTCCTTCGTGAAAAGCACTTTAAGTAACGCATGTAACTACCGAGGCTGTAAACATGTGATGACCTTCACGCAACTTTTTCTGTACTGAAATTCTGTTAAATCTCCCAACGTCTTGCTGTTTACCGTTGGAAAGTTAATTTTCAACACGGCTGTTCTCATTTTTTCTGTCGTTACCTCGTGCTGTCCCAGCAAGTTGCCATCATACGATCGTTCAGAGAGACGCAAGGGCGAGGTAAGTGGCTCGGATTTGGTCAAAGAGGATGATCTTTTCAAACTGATCCACTTTCAGAAGAGCTAATCGGCCCAAAGATACAAGACCCGAGAATCAACGACCTGGTGGTCATCAAGCCCCAGTATCTAGTCGATGTCATGACCTGCCTTCATGACATTCCAGACCATGTAGATGTCGATCGGCAGCATTGCACCAAGTGGAAGACTCTCCAAGATCGTGGGATAACAGACATCGGCTTCCTGGAGCAAGTCTGGAAGGACTTCAATAGTTCTGCCACAGAACTTGTTGGCATCTTGGAAGCTTCTGGTATGCTGTGTCCAATCTCGGCTTTGAAAGAAGCCGAAGACCCGGAGGTCTTTGGTGAAGGAGAAGAAAGTGAAGCATTGGGATCAGGGGTCAGCAGCTACATATTTCCTTGCCACTTGAGAGTAAAATGCCTCAAACGAAAGTGGGAGAGACTCTGCCGCAAAACATGGAGTGCAATTTGCAACTTGGATAAGATCCTCGTGTTTGACTTTTTCAATTTCCTTCCACCCGCTCTATTCAGCTACTTCATTGTTCGCACAGCTGTAAAAAGCGAGTCCAGTGATGGCATGAGGCCCATCATGGCTAAAGAGATGGCCATCTTCTCTTTTGGAGACAGCTTCTTTATTCTTACTGAGCATTGCCAGAAACACAACCAGATAAAAATCAGAGCTAGGCAAGTAAATTTGTTTTTGTGACTGTCGCCTCTCGGATAACATGAGTATTGTGCATTGTGATTTTGCTTGCCTTTGTGGTGATGTACATTTTGTTTGGTTGACGCACCAAGTTAGTCGTGAATAAAATCGAGTCGGTTCCCAAGTACGTTGTATGTCGATCAAAATTTGTAACTGTTCGCCCCTCTTTGACCTCTGGCAGCTAAGGATGATGCCGTTACATAGCTCAAAGGCTTCACTGATGTTCAAGTTCGTTTCTTTTTCCTTCTCTTTTAAAACATCAATAGCATCCAAAGATAACATAAAGGACTTTTTGTGTCTTTGTTAGGTATAAGAATGGCAAAAAGCTGCACGAATTGTTCAGCATCTTGATGTTTATCATGACAGAGATTTGCCAGCGGCAGTTCAAATTCTTGAAGTTTAATTTTGGTACAGTTTGTCCCAACCCACGCTGCCCGGGTGCCTCGGGCAATGGCAAGGTTCTCGCTGTGGACTCTTCATCCGATGAAAGCGATGTTGAGGATGGCTGCTCCACGTGCGATGAGGCCCGTGGGTATCCGCGCAAGGACGAAAGTCGCTGTCACGTGATATCCATTGATCCAGCCCTACCATCTCGACCCCTGTGGTGTAACAGCACTCCTGTCCACGAATTTGAAGAGATCAAGCAGTGGTTTATTAAGGTTATTAATACAGAGACATAACTAAAGTAGAGAATATTTTACTGTACGGTAGTGTTGACTTCGTTTAGACAAAAACTTCTCTACTTATATAAGATGTACCTCACCTCAACATATTTTCTTTCGAAAGAGTTGAATCTCAACACCTTAACGCACATTTTGCCATTTGTTCTCGAGATTTCACTTTTTACTGATTTGCCGAACAAAGTTAAGGGAAATGTAGACCTAAATTAATAGCCTAGCGCCCATGACTTTCCTGTAGCTCGCTGGTATAGCACCTGAACTAGTCATCAGAATTCACAGGTTCGACTCCTGTTAGGAGCACTCGGATTTTAACCGAGCATGCCCGAGTCATCATCGATAAGTACAAGTTGCCTACACTGACAGTCACTTGTCCCACGGTCTAGCCAATGAGAGGGATGGGTTTATTCACGGAGGACTCAGGGATGGCGGAGCGAAAACTAAACATTTTTAATGCTGGAAGTAGCATTTCCGACCTTCAAGATTTCAAAATTTTCTGGGGAAGATTCCCCTAGACTCCCCTACAAGTTAGTTAGCGCCTCCGGCGCCCGCTTGTAAGCCCCCCCCCCCCCCCCCCTTG
>BLFK01000383.1:3842081-3889968 GCA_014634185.1 Astreopora myriophthalma | reverse complement strand
CAATTTGAAAATACGTTCCGCCATCCCTGGGCCTGAATAAGCAATAGGCAGTTCGTCGAGCAACGACGACGGTAACGGCAATTCCAGAAAGCAATAGCTCTAATGAGGAAAAACAATAGCTCTGCACGCTAGGCACGTGTGCTATACAATTAGTACGTTCCTTACCGTCCTCTGCAAAACAACAACGTGAAATGACCAAATTTATGGTTTTGACGACAACGCGAGCACACATCAGTGAATTCTTCATTCTCTATATCTGTACTTCAACGCCGTTCCTACCGATCCAGACATAACAGCGCTTAACTGCTTGTTGTGACTTTATTGTGCGTCTGTGCGCAACGTCGTCGTTTTTTTTTCTTTTTAACCTTTTTCGGTTGCCTGTACGATGACGCCGTCTAACATTTGATTTAATTTGTTTTGATTTCACTTGATTTGTTCACGTACACATTATAACGAGCCTCCGGCTCCTGGGTGTTCTACGTGGTTAAATAAAAGCATTATTATTATTATTAACTACGTGGTTAAATAAAAGCATTATTATTATTATTATTATTATTATTAAGTGAACACATAAGGCTAATTTCATACATTGAATTATCTTTTTGCTTTTACCTTCCAGCCTCAAGAAGTCGCATCGAAAGTTTCCGAGGATTCTCCTTGTTTTTCCAGTAAGTGATTAACAACTTTTTGATGTCTTTTCGTTCATTTGTTGTGCTCACTATACAACAAAAGTTTGAAAAAAAGGGCATGCAGGATAACGACCCGCAATGGACCATTTTACAGTTCTGTGCTCAGTTACCAGGCCTCTGAATAAAAAGCGAGGCTGGAGTTGACCTTGTTTTGATACAAACCTCTTTTCCTATATGTAAATCATGCAGTTCTTATGGTAACTACAATCCTGGCCATAAGTTGTTGGGACACCTTCCCTTTTACGCTCTAAAACCCACCATTTCAACTACGCCCTTGACGTTTTAGAAACAAAAAAAAAAAAAGGAAAAGACGAATAGAAGCCAGTGTAATCGACCCCCCTCCCCCCTAGTAATGTTGAAAGAAAATGAAGCTGTTCTGAAGTCTTGGTTGGATGTGTTATGTTGTTAGAGAATTGTGTTGGAAGCGCACGTGATTGCTGTAAACTCGTGATCATTGGAATAAAACGTGAACATTTCTCTTACCGTGACTTTAGTTGGAGAATACTGTTCTTGGAGGCGAACAATTCTTGAAACGTGTCTATTCTGAAGCTATTGTCAAGGTGTTTTTTTGGGGGGTCAAGATTTTCATCAACATTGACAAGGGGAGGGGGGCAGGCGGGCTTGCGCGGTCTTGGTCTTCAGGGAGGCTGCCCGTGAAGTCATCTGCCGTGAACTGTCCCAACACTTGTGACCAGGATTGTAGTTTTATTTACATCAGAAAAGCAGTGAGGTTTGTATCAAAATAAGGTCAACTCCAGCCTCGCTTTTATTCAAAGACCTGGTAGCTGAGCACAGAACTGTAAAATGGTCTATTAGGCACATGCTGACTAGTTTGCAAGAATCGTGTCATGTTCAACTTCCGGGAGGAGAGCTAGAACTGTTTTGGAAGTGTATGTGTTTTTGTGACGGCTGAGGGTTTCCAGGTTTGCTCTGCAGTAGGTATTGAGGCAGCGCCATGACCCCATAAGTCGGAAAGTCCAAGCGGTTAAGACGCAAGTAGATTAAGGCGGGGACAACCTCCTCTGTACAAAATGGTCCGCTGATTTGGCAAATTTTGTGTGCATATCCCTTTCTCTAGCAAGGATAAAGGAAAGAGGGTTTAGTCGTGAGACCATGCCAGCGTCTTTTCTTTGTGTTTTCTTTTAACCAGTGAAAGTTGAGGTCTGCTGTCAGGCCATAGTCGCCAAGGCAATGGCTAACAAGTGGAAGTGGTTGGGCAGGGCGCTCGGTGTTGCCGATACAACCATTGAGAACATCCACACTGAGAACGAATCGCAAGAGGAGCGGTGCTATAAAGTCATCAGTATCTGGGCGCGGACAACAGCGGGCTCCAAGGCTACAGTGCTTTCTCTGATGAAGGCCATAGAAGAGGTTGGCATCGTAGAAGCTATGGAGGCATTTGATCGTCACTTGGCTGAGAGACACGCGGAAGAAGCATCTGCCGATGTTTAGAGCGAGGGTCCCATAGGACCCTGAAACGTTGCATGCGTTCCCTCTCGCCTTCTGCGCACAGACCCGATTCCCCTTTCTGTCCTTTCCCGTTTTAGCAGTGCTTGTCATGCGCGGGCTGCTGAATCGATTTACGCGTTCACATATTCTTGTTCCCAGAACTCAGTATTAGATAACATAGAGTGAAAGCAGATTTCTGCGCCCGCAATGATGACAATCCCACTAAACTCCTAACCCTAAACCCTGATTGCTGGTCACTGAATCCAGCTCACGCTATGTTATTTTTAAAATGCGAGGTTCGGTTCTGGGTTATTCCGGGGCGTCTCAGTGTTGCCCGTTCCAGGCTTCGAACAATGCATTTGGGGCCATAATGACCAACTATCCGGATGAAAGCGTTTGCAAATGTTAAGCGAGCAGAGTGAAACGCACCGCTTCACTTTAGTGGAGTAAGGTTTACATGAACGACTTGCCTAACTGTAACCTTTTATCTGATGTAAGAATGTATGCTGGTGATACTAACCTTACTTATGCATCAAACGATCCTGATGAGTTGTTCTCATCCCTGACACGTGACCTAGGCAACCTTAAACAATGGCTTGATTCTAATCGCCTGAAGTCTTAACGTTGTCAAAACTGAATGCTTGCTCATTGGGACTCGGCGCAAAATCTCGCTACTACCTAGTAACTCAGGTATTTGCCTTGATGGCCATCCAATAGAAAGAGTTGACTCAGTCTTATAAATGTCTTGCTATACAGGTGGATGAAACGCTATCTTGGGGTCCCCATATCTCTGAGGTTAACCGAAAGGTTTCAAAAGTGCTTGCAGCTCTAAGAAGACTTAAGCAACTATGCCCCCAACCAGTGCTCATAACAATCTACAAATCTCTCATTTTGCCGTATCTTGATTATTGCAGTGCTTTCTGGGGCAGCATTGGTACTGGCTTAAAGTGCCCCTGTTATAAAAAAAAAAACACTTCCTTTTTTCCTTCAGATTTTGAAAGTGTGTTTGCTTAACACCTGACTGGCAAAATTTTGAGCTTTGATTTTTATCCAAAGGCCGTTTACTTTGAGTGTAAGTTTTGGATTTCACGGTCCGCCATTACTCACGTTCAAAACTGACCGATTGGACCTCAGAGGGTTGGACCCAGGGAAAAGTGACGTCAGAGGCTCACTAGCTTAATTTCAGCGTGTGAACGCAGCTTATTATATATGCAAAGCGTGAGTTTAAAAGTCAGAAAGCCCAAAACCCCCGTGCTGCATATTAATTCTGCGGCGTACACACGTATTGCATTCTTAAACTAGTGAGCCTTTGACGTCATTTTCTCCTCGATCCAGCTCTCTCAAGAACATAATGTTAGTAATGGCGGACCATTAAATAGGAAAATTACAGTTAAAATAAAGAGGTGTCTTCTTGAAATCAAGGCTTAAAACGTGGGTCACTTGTTGTTTTGTTAACATAGTTTTGAAATCCAAAGAAAAATATAAATTGATTTTTTGGTCCGAGGGGCACTTTAAGTAATAAACTCGAAAAATTACGAAATAGAGCTGCTCACATAATAGCCGGAGCTGACTGGGATGTAAGATCCTCTTACATTCCTTCGGACCTAAACTGGACAAGCCTCGCTGACAGACGTACCAAACAAATGAAAATCCATATGTTCAAAACAGTGAACGATCTACAGCCTTTGTATGTATTCGAAAGATTCATGAATACTTATGCTATCCATAGATACAACCTGCGTGACTCAGCTAAATCTGTTCATCCAAAAACCGAACTCAGAACCTCTTAAAAAGAGTTTCCGTTACAGGGGTGCCATTACTTGGAACAGTCTGCATAGTGAGGCTAAGCAGGCCACTAGTTTGAATAATTTTCTTGCATTAGTTAATTAATGCATTAGTTAATTAATGAATTATTTAATACTTATAATGTTAAATCAGACAATGGATTAGGTTATGCTTTAAGACTTTAAGTAAATTAAAGTTGTAAGTAAATTACATTTTTAGCATTTAGATAAATTTGATTTTTAATTATAGTCTGTTATTCTTCTATTTTTATTAGTAATATTAGTTGTAAAACACGGCTCCATTGGAGAGCACTTCTTAGTGAAATGGACTCCGTGATGAAACAAAGTTCTGATTGGTTGATGATTGTTGCGTGTGCTGTTGTAGATTGCATGACTTCCCTTATTGGGTCTTATTTCGTGACATGCTCCGAGCCTGCGCTCTACCTGCGGTATTAGTTACTTTGCAAAAGGAGACCATTCATCTACAGCTCATAAAAGTCAAAATCGTATGAATTAACTCACCAATCTCTTTTGTTGCTGTTTACTGACGAAATCCATTTTTTCTAACAGTTTACTGACTAAATGGCTATTTTTTAGCTGTTTACTGACTAGAGCCATACCCCTTCGACACCCTTAAATAAAATAGCTGCTACATTTGACTTGGGTGAGACCCAATAGTAGTCTTACACCAGGTACTACCCCACAAGTCCCCCACAAGGGATACTGCGGCCTGCTTCAAACGCGGGCGCAACGACGAGCTAGAGGCTGAAGGAAAAAGCACACAAGATGGAGAAGTTTTACTACGTTTATAGCTGTGACTTGGGCACAAACCTAGAGCTTAAGGTGTAAGTTGAATCAATTGATTTGCCTGTCTTTCTTTTTGTGCCTTGGTGTTGACCGAACAATGTTGGTCGCAATTAACAGTCACGTCAGTCGCTTGTTTTGAAAAGTACAATCATTATGGTAATATTGTATTAGAAGGGTTCCATATTGCTAGTTTGTATATGTCGGCTGGTGAGCATGGATACACATTACTACGGAAGAAGTGAATACACTGCACCATAAAAGACTTCATAACAATCAGATTCACCGTTGCGAGGGTTATCTTTTTGAAAGTACTCGACTGAATTACGGCATACTGTTATTGTCATTAACTTTTCACCTTTCATGATCACCGGCCTGCTTTTAGCTCATGTATTTGTGCACTCTGTCCGTGATACATTAGATGTACGTTGGAGGGTAAAAGGGAACGGAAAGGATACAAGGAATTACTGAATGACCCCCAGTTACGATATTCTGGAGTTTATGAGAGGTCAGTGGTTATGTCTATTTTTTATTTATTTTTTAATTTTTTTTAACATTAGATGTACGTTGGAGGGTAAAAGAGAACGATAATTTGCCCAAAAGTTGGCAAGATTTCCGTACAGGTCCCTACTTCATTATGCATGCATATTCCCTGCAAAACTCTATTCAAGCTCGTTCTTTTTGGAAGAGGGTTAGTAGGAATATGCATGTATAATTATAATTATATAGGGAACTATACAGAAATCTTTCCCAAAAGTTTGCCCTTGTGCAAATCGATACAGTACTGTGAGGGAGTTGGGTGTGCTAGATTTGACTTGAAGTTAGCTAATTGATTATTCAAATCAGGTAGTTGATTCACTTGCCTTCACAAGATGAGGGCCTTACGAGCCTGCAAATAGTGACAAGAAGCATTGGAGTAAGGCTTGGAAGACTACAATAGGTGATAGATGATGTGCCCTGTAGGGGACTTAATGCGTAATGTTGTATTAAGTGTTATCACCAGCTTTGGGCAAATTGTTTTAAGAAAGAAAGAAAGAAAGAGAGAGAGAGAGAGAGAGAGAGAGAGAGAGAGAGAGAGAGAGAGAGAGAGAGAGAGAGAGTAACAGAAAGAAAAATGATTGTTTATTTTTTTTAAGGTTGATTGCTGATTGGCACATTTCTTTCCTGTTCTCTGTTAAGCTGTGATGTGAAATTACCAAGTCTCAAGTTGTGTCAAAGGCATGAGGCCACAATGACAAATTTAATTTTGATTTTCTCTTAGTTTCACTGCAGTTTCAACACTGTTCCACCAGATTCAGTTCATGTTTAGTTTGTAGAGGTTGAGGAAACTTAAATAATCATGCAAGGCTTTAAAAATCATAACCTTCAGTGCTCGATGCTAACTGTTTTGGATATTAGGCAGTGGGCTAGTAAGGAAAATAAATCACTAGCCCACAAGGACAAGCCACTAGTCCAAAACAAGGCCAGAAAAAATACACCTAAGGAATTAATTTAACAATGTAAATCTGCCTCCGGAGCATCGGCCATAGAAGGACATTTCCTTGAAGGTAAGGTGTTTAAAGAAGCATGAAATTGGTCACGCGATGAAAGTCCAAGATGGTGGGCCTATGGTGGTTCTCACCCATGTCCCTTTTGAGTGAGATGGAAGTGAGGACCTAAGGCCTTTTTTAAAGATGGCATTCGTTTTGGGATTCAATCGTATGATATCCCTACGATATGGATTGCAAGTCCTCTAGTTTAAATTACTCGAAGTGGAGCGTTCTATAGAAAATAGACAACCAAAATTAAAACAAAATAAAAAACTTGCCAAAGTATCAAATTGTAGTAAATTTATTTTCCACAAAACTACCCAGTCCAGAGGCTAGTAGGAGTGCATTTTCACTAGCCCAGCAGGAAGTTTTACTGGTCCTGGGCTAGTGGACTAGTAATAACATTAGTGTTGAGCACTGACCTTGCAAACATCTAAGTGATGTTTTTGTTAACATCATCATTGTAGATTTTGTGTATACTGGATTGGACACCTATTTTACCACTTTTGTATTTTTTTCTGAACTTTGAAAACTCTGGAGTGAGATGAAGACTTCTACCTCTCGCTTGACTTAAGATGAAATGTCTCCTCCAATAGTACCAACAAGTAAATGATTATTTTATTTGCAGCGAGTGTTCAGACCTTTACGTAACATGTCAAGTGTTTGCCGATGGTCAGCCATTATGTCTTCCAACAAGGACTTCTTACAAACCTTTCAGCACCAGGTGGAAGTAAGTTCTAACTTCTAGCTTTATAACCAGAAGATACATGTGTGCAAGTTTTGCACTTACCACTTGAGGGAGACCATATTAGAAATAGTAATGGTACTAATAAAAGCAATTGTTTATGCTGCAACTCTATAATTTGTGAACAAAATTAATGCTCTTTACTACAACTCGGTATATTCTCAAAAGTAGAATGGTTTAGAAGTCAAAGACTGGTGCACTAACCAGAAAGACACCAAAACCGCGAAGACAATCACTGCAACCTTGCTTTCATCTCACACAAAATTCACCTTTTTTCATTAGCTACAAGTACGCGTCAAAATGTAAGAAAAAATGTATGGGCAACACAGAATTTAACTGAAGTGCACGCTCACCGCAATTTGTGACGTTACATGAAAAAACAGTTTCAATAACACATTCTGAAACACAGTGTCAGTTGGGGGGGAGGGGGGGGCTTTTATCAGTCTGCTTCTAGCGTGATTTACTTCTATGCAGTTATGATATTGACGGATGCCACCCATCCAGAGCAAGGCCAGGCTTAATAAGGTACACCAGGTGTCATAGAAAAAAAGCCCCAAAAGATCATTGAAAGGATCCTGTAATGTTACATCATTTCCTCTTTCTCTTGTTCCTTCTAGCTGGAATGAATGGCTTAAGTTACCAATTAAGTATCCTGATCTCCCACGTAATGCTCAGGTGTGTTTCACTATCTGGGATGTGTATGGACCACGCAAAGCTATTCCTGTTGGTGGAACCACTGTCTCCCTCTTTGGAAAGCATGGGTAGGTACAGTATTATTTTGAATCAGGTATCACAAATGATAAAGCCCAGCCCTTTTGTTTGTAACTGAGGTAAATGGCATTGAATCACACAAAAATTTGGCTCACCCAGGACACAGCGCCGTGGCATGCATGACTTAAAAGTTTGGCCTGGTGTGGAAGCTGATGGACAGAAATCCACCACCACTCCTGGAAAATCAATGTCAGGGGAGGATCAGATGAGCAGACTAGCAAAAGTAAATGTACAATATGGTATAAATTAATGTTAACCTGCTAGACTAACCAAGTGCAAGGGCTGTACTAGGCAAGCTCGGTTAGTAAGTAGTTTATCATATGGCAATCGGATTATGCTGCCTTGTTTGTTTTCTTTTAAAATGCACTTCCTGTCACTTTGCATTCAAAGGGCTCCCACTGTAACATGTTTTTGATGACGTGAGCATCTCCGAAAGAACAAGCTACTTCAAGTTTGTGAAGGATGGAGCATTTACATGTCTTCTCTTCACAGTTTTAGTTGCCAATTTTGAATATGCCAAATATGCTTTTGAAAACAATAATACAGACTATGGCTGTTTCCATGGAAATGACCAATCAGAGCCAATCAGAATGCTCAGATTTACCACAAGACTACCTTGCCATAATGTACGTAGGTTAAGGTGAATTTCCGGTCAAGATAATTTCTACCTAGTTTGGTAAATGTAAAATCCTTCTTGTTTGTGTTTCATCTATGATAATGTTTGCCACACATGCAACGAAGTTTCAAGTCAAACTAGGTTAAAATAATTTTGACCTGAACTCACTTTAACCTGCAATTTAACATTCAGTATCAAGGGAAAAAAGCGTTATTGTTATATACCTAGACTTTCACTCAACAAAATGAGCACTGTGATTGGTTAATTCTTGGTCATGTGCCACTGATCAAATTCAAATGTATCCCGACCAGGATACAATTACGCAGTTGCTGCCTGCGTGCCGAATACAGTGCTCGTTTTGTTGAATGAAAGTCTAAGTTTATAACAAAGCACTTAATGTAAGTTCCCTCGGGACACTAGTTAGTTTTGTTTTCCCTCGAGTCCTGATGTTTCCCTTGACTTCGCCTCAGGAAACATCTGGACTTTTGGGAAAACAAAACTAACTGTTTCCCTCGGGACCATGCATTAAGTGTATAATGTAGTTGTTATCAAGAGAGGAGGCAGATAAGGTAATGCAGACCACTCTGTACTCGCCTCTTGGAGGTGACCACTTTCTGAAAGGGACCACTAGCAACATGACAGTTTGGGTGGTTGCATACAGGAGACCTGTCTGTATTTCACTAACGAATAACTTTAATTTCCTTCTTTACAGCTCAGTAAAAAGCACCACAAGGGAAGAATGCTGAAAGTGGACTGGTTAGACAGACTGACATTCCGAGAAATTGAAATGGTGAATGAGGTACATACTATGCATGTAATTATGATCATAATATTGGCTTAAGTTTTCAGCCCTAATTAGGGCCAGTTGTTGAGAGTGTGGTTTTATTTAACTTTCACTGACTTTCATACTTCTTCTGAAGAACATTGCCCTTGCTATTTTCTCTTGGACAGTTAGCTGAAGAAAATGCCATAGTGATATGAAAATTATAATTCTTAATTCATACCTTACTCTCCAAAATATTTATTACTTTTCTCCTCTATTTTTAGAGAGAAAAACGCAACTCTAATTTCATGTTCCTGATGATCAAGTTTCCCAGGGTTCATAATGATGGTCTGGAGTACTCCGTTGTACATTTTGAAAAGGTACAGTACATATACATAGTTATTACTGTTATTCAAGTTATTCTCACTGCATTTGTATTGGCATCATGAGCATGTATAAATTCGGCATTTCCTTTTTTTTTTCCTTTGGTAGACAAAACTATATTTTGGTTTTCAATGTTAAGAGAAAACTTTTCAAAGCATAATTACAGAAAAGCTCCAGGCAAATACACCTGAATTGACTTTTGTGTGCACTGAAATCATCAAGTGAAGTATCTCATTCTATATGCCAAAAATTAGGACAATGTGATGAAAAGAAGTGGAAAAAATTAATACTAAATCTGTATTTTCATCCTCTTTGTTAGTTTCTTCATACAACTTGGATAAGTCATTCCATAACTTGAGTGCCATTTCTTGTGAGAAATTTGACCACAGTTTTGCAAAATGACATGATGTGCACTCAAGGGTCAGTTATCCCTGGTCATGGCAATTGTCGCAGTTGGGCTGTTGTCTTACACTCACTACCATAATTGGGAACAGTGAACCCATAAAAAGGAAACTGGTTGAAAAAAAATTAAGTTAAGCCAAGAATAAATTTAAACCACAATATATCTTGTCAACTGAACCATGAGGAGAAGGTGTCCATTAAATTTGAACTAGTTTGTACTTGTCTATTCCTTAGAACCAGGTGGTGTTAATTAAAAATTTTTACTGAAATAATGCAAATTATGCCAACAAAACTCTCACTTTATTTATTTATTTATGAGATCATGTTTCAGAAGCAGACGGAATTCCTCCTTAATCAGCAAAACACAACTATCCAAAGCTACTAAATTGTTTTAAATATGTAACACACCTTTTAAGAATAAGCAGTCAATACTTCCATGACATGGTCATATTTTTGGAACACTTGTTTGTCAAATGGAGACTCTTGTTGGAATAATGTTGTGAAGCGATTGTGTGATATGGCTGTCATGCTGATCCATTCATGGGAATCACCTGTATCACTGCCCTTATCAACCCATCTAAGGAAGAGCTTTTGGAGTCAGAGTCTGAAGTAACTGAATTCAGTTTATCAGAACAAAATGAGGTACACTTGGTCTGTTTTTCCAAATCCACATTCAAAGTCAGATATCCTTTTTTATTACTGAGTGTCTGGAAATAATCAAGCCTGGTGGGCATTACATTTGCTTTCTTGAAAATATTATAATCAGTCCACATGGTGAGAGTTTTGTGCAGCTTCCTTTTTGAAATTTACAAAGTTTGACAAGATCTCTCAATGATATATCTTTTTCAGTGACTCAGAACATAATTGAAGATCTTTAAACATAAAGATTGCATTGCCTTTCCAAAAAAAAAAGAAAAACTCACAATTTGACTTTCTTTCTTACTAAGTAAATAAAAACACAGCTACGAAGATGAAGGGCCATGACTGAGTTAATCTATAACCGAAATCTCTTTCTCTAGCAGTTCTCCAAAATTCAAAACAAATAAATGATTTATTCTGCATCAGATGAGGTAACTGCTGATGTTGTTGTCATTGTTTTTTCTTTCCCCCCTCTTAGGATGCTGATGATGTTGACTATCTGTGTACTCATCCAGAAATTGTCGGAGTTCCAGACCCAGAAATTCTTTTGGTATTAATTTAACCATGTTCCAAAAGTTGTCTCTTAGTCAAACTTTTTTATGGTTAGAGCAGTGCTGTAATCAAGGCCAGTGGCTACCTGCCTCCAATATTCTGTGGTCTATGCCTTAGTCATTTCAAATGGTTATTTCAATAACTAAAAGTGCTTAAAATGGGAACTTTTAGACAGAGAATGCTCCCAAACCCCCTTAATAGGCTTGAACACACTGTTCTTGTAGTGTTCTATGCCTAATTTATCATGTACACATTCCACCTTAAACCTTTTGACAGCTCTATGAACTCTAAATCATGTTGGTATATGTTGGAATTCATTTGCAAACTGTAGTACTTGTAGTGGTAGTATTCCAGCTGCTGAGCTAAAACATACTTCGGAACAACATAAAGTTATTTGACAATGTGCCATCTGAATAACATGTAATTTTAAGTTATAGTCTTATTAGTAGTTTTTGATAATTATATAAGTTATTTTTTATGTGTGATCAATTTTCTTTACAGGAAAACTTAGTAGAGTTAAAGCATCACAAGCTTGTAAGAAGTATCAGAAGTGGAACAGTTTCAAGGGACTTGAAACCAAATGCAAAGACTAGGGATCAATTAAATGTATGTGGGTTGTTTTGGCTTGGTTAACTCTCGCCATGCATGAACCTATCGCTGACCATCTTTTTTTTATTATGACATTTACAAAAATTATCTGTATGGGTAATCAGATGGTGATGAGTGAAATTAGGGAATAATTTCATGCACATTTTGTCCAAAATCAAATAATTTCCCAAGCCTTTTGGACAAAACGCAAGTGAAATTATTCCTAATTTCATGAGTGTACCATTTGATCACTGATTAATATTATGGGTGACAAATTACACTCACAAGATGCCATTTTGGCACCGTAGGAAAAGTTACCATGACAACATTGTACTTTCAGATTTGAAATTATAAATTAATGCTGAAGTTTTGCGCCAAAATTATAAGGAGTAATTTGTCACCCATGATATTATTGTAGTAATAATAATAATAATAATAATAATAATAATAATAATAATAATATTAGTGATGGCCATGATGATGATGGTGGTGGTGTTGAGAATGACAATAACAACAGTGATGGCAATAATAACAATTTAAATGTGGCGAAATGACATTTAAGCAAGGTTAAAATCAAGACAATAGATAGATTTAGCATCACGTTTATGGCCAATGGCTAACGGCGTATGGGGGTCTGCTTCTTGTCATAAAACCTTTAAAAATGAATGCTCTTATATTCTAGCTTATTTCTTTGTTTTCAGTACTTGCTCAATAGGTGTGGCTAACAGGCAAATTAAATAAAATAAATTTCATCGATCTTTTGGTTAACAGCAAATTTCAGCCTGACATTTTGCTGTTTGCCATAAACGTGATGCTAAATTGCTGGTAAGTGGTCACCCCTCAGACTGGCTTGGCAGCCCTGAGTTTTGGAGGGGGAGGGAGTTCCTCTTGGTTGCATTGCATTTGCTTGCTTGCTGGTCATCGCGTAGCCATTTTGCTTGGCATATTCAAAGGTTTTTTCCTCTCTCCAACCCCCCATTTGTGGTAAGTATTGGGTTGGTAAGTATTCACCACTGATTCTTTCAGTGTGACTTTGGTGGTGGCGACTCGCAGGGTTGCCACGGATACCTCCTTCCCCCTGACAGATCACTTTGCAGCTCCACCAACCTTAAGGCACCAGCTCCCAAACTCATCTATTGTTGATGAGTTTAACAATGTTTTTTATAGTAGTAATAGTAAGTGCATAAGTCATGCCTGACAGAGGTCTTTCTGGCACTTACGTAGCTGGACATGGCCAGCAGGGTTCAGTACCCTTCTACTGGTCCTAATTGGTTAGTGTGAAAATCTGGGATAAGAGAAATTAATAATAATTATTATTGTTATTGTTTCTCCTCCTTTTTTTTTTAGCAAATTGTTGGTTATCCATCTACTAAAGTGCTTACATCTGAAGAAAAAGATTTAGTCTGGCAGTTCAGATTTTACCTCACCAACCAGAAAAAGGTATTGTTTTAAAGCAGAGTGCTTACATCAGAAGAAAACGAATTAGTTTGGCAGTTCACATTTTACCTTAGTACCAACCAGCAAAAGGTGTTGTTATAAACCAAAGTGCTTACATCAGAAGAAAAAGAGTTAGATTGGCAGTTCAGATTTTACCTTTAGTTACTAACCAAAAGAAGGTATCGTTACACAGTGAGGGCATTCTTCCTGCTAGTGATACAATGCATAAGTTAGAGTATATAAAAGTTATGTTGAGGGTAAACATGAATTTCAGAAAAAAAAAGACAAAAGACATTTCCACTGACCAGTAGTTTGATTTGTAATTATAGGCCCTGACCAAGTTTCTCAAGTGTGTTGACTGGAGTCAGCCACAAGAGGCCAAGCAGGTATGATGACTTCTCATTTGTACAGCTCTACAATGAGATTATCTATAATCATAGTTAACTGGGAGAATTGTCCATTGGCCAGTGGGGGATTGCCTAGTGCATGTGCATTTGTGTCATCACTGCAGAGGTTTGCCTTTGTGGTTTGCTTTGCACAGCCTTACCATTTTTGCCATTTGTATGCCCCTCCCACCCACCTCTTGGTTTTGTGAATGGACCTGCGATCAGGTAAGTTTTATATAATAAACTCAATTCTACGAGTGTTTTGATTGGTTCTCACTTACGATCTATTAGAAGACAGACTCATACATGTAGATGACATCATCTGCACATGTTTTTGTTTTGTTTTTTTCTTTACTATATAAAACAAATAGATTCCATGTTGCCGTGGATCTGTTCAGTAATAGATCATAGAGGATGTCTTTATGTTCATTATTCTCCACTGAGAGATCAGTGTGACAGGTGCCAGGGGGAGGTGACCCATGGGAGGTTGCCATGGTTACTCCCCTTGATTTACATTTTGCCCACAATCATTTGCTTATTGCTTGAATTGCTCTCAATTGGCACCTACCCTCCACTGAACATTACTTATTGAGAAGTTAAGTATTTATGGGGAAAAAAAAAAGAAAAAATAGGTTAGTTTCCTTTGATCTTACTGTAGAACAGTTTTCACAGAATTGTGCACAAAATAAAAAACAGTTTTAATTTACTGTGAAGTATTGTGACTTGTTTGCCTGGATATTCCCACTGTGGACATCAGCTTTGTGCTCTGAAAGGTTTTTATTCTTAGTTTGTACTGGCGTGCAGTTGACAGTACCTGTCTTCAGTAGAGTCACACAGAAATGGATTATAATGATCCTTGGATGTGATTTAAGCACCCCAAGTGATGTATCTGGCACGTTATTAATAATTTAAGTTCCCTTAGATCTTGCCAGAAAAATCAGTGGGAACTCTGCCTGCAGCAAGTATATGGTTTTGGAGTACTGAATATAATTAATTTTAGGTTAAACAAAAGGACAGACATGCACATCACACTCACCTTCAAAAATGGAAAAGTTGAAAATGTTGAGCTCTCACTGTGTTTTGTGCTGGTTTGCATTTAGTTTTTGAGGGGGAAAAAATTGAGAATCACTTTTCCCAAAGGAAAATGTAAACGGCTCACTAGCTTCCCGGTGAACTTTGATACCTCAAACAACATGTTTAATCAACAAATGTCCCAAACGGCAGCAAGTATACTACAAAACCTCAAAAAAATCTATCCAAAATTATAACTCCTGCACATGCAAAACTCACATGTGTAATGGTGCTCACGAAATGTTTGAGTGCGTGCACGCTAATTTATTGCACTTTGCACAGGAAGTCACACAATTGTCTTCATAAATTTCTCAATATTTTAGCCCCCCCCCCCTTTTCCCTAACAAACAAACAAACAAACAAACAAATAATAAGATAAACTAAAATAAGCACACAACCAGCAGAAACACAGGGCAAAGTCCATCAGGTATGTTTAAGGCCACCTTAATGTTGGTAATAGCAAAATACCAGGTGATTTAAAGTTCTCTATCTTGTGGACTCTTATACAGGCCCTAGAGTTATTGGGAAAGTGGAACCCAATGGATGTTGAAGATGCACTGGAATTGTTATCCTCACAGTTTACAAACAGAGCAGTTAGACAATATGCCGTGTCTAGACTTAAAGAAGCAAATGATGATGTAAGTTCACCCATTTCATCCGAAACAGTCTGTTTTGGACCCAACAGATACAGTTGTACCATTGTGTTACTGTGGCAATAACACAAGAGCATTGAACCTAGCTGTCTCACCCATGAAGCTGTTGGTGGTAAAAGTTACATCATTTAGCGAAAAATAATGTCAATCTAGTTTGACTTGAAATTTTCTTTGTCAACTACAACGAAATTACAAAATCAAACTACATTGAAATTATTTTTATCTGGGATAAAAATTTATCCATGGCATAGCCTTGCATTAAATCTCTGGCTTAGCATTTTAGTACCATTTACAGTGGAATCCACCTTACGGCCGTCCTGGTACTACAATCACCTTGTTATTACGGCCATATTTTTTTGGCTCCAGCAAAGTTGTCATACATTTTCTTATAAAAAAAACCGTTGTTAATGTGGGCACCTGTTAATACAGCCAACAGCCACATTATAAAATCCCAAACAATAGAATCCTTTCTAATTTCACCCTGTTGATACGGCCACTCACGCTAAATTTACAAAACCAAAACAGCTGTGACATGTCAATCTCATTGACCTCTGTCATTTACTAATCAAACAGGCAATTTCCTTTACAAAGTAAGCAACAATCCTATAAATTTCGAGGCTAACATCCACATAGGCAAATTGCAAAGCGATTAAGTCATTGTGCTTCACCACAAACTTAAGACAAACGAAGTGATAAAAGTTTTTTTTGTTCTGGTATATGTAATTTTTTACATTCCAGTTGTTTATTAAAGAGAACAGTTGTTCATGAAGTGTGAATGTGATATATTTCTCATTATAGCCCTTAAGGCATGAAGTTTCACCCTGCTCTGGTAATACGGCCACCCTGTTAACACGGCCAATTTTTTTTTACCAATTGGTGACCATATTAATGGAGTTCCATGGTATCGTCATAGTTTTTTTTTTTTTGGTTTCACTGCCTTGTGTAAGGGTTTTCAATATATCAGGTTCACACTTTCTTTCCTCGTTTCGACAAGCATGCACAGCTAGGAATCACTGCAACTTTAGTCAAGCTAATGTAAGAAGTGCCACTATGATTAAAAAAAAATACTTCTCCTTTTCCTTAAAATTTTGGGTGTTTGCTTAACACCCAACTGATGAAGTTGCTTTAATTTTGAGCAGACAACTGTTTACTATGAGGGCGATTAGTTTTTTGCTATGTTGTGGGCCAGCACTTTCTGTAATTCTCTGTGATTAATGAAATAAATGTTCCTGTTTTGATATAACAGTCTGCCATTACTCCTGTTCAAAACTGATAAGGTCAGACTTATCGGAGAGAGATGGTTTGAGACCTGCTGCCTGCCTGCTTGCTTCCTTCCCTCTTTCAGGCTTCCCTCCCTCTCTCTTTCACTCCATCCCTTCTTTCTGCACTGTTAGTTTATTTCAATACGTATTATTAATGAGCATGCATGTTGCAGAGAAGTTTAGTTCAATTTCTAATCACACAATGTTGTTGATTTTTTTTTCTTTTTTGCATTCTAGGATTTGTTGCTCTACCTTCTTCAACTTGTTCAAGCACTGCGTTATGAAGCCTTATCAGCTGAGGAGGATAAACTTACTGAGAACACTGTTGACAGTCTTCTTGAGGCGACCATTGAAAATAAAAACTCTGATGTACCACCGACCCAATGTGCGTGTATATTTGTCACAAATATTTGATGTTCATAATTATAACACTTTGAAGTGATGGCTTGTGGCACTTAATCAGCTTATAGTCACCATGAGTTTTGGTCGATGCTATTTTCATTTTGTTTGTTTGTTTTTGTCACACTGCAAACTCAAACTTTGGGGGAGAAAATGCTTTTAACATTCTTCATTGAACTATCAGAGGCTGCTGTTGCCGCTGTACTGTACATGGAGCACATGGAACTTCCCATAAATGATGGCAACTGAATTATAAAAAATATATTTAAAAGTTGGTCTATGACCCATATGTCAGTTCATGGCAGAAATTTCCCTCTCAAATGCGTTCCTTCTTTTGTCCTCTCTTATGCACTGTGCATTAATATCCTGTTTGTTCTTTCCCTTGTTAGATGATCAAGAAATTAAGATCAGCACAACAGCAAAAGACGTTGATGAGGTGTGTACAGTCTTTAGATAGAATGACAAGGATGGTTATGGTGTGGGTCCATCACGATGTCCGTACCTTTTTTGTGAAAAGTTTTTGCAACTTCTTAAGGGGGGAGGGTTAAAAAACTGAAGTTATTGTTGCTGGTATTAATTGAAGGGCTCTGGGTGAAATTGTCCTAAGTGACCTTTGCACTGTGTTTTAGTCATTTTGCAAAATTGCACCCAATTTGTGCCTTTTCAACTGCAATGAAATGTCCAGAGTGAACTTTCCTGTGATGTTTGCCAAAAATTAGTGCAAAAATGTTGATGAAAGGAAGCCCATCTTTTCATTCAATCCTATTTTTATTCTCTTACACCCCTGGGTACCCAGGTGCCCAGTATTTTTCTTCATACAAATTGGGATACAGCTGCAGGTAATTCCATAACTCAAACTGGTGTTCATTACTCTAGCCGTAGGCGGCTAGAGTTATGTTTTCGTGTTTGACTTTTATTATTTTTTGGGGGGGGTCACGATTTTCCAATCAATTATCAATTACTATCGATATCAGTTTGAGCGGGCTTTTTAAATGAGTGTACACACTGGAATTCGAACCCGCGCTCTCCTGCGTCAGAGGCGGTAGCAATCTCCATAAGGCCATCGAGCTAACGTTGCATCCCGAGGGGAAAAACATCTATTAATACCTTCTTTACGTGACCGGAAACCATTATTTCTCCATATCCGGTTGTATTATGCCACCAGTCAGCCATCTTTATCCAGCTATTTTCTTTTCATCGTACAACTACTGCTGGTGAAATGTCATCAAAATGCCATCGCAAAAACTTGTCAAGCATCTGTTTCTCAATTTTGAATCAAATCAATGCGTATTGTAACATTCTTAGATCTGTACACCGAAGTCAATTCGACGATCAGAGTTTTGTCGATGTTATTGCTATTGTTGTGGAATGTTTCACTGACCAGTTTCCTGGGCCGGCTACTGTTTGCTATCAGCTTTCTAGCATAAAATTAGACCTTAAAATTTCAGTCGAAAATCGGCTAAAAGAGAGGCTATAGTATAGGCTACCTGTAGCCTCTTGTTTTGTGAAATTTGGCAGAATTTCTCAAAATGACATGTGAACTGTAAAAGGTCACTTACAGTTGGGCATCTTTGCATGGAGCCTTTTGATTGGACAATTGTCAGGGAGAGGGTAAGTGAATCCTCTCTCCCATCCCGTCCCACACCCAAAATAGTTCTAAATTTGGGGTAAGTGAAGTTTCCTGCATCAACACATTTACAGGCATACACAAAGTTCTGTCAGTATTTTTACCATTTTATGTTGACCTCATGGACAAAGTGTTGCTTTCCTCAGGGCTCAGATGATTTGGCATCTTTCCTTATTTCAAGGGCTTGCAAGAGTGATTGCTTAGCAAATTATTTTTACTGGTAAGTTGCAATTTTGGTGTTTGCCTCAAAATTATTGTTAGAAAGCATTGTAGGTTGTAGAATCAAGTCAATGCAGCATAAATGTTTGAATATTTCAGTGTATGGTTACCGTGGTATTTCATTTCCTTGTTGGTCTCGTTGTTCTGGAGTTCTATTGTACACCAGCATTCTTATTTTTGATGTTTTTTAAGCAAAAGAATAATATCCTACTTTTAGGTATTTGGTTGTAGAATGTCAGGAAGGCAAACAGACGAGAGAAGGACTCATGTACTTAAATGTCATGAGAAGGTTCAGTCATGCTCTTATGAAGGTTTGTCAAACATGTGGAAGGGACTGGTCTTTTCAAAAATTGACTTTTCTAAAGCTACACAAATTTGTAATTAAGGCAGAGATTGATGGATTGTTGCAAAAGTTGCAAATTTGTATAGCTTTCGAAAAGTCATGCTATTTCATGTTAGTGTGCGTTCAATTGACCCTAAATTCTGGAGTAAGAATAAATGGAATAGCCCCCAGAATTTTCTTTGGAGGTAAATTTAGGAATATTTCTCGACAACATTTTGCTTAGAAATTATGCTGAAAGTCTCCTTTGCATTCTCATAACATCAAAATTCTCCAAGGGGTGATTTATAGAAGTCAACCTTCGTATTCTTATTCCAGAATAATGCCAATTGAACACACCCTTAAATTGTGGTTTAACTCATCAACAATAGATGAGCTTGGGAGCTGGTGGCTTGGTTGGTGGAGCAACAATACTGGCTCAGGGAAGGAGGTATCCATGGCAACCCTGCAAGTGGCCACCCCAAAGGCACAGTCACACTGAACCAGTCAGTAGAATACATACCAGAACCTGGTACTTGCCAGTGAGAGGGTGGGGTGGGTAAATGCAAGAGATCTTCGAAAATCTGGAAGCTATCACAAATGAGCCTACTCAAAGGCCAGCAAGCAGGCAAACGTTTTTGCGTACACAGATCATGAGATGCCCGTGCTGAGAGCTCAAAGGTCACCCTTGCACCATGCTAAAGGCCGCCGCACACTTGAGGAGGTCAGCAAAAATCCTTGCGAGGCAGTTAGCTCAGCCATTTCCTCAAGTGTGCGGTGAACGTTTGGTGAGAAATTTGCCTTGTGAGACCATGAGGACAATATCAAACATGTTTGATACTGGTCTCACAGTCTTGGGAAGCAAAACCTCACTGCACACATGAGGAAATGGCTGAGCTAACCACCTTGCAAGGATTTTTGCTCAGCTCTTTCCTCAAGTGTGCAGTTACATTAAAATTGTTACTGCAACCAATGCTCTGTTTCAGGGTGGATGGGAGTGTGCAGTGAGAAGGAAAATGTTGGGTAAACAGCAGGAGTTTATCAACATCATTGTTAAGCTTATGAAAGAAGTTTCTCAATTTGGTGGCAGCCGCAATAGGAAGGTTAGTCTGATCATTTTAAAGACTGCAAAAGTCTCCTCTAGCTGGTGATCATTGGTTGGGTCAAAATATGGAGGTCTGATAGCTTAATGGAAATGTTGAATTGTAAAACTAATTATCTGGGGCATATTGGGGAGGGGAGGGTATCAGTTCAAGTTGAAGCTCCTAAATTGTAGATGCAAACATTCTTGACATAATCATGTTAAAAAGACGCTGTCATGAAACTGCTGTTGGCAAAATTGTCATTTCAAAGGGTTTGAGAACCTTTCAGTTGCGTGAAATGGAATGGGTCTAGAGGAAAGTTATTGAATATGTTGGTTTCAGGCCCAAGTTGTTCGAAGCAGAGATAGCGCTAAGTCTGACTGCAAGCTATAGGTTGTCACAGTATTTTATTTTATCCCAGTTTAGCACTAACTCTGCTTTGAACAACATAATTTGGTTTTATCAACTAAGTTGATAATGTGAATTAGCCACCGTAAAGAGATTCGTAAGCTGACGTTTCGAGCGTTAGCCCTTCGTCGGAGCAAATCCACGAAGGGCTAACGCTCGAAACGTCAGCTTACGAATCTCTTTACAGTGGCTAATTCACATTATCAACTTAGTTGATAAAACCAAATTATCTTGTAATACTCCCACCGACGCAGCACCACAGTTTCTTTAGAAACTTACCCCCTTTAATCGTTTGAACAACATAGCCCTGGAGCTGATTATTAATACACGTATGTTAGTGTAAACTGTTCTCCATTGATCTAACATGAAGAATTTACCAGACCAAATGTTCTTCCCTCTATCCTTTTATTGGATTTCATCCTCAGATTCAAAGATTAAGGGAGCTTCTTGATGTGGCTGAACTGACATCATTTGGACCGATTCCTCTTCTCCTTGACCCTGAAACCAAAATCAAAGGGATTGTTGCTGGTAGGTTGCTATAATTTTCTTCTGTTTAGTAACACATCACTGTGGCCTATCACACCTATTTGGTATCTAAGAATGTGAATGTGTTGTTTTTCTCCATTCTTGTAATTTTGGTGAAAATTGTCAAGAAAACAAACAAACAAACAAACAGCAAAAAAACTAAGAAATGCAAATTAAAGTGACGACGGCTTGAAGCAAAATTCCACAGCAGCAGGTCATGGATAAAAAATAAATGCTTCGTGAGCAAATCATGTCTGGGTATATTACAGGGCTGTCATTGATGATTGAGGGCCAGGATTTTCTCTGTCGCCCATGTACAGTTTTTCCCCTTCTTGCTTGAGAAGTTGACAATCATCAGATTCACTGGTTTCCCTGGCTACTACTGTTCCTAATTTTTTTTGGCTGGGCTAACTATTGTAATGGTCATGATATTAATTTTTTGTAACTTTCCCAATAAAGCTGTTAAAATGAATACTTCTCTCATTCCCCATTGATTTGAGGAGCTATTGACATTAGCCTGTGGTATAGGAATTTGTAAAATAATTAGGATAGTACACGCTCTCTCATTAGTCAATAGGTGTGTTTAGATGAGAGTATGTAAACACATTTGTGACATCACACGAATTTTGATTGGTTATATGTTGTCAGGTGTGCATTTTGATTGGCTGGTGGGAAATATGAGCATGTATCAAGAAAACCTGTTTCAATCAAAAAGTAAATAAACAGTGTTTTCCTTCATTGGTCGAATTATTTGCGAGAAATATTTTAAATTAAAGCAATAGAGGACTTTTTCCATGTTTGCATGTACATAGCCTCATCTAAACACTCAGGGAGTTGGGAGAATTCTCCTCCATTGCTTAAATATTAATTCTTTATAATAAGGGGTTTGCAGGCCTGCACCTTGAAAACCAAGCCTTGAAAGTCCTTTAAATTCTGTGTTAATCCATTTTTCCCGTGAATTTTTTTGTAATTTTTATGGCGCTGATTTATTGTCAGTAGTCATTGTACTCTACAAGTTCCTGTTTACTGCTTGTACCTTTTTTCAGAAAAAGCAGGGCTTTTTAAAAGTCACTTGATGCCTGCTAAACTCACCTTTCTGACTCAGGATGATCAAGAATATGTGGTAAGATGTAGTATTGGTTTTTCACTCTTTGTTTTTTTTTTTTTTAAAAGTTGCTTCTTAAAAGGGAAGTGTTACTGTAAAAGTTATTTTTAGACTCCTCTAGGTACAATATAGATGTTGTTTTATTTACTAGTCAAGTTTCTCTTTTGTGAGAGGAAATTATTATGGAGGTAAACTGTCCAAAGATTATGTGATGTATTTATTGATATGGGATAGTGATTTGGTTAAATATTACTTTCCTCAAGCCTGTGTTTCATTCCAAATTCAATTTGGACCACATTTAATGCACCCCCCCCCCAAAAAAAAAAAAAAAGGAAAGGGGGGGGGGGGGGGGGGTTACCGTGAATCTGAGATATAATATCTCAGATCTGCGATAATTTTATTCTATACACTTAACCCTTTAATCCCAAGAGGTCCCTGAGTGTCAAGTAAAATTGTCTGGCATTACACAGAATAAAATCTGTAAGTGGCACTATTCAGAGTTCAAGGGTTAATAGGGGACCAAAAAACATTTCTGTATAACTTTGGAAGATATACTTAGAAACACAAAGTTTTTTTGGCCCCATTAACTGTGAAGAATAAGATTATTGCGAATCTGAGATATTCCTCCCCTTTTTGAGTTAGTCAGGAAGGCAGTAATTATATCATCAAGACTTTGGGTCGATTATTTAGACAAAGTTTAGCCGGCACTTAACAAAACCGCGTTCCAAGTCACTTTCACTTTCCCAAACACTAATATATTTTGGCTCTTCATTGTCGAAAATAGTTTCGAGAAGGCAAGAGCAGAGGAGAAAAGCATATATATTCTTAACGCAGCTCACTTGTAGAAAGGTCTGGAGGTAACATGATTGTCGTAAACCGCTGTCTAACTTACACTTCGTTTAAATAACCGGCCCTTTGGGTTTAACAAAAGAGTTTGAGTCAGTGAAAGTCATTTTAAAGATTCCCTTATATGCCTAGTGGTGTACTGGCATAATTATGTACATCATGAACCAAGGAGTCGTATTGTTACTTGATAGAGTATTTGAGATCATCCAGGCAAGTGTGGTCCTTGGAAATTCTGTTGTTTATGCAGTCAGTGTAAAATGCAGCATGCATACCATTGTCTTGACAATGCAAATGAGTGGACAAGACTCCCATGTCAGCAGTCTGCATGTTACACTGACATGTTGTTGATGATGTTAACATCAGAATCAAGTGCATACTGACACATGCCTTATCCATTTGACTAGTTAGGTATTGACAGTTGACTTAGTTTAATTTCATTACATCTAAGCAACCTTTGTTTCCTCATCAGACAATATTTAAGAATGGTGATGACTTGCGTCAAGATCAGTTGATTCTGCAGATTATTAGACTTATGGATAAGGTACAAATTCAGGACTTGAATTTTGCCTCTTGAATATAACCATGATTTCCCATTTTCTTCCAGACCTATTATCAACATTGCCTAGACAACAAAACTGCCGGTTTGTTGCTCTTCCACATAAGTTTTCTTCCCATCTTTGTCTGTCCAACAGTATCTGATTGCAGTAATATTTTATAAGAAACAGTATTGAAAACCGTCATTTGCTGCATAGCAATTACTGCAAGTAAAAGTCAACAACGACTTGACTCCAACTGATGAAGGGCTTTAATTGTACGAACAAAGGACGTTGCAAATTTGTCCTTTCAACCTTGACTCTGTGCTTTTGTGCTTGCCCAATTCGAAAATGGCCTAATTTGACCTGCTCCCAGCAGATGTGGCATTTTAACTCAGTTGACGGAGCACTACACTGGTACTGTGGAGATCACAGCTTCAAACCTCACTGACAACCTGAAATGTTTCAGTCTTCCTTAATGCCAATTGCTTAAATTGCTGAAATTTTCTACGTTAGTGCACTGATTATTTCTTCCCAGCCACAGTCATATCCTGTTTCATTCATTTCGTCTACAATCTGCACCCCATATCCTACATGACATCAATTCATTCATGTGTAACTTCTCTCCATCTGTCTGTCAGCCTCTTTTTGTTGTCCAGCTGTGTGTCTGTCTCTTTGTCTGGCCTGGATCTTCCCTTCTTTTGCTACTTGGTCTGTGTTCAATTTCTCTTTGGCTGCTACATGTATTTTCTTGCTTGTACTTGTACAGTGTTGCAACTGAAGAGCCAGCCACTCCTCTGTCAGTATTGTCTTTTATTGGCTATTAATTTTCTGAATTTTGATTTTAGCTCTTGATGAAAGAAAACTTGGATCTAAAATTAACTCCATACAAAGTCCTGGCCACTAGCGGAAGTCATGGTACACGTCATTGCTCATGTTATGTATTTAGCAAGAGGATATGTCATGCGGTTGGGATAAATAAGCAGATTTTTAATGTAATAATTGTTAACTTGATAGAAATAGTTTGCTATAACAAGGTGGTTTTTTATTAATTAAAAAAATTGTACTCATTAAATTAGACAGTCTAAATGACCTTGTTGACTTTGACAAAGAACACTTCCTAATTATAATCTAGTGGAAGTGAAGTGGTTTTATGTATCCAAGCACAAGGATTCGATAGGAAATTTAGTTCATCGAAGTTCTGTTTACTTATCTCAATTCACATAGAACTTACAAGAACACACTCCAGTGGTAACAAGCTAGTATCATATTACGATTTTGCCTTGAATACACTTTTACCAGGTTTTGTACAGTTTATAGAATCCACTCCTGTCGCAGAAGTGCTGGACAAAGATGTTGATGGAAGCATTCAGGTAAAGGAAGTGAAATAAAACTTAGGGGTCCATTAGTCAGAAGTATTCTGTATTTGTGAATTTGATTTTCATTATTTATATGCTTCCTCGTGGATCAGCTGGTTCTTATAAAATGGTGGTGTATCGGTCTGTATTATTCATGGGATTTTCCGGATGTCTACAAAACACGAACCACCCATGTGGACCTGGTCCATGGACCACTGACCACCCATGTGAACCCGGTCCATGGACCACCCTAACCCTAACCTAATGCTAACCTTAGGCCTAAATGCTACACTAAGAGAATGTTTAGGCCTAAGGTTAGTATTAGGTTGAGGGTTGTTTCAGTATTGGTAAAAGCGATAACCTGAGACCTGACCTGTGACCTGTGTTTTAGACCCAGTCCACATGGGTGGTCCATGGACCCCGGTCCAGGTCCATGGACCCCGGTCCATGTTTTGTAGACGTCCATATTTTCCATGGCCCACTATACAGTGTCTAATTGCACAGTCAGATAGATAGTCTGTGACCCAGGAAATTTCTGGCTAATCTCTTTCATAATTTTCCTTGCATGCAGAATTATTTTCGTAGACATGCACCCTGTGAAAGTGCACCGTATGGCATCAGTCCAGAAGTCATGGATACATACGTCAAAAGCTGTGGTATGTGCACTGCTACTGACAGTAACAGTTGCCTTTGTCGAAAATACTGAGCAGTGTCGAGAAGTCCTTGATTTTATGGCAGAAAGGAAGCATGGCTTAGTATGAAAAGTGAATTTGAATATGTAGTTCTCCATTTGGGCTGACAAGTGGCTGTAAAATTTATGCAATTTAGTTTCGGTAGTGTGAGCAAATTGACCTGCGGATGTGTATATAAATATGCAAGACAGCGTAGAGCTACAAAATTGCTTTTATCTTTGTTAGGTGGTCACCTCAGTGACAACAAATAGTAATTTCTGGAAACTGTTCCTTTAAGTGGTTGCTTAAGGAAGCCTTCTGCTGGTTATCGGCCTTAAAAGTGGTCAAAATAGATTTCACCGCCCATTTCACTGAACCCTGTTGGCTGGTTTGACAATAATGTTGTGAACTTTAATAATATTTTTAAATGACATGTTTTATTTATAATGGCAATGTATTTTTCCCTCAGCTGGGTATTGTGTGATTACATACATCCTGAGTGTAGGAGATAGACATCTGGACAATTTACTGCTCACAAAATCAGGTGAGGACCATGATGTTAATCTAAAATGTGGTGTGAAAAAGCGTGAAATTCACCATATATCTCTTATCCTTTCTCTAGGGAACTTGTTTCACATTGACTTTGGGTACATTCTTGGGAGAGATCCTAAACCATTGCCCCCACCGATGAAACTGAGCAAAGAAATGGTAAATGTGATACTACCACAGTACTGCAGCCACACAGTGATCTCCAATTAGTATTAAGCGGCCATTTTTCCAAACAAGCAAATGCTTCCATTATTTTTAAATCACCATGCTGCTGTTAGTGGGAATGTCCCACAAGCATCTATCTGGACTCAACTTGTAATCCCATGTATTCTCCTTAGCTAATTCTGTGTGGTACTATATCTACAGTATATTGACTGTTGCTTTCTTTTTGTGCATTGGGTTAGCTCAACACAACACGTTAGTTTCAAAGGGTGACTAAAAGTACATATTATTATCAACTAATACCTGAGCAATACCCAATAGTTAAGAGAGTTTCATTTCAAAATGTATTTAGTCTCTGCCTCCACACTTTTTAACTCTAACACCACACCTACTACTGTACAACCAATTGATGCAAATAGTGCAGACTGTTTTGCAGTCCAAGTCTCCTGACTCTAATGCCTAAGGGCACTTTACATTTGACAGAACTGACTGACCAGACCGGGCATTTGGGTGGGCTAACTCTACAATGCCTTAAAAAAAAACGCACACACTTCTTGAGCATGATCTATGCTCCTCTAAGAGAATAACCATGGGATATATATGCAACTGTTTGTTCAAATTGTTGCATTTTCTTTACAAACTTTCCGTTCTGGCCAGCCAGTTCTGATAAAAGGAAAGTGCCATGGGACTTAATAATGTAAATAAGCCAGTGATGTGAAAGCATTGTCAGGTCATATCATGTGATGATGTCATAATACTGAAACTATTCATTGTTTCATAAGGTGGAAGGAATGGGAGGCGCTGCTAGCGAGTTTTACCAAGCATTTAGGAAACAGTGTTTCACAGCTTTCCTCCACTTAAGAAGGTATGATAGCTTGGCCATTCCTCTAAAGTTTGTTTTTGGCAAATCTTTATCTGGAGTCTAGCAACAAACTGTAGTTTGTAGTTTTGCACAATTCTCAAGCAAGTGAAAACTTTTTCTGCAGTATACCACTACAATATCTGCAATTTCAATTAATTTAAGTCTGTAGTTCTGTATCATTATTAAATACATCCATGATCCATGACACCTGCAATTAATATATACATATAATTATTTCATTTGATTCCAAAATAACTGCAACAAATTCACGTTTTGCTTGCAGACATGTCAACTTGTTTTTAAACCTGTTTGCTTTAATGGTGGATGCAAATGTACCAGACATTGCCTTAGAGCCTGACAAAACAGTTAAGAAGGTTAGTTGACACTACTTGAGCTTACTTTACTTAGTTTGTGAATGCAAACTGGAGATCGAGTTTGAGGGAGTTAACCCTTGCACACCTGGAGATTTTGCAGAAAAACGTGTTTTGAAGCGAGTCGAGGGGTTTTCTGGTCAAAGACGTGCTAAACAGAGCTAAAACTTACCACAAACCCGTTTACGGGTCGTACAATGGACGGTCTTCTCATCCAAATGCAAAATATTTGCTTACGAAGTTCGGGCATGCACAAAAAGCAAAATTTACTTTTCGCTTTCTCTCCTGCCCTTTTTTTTCGCTTTCCCGGCCTCATTTTTTTGTCCCTTGCTGGGCATTTAGTAGGCTTTATTTTGATGTCAGAGTTTTTAGAAAACCTTTCGGGATCCTACGATTAGGTACTCAGAAAGGTAGGTGGGTAATTGAACAAGATTTTCCTGAGGATTTTCAGGTCAATGTTACGTGGTTTTTGGCCTTTTTCTCCAGTTTCCTTGAGTGAATTGTGCTCATTCTGGTATGGTTTGAAAGAGCTCTTTACTCTTCACAAGTTAGTGGGCAAGTTTTTTCCTAACGGCCAAAACTGATGACGTCACAAGGGGTACAAAGGACATGGATCCGCTCGGGCGGTTACGGGCGGTTCAGGGGTTAATGTGTTAAAGAAGGTCCAGAGAGGAGCAGGTCTGACCATTAGAAAGCCAGGGTTGGAGGAGTACAGTGTGAGAGTAGTGTGTTACATGCTTAATTAATTGTGTTAAGATTTGTTTAATTTGCATTTGGTCAGCTGTGTGTTCTGTACTGAATAATGGATCAGTCAGTTCCAGGCGTATTTTGTAGTGAGCGAGTGCTAAATATTCTGATCTAGTATTTTGGTCACCATATTGGATTGGCAAGAGTGAGGAAGGCATGTAGCAAGCAACAAAATGATAAACCAGTTTTTTTTTTTTTTTTGGGGGGGGGGGGACCTTCCCTCCCCCTTCACAAGTTTGTCATTCTCACTACCACATCGCTGCTACACTTTCGTTACTCACTCCACACTTTCCTCAATCCTACCAATCCAATATGCCGACCAAAACACTTGATTGGAATATTTAGCACTCACTCACTAGAAAATACACCTGCTATGCAGGCTATGGTACCCCCCCCCCCCCAGCCCCTGCTGAACAAAAACAAACCTCGGGGCATTTGCAAATGGCCATTCTGCCAGGTGGGGAAAGGCTTGCAAGCCCTCTGAATGCCTTGGGCTCAGCCCAAAAGGTAAGGCAAGTGCCCCACTTTGAAAGTCATGATTTGTCAACGACAAACACCATGAATTACATCTTCATTTTCCTACTTTTATAGTTAGCTACTTCAAGCAGTGCTGTAATGCACTGCTTGACCTGTACTCTGTAGTGCACCAATTTGTCCCCTTAAGCCTAGTTGTTCGAAGCAGGGTTAGTGCCAAGTGGGTTAAGTCCGATTAAAACCTATTGGTTGTCATGGTATTTATCCCGGGTTAGCACCCCTCTGAACAACTCAGCCCAGGGTTACATGATGAGCAAATGCCACACATGTGCCAGGGCGTGGGGACAAGCATCCTTTGAATTTACTGTTGCACTCCTGACATTCGCTTACTTCTTCATACAGGTACAGGATAAATTCCGTCTGGACCTTAATGATGAAGAAGCTGTGCAGTACCTGCAGTCACTCATTGATGAAAGTGTCAGTGCTATGTTTCCAGTTGTGGTTGAACAAATTCACAAGTTTGCACAAGTAAGCCATTGTTGTTTACTAAATAATATTTAAATGAAATGATTATGAAGTGCAGGTTAGAAATGAATTGAAGAAGTGATCCTCACACTTTCTGGACAATTTAAGCAATTGTCTCATATATGCACTTGAAAAATTCAATGAGACTTTAAAGTGCATAATTATGAGACAACTGCTTAAATTGTCCAGAAAGTGTGAGGATCACTTCTTCACTTCATTTCTAACCCACACTTCATAATCATTTCATTCATCATTCCTTTCAAATACGCATGAGCCCAACAAATTGACCTGCTCTCAACTGTGTGGCTTCATAGCTCAGTTGGTAAGAGCACTGCACCGGCATCGCAGAGGTCGTGGGTTCGAATCCCGTTGAAGTCACTTGAATTTTTCAAGTGGATATATGAGACAATTGCTTAAATTGTCCAGAAAGTGCGAGGATCACGTTTTCAATTCATAAATAATATTTACTTGTAAATACTCTGTAAGTATATAGTATAAAACCATTGTACATGTTGCCCTTGTTGTGTCATTGAGAAATTAGCCTGTGGGAGAGGGTGGCTCTACACAGGCTATGAGAAATGCATTAAACTGCATTTTGAGGGACAATCGGCATTCGTTGACCACAAGAATCAATCTCTTATAGTTCTTATTTGATTAGCCACTTGAAATGGAAATTTTTAGATGGACATAAGAATGTTTGTTTTCAAAGCTCTTATCATTTGAAGGGCTGTACACATAAATGCCTTTCAAGTGATTTTTTTTCCGTTTATTCATCAGATAGCAGCTGAATTCCGAGCAGTGTACATTGTATAAGTTAAGCAAATAATTGTTGCAGACCACATGCTGAAATTGAGTGCTACAGGATGAAAACAGGGGGAGGAAAAAAACTGTTCTGGTCTGATTCATAAAGTTATCACTGGAAATTCAGTGGCTCTTTGACAAAATAACCGAAATGCCAAAGGGAAAAAAAGTCACTTGTGACGTTTATGTATGCAGCCCTTCAATTACGACCATACATTTCACTTCACAGACCCTATTGTGTTTGTTATAACTGCTATCCTGCACTGAAATTGGTCAAAATAATACTGACAGTTGTTGTTCTTTCCTAGTACTGGAGAAGATAGGGAGGATAGAGATAAAGAAGATAGAAGTCCTGTCACATTGATTAGAAAACCTCTATTTACAGTGTCACTCAGCTTGAATCCTGTCCACACTGGCGATGCAATAATTGTCTCAAACAATGAAGGAATGGATAAATCAATGGTTTATTTGAATAATGCAAAAGCACTATAAAATGACACATAAAAATACACTGTTCTTAGGATCAGCATTCCAATTGAGTTTTTGAGGCAGGGAGGCAGGGTGCCAATCTGAAGGGGTCAATACCAAGGGTCTCTGTAGATTGTTTTCACATGAAGTCATGGTGGCCATACTGATGTACCGATGTACCTAAAACAGAGAAACAGTGGCCATTTTGGTGTCCAAAAACAATCCTTAGGGAATTAAAGTCCATTTTTATGGAAATATTTCCTTTTGTCTCAGTAAATAAATATCACACTGGTCATGTAAGTAAAAATGACCAATATATTTTCTGAAGTGTATCACTTGATTTGTTGTGTCAGAATCAGGTGTTCAGCCTTGTGGGGTTTTTGGCCCAAGACCTGTCTCTTATCTAGAACACTGTTAGGATGACAAAATAAAGAAACCATTTCAAATTTACAATCCTTGCTGTGGGAACTGGACACCAAGGGAATTAGTCATGAGTAAAAAAGTTATGGTCATCCAGTTTTCTAAAATTAATGTTTAAAAGACTCAGGAATTTTGCCGATCACTATCCATCTTCATCCTTTTCCCAAAGACATGTTTCAATAGTTTTAGTGTGCCTGAGTACAGTAGTGTCTGACCATACAGTATTATTTATAGTGTCTTTTCTTCATCAAGTTCAGTGTGAACAAATAAGGAAAACTTAACCTTGTGATTTTGCCGAATTGTGTAGGCATTCATAACATGTATTTATTTATTTTCACTGAGAAGTCTGTAAAATGATAGATGTGTTTTTTTCCTTGACTCCTGTTGTAACCAACTTCAAGGTGTGTTTTGGTGTTTTTGTTGAAGCTATTATTGCACTCAGTTGATTCATTTAACTAACCCCCCCCCCCACCAATAATGAATATAAATACGTAGGAAGTAATACTACAAAAAAAAACCGTTTAACTGTGATACTTATTATATAAAATATGTACAGAGTAAATTTTGATAAAGCAAAAGAGTATAGAAATAAAACAACATATGTTTCAATTCTGTGTTTTGGTGTTTAGTAGCACAGATTGTTCCTGCAGCTTGTGGAAGTGATTTTCTGAACAATAATCTGCTGCCTGTGGGGAAAAAATGACCAAAACAAATTATTACACAATTTCACAAGTAATTATTGTGAATCAAAACGTAATCTTGCCTCTCTCAAATCCTTTGTTTTTTCACCCAGCTGGGTCTCAGTTTCTACCAACATTTCTCTCTTGTGTAGAACATCACTTGTCAGCTTTTCATTTTCACTTTCTAGCTAAGGTTGAAAGAGAAATCATAACACTTGGAGATCAACAATACCAGATCTTGTTAAATAAGCACAGAGAGAACAGTTATAATTAAATTAAGACGATCTCAAGACAACAGCCCTCATACCTTTTGAAGCATGTGTGTTAGTTGAGCGTTGTATGCAAGTTTGACTTGCATCATATGATCACAGAGATCTTTGCTGGGATTTCCTGAAGGTCTCCTAAAGATTATAAATTAAATTCACATTCATTTTTTCAAGGGAAGTTTCACTTGAACAATTTCTCACTCAAGAGTAAAATATATAAACAATTTATTTTTTATATGTTCACAGTGAGATCAACTCTTAATGACTGTATCTGGCAGGTACAATAACAGAATTTTTGTTTGGTTCACTGCACATCTGAAATCGATTTGGAGCCTTGATGTGGCTTTCTGGGCCATCATACAGTAATTTAGTGCACCTTGGAACCCTGCATCAACAATGCCTCGTTGCTTGACAATTATGAGGCAGAAAAAGAAATATCCCATCAATCACTCGGGCAAGTTGGTACAACGTGGTAACAGCAAAAAATAACATTTTGTCTTTTTGCAAACCCAGTGGCTCATCAATGATACAAATTCCATGACTTTTGATTGATTGGTGGGATTTATAGCTTCACTGACTCGGCAGATTTCCCCAACATTCTTTAGTGGCCTTGAAGAAAAAGTGTCTTTTTCCTGGCGATGACAACCCTGGTTAGTTGGGTTCAAAAAGCAAATAATGTTTTAATTTATGGTACAGGAACTCAGAGATATTACCAAGCAGGCTGCAAGTTTGCTTTGCCAGAGTCTTCAACAATGCAGTCAAGCTCATTGAAGAAATATACCAGATCTTCTTGTTTTATCATCAAGTCAATTTCTTTCTGTGGGAAGAAATTTAAAATGCTCTTTATCATTCATCAGTAACAAGGCCTTTTTAAAGGCCAGTGGTGTAACTTAGTAATGATGGTGATGGTTCAATGCACCTGTGAGAAAGATGACAATCATGCTAGTTGCCTGGCAACAAGCCAAGGGACAACTGAAATGGAAATCAGAGTCCCAAGCAAGAATCAAACCTACGACCTCTGTATCAGCAGCTGAATGCTCTATCCACTGAGCTACAAGTACTCCTAGTAAGCTAGCTAGTTTATGTAGGTTCTTAGACCTTCTTATACGAAGAGTCCCCAAATGGTCTATGGGCTTGACAATGTAATGTAGGCCAATGGGTGATTCAACCAGTTTAATTTCAGCCAGTGGGTGATTGAACCAGTTTAATCCCTCTGCACATTGATAATTTTATCTTCATTGTGGCACAAAGAACAATCTTACCAGAATCCCATTTTTGATCCAGCATGGGGTTTGAATCCATGACCTTCTGCACAGCAATTTGACGCAGAAGGTCATGGCCATGGGCCAAAAGCCCAGGGCACAGACGTTCAAGGCACAAATAACCTTAATCTAGGTTACTTACATGTAGCTACCCTGGAAACCTGTAGGAGTTAATTCACCTTTAACTCCCAATAGTGCCACTTGTAGATTTTACTCTGGCTAACACCAGACGATTTTACTCGCCACTGGGGGACATCTCGGGGACTAATAAACTAAAAGGGTTAATCCAGGAATAGTGCTAATCAGGGTTTGATGCCTAGGCCTCCATGTACGTTGGCAATGGGGCACTCAACTTTATTTGTACCTCAATATTGCTCTGTAGCTGCTGCATCAATTGTTCAACAATATTTTTAAATTCAAGAGGATGTTTTTCTCTTATGCAAGTGAAGCAGCTATTAAACTTCTCCAGGCTACAAAACAAGTTAAAACAAAACAACAGTCATAAACAAGAATAATGAGAAGAAGCACTGCAAAGAGAATCGAAAAAGTTTCCAAAATTTGCAACTTTATAATTAGTAAATCTAGTTCCATATCTATCCCTCTCGTTGGCCAATAAACCGTTTCTTGGAGGTTAGAACTGAAAAAAAAAATTAATGTTCGGAGTATCATGTTTGGCTTCAAAGCTAAAGGTCAAGTGGCCGCTGTGTCAACTAGGACTGCCTGTAACATCCATTAAAATGTCTCACCTTCCAGCGGCCATTATTTTATCCAAACATTTCTTCATTACTTTTCTAAAGGATTCCATTCGTCTTCCTTCGTTTTCATCCTGTTTTTCAACGGACCCAATCTCTTTTACTAACGAAGAATTTGAGATCGTCTCCTCCATGCTAGCCGCCATTTTGAAAATGCGCGCTGTCAATTTCAATTTCTCAACCCAGGCTCTCAGCCCGTAAGAGAAGGGAGGAGTGGAAGGGGAAAGTCTTTTTATTTTGGCCCCTCTTTCAGGTTCCTTTGGAACATCTCCGCAGGAAAAAGTTTATTCTTTGCAACATCCACCAAGGAAAAAAAATCCTGATCTTTTGTTCGTAAAACTGCGAAACGCACTGACTTATAAAACACGAAAAAATTAACCGAGTGATCTTCACCCACAGTACCCTGCAGGTTAGGTATGCTTTTCCCGGTTATAGTACTTAACATAAGTGCAAACATGGAAGACTCTGGACGGGACGGTAGTATTTTTTGACAGGTAGATAGTATAAAAACGTTTAATCTTTTTTTTTTTGCTTTATGTCATGTTTGGTTTCTTTTTATCTTGAGCGTTGAAAGGATCTTTGTACACTTCACCCATGCCACACAGCTTTAATTTTGCGGACGATAGAACCGCAAACTTAACACTGGCTGAATTTTTGGCTAATGAGAAACTCACGGGTGGCAAAGAAGAACGAAAGAGCGTAAACCCCATTCTTCGTTTCTCTATAAACTTTAACCACTGATTTGTATTTGAAATTGAGCTTGTATTTAGTTGGGTCTCCATGCTGACTCAAAAGTCAAAGTCAAATCTCTGTTACATGTAAGTTCATTTTAAAATAAACAAACATTTTTTGGGGAAGCCTCTGCCGCTGATTTTTGCACCATATCATTTGGCATTCCACGGGGATCCATTTTGGGTCCATTAGTTTTCATTACAAGCTCATTTATGAGTGATTTACATGATGCAGTACTTAACCCTTTAACTCCCAACAGTAACTTTATAGATTTTACTCAGGCTAACTTCAGATGATTTTACTCGTCACTGGAGTACCCCTCGGGCAGGAAAAGAATTGAAGCAGTTTGCTGGGGGCATTTGATCATTTGGCATTTTTTTTCTTGAAATCAAATGCATGCTTGACAAAGACATAAACAGTTGTAATTTGAGTAATTTAAGGCCACAAAACAACAGCATCAGTGCAAATGCTAAATAAATTAAGATCCCCCTGTTATCCAAAATGTGATACGCTGTATGATGGCGATGGTTTCCTGTTCTTGAAAAAGGTATTTTGTTCTGGAGTTCTCCTCACAGGAGTCGATGCCTATGACCCTCCAATTACTAGTTTAGATGCTCTGCCACTCAGAGCTACTGGAGGCTTGTGGGAGCCGGGCCATTTAACCTATTCTTGTTAACCATTTATGCCAACAAAGTTTTAGAAACTGATTTTACTATAAAAGTTAACGTTAAAAAACAATGTTTCGACCGTTTGACGGTCATTTTCAAGCTGAAAGATAAAATTAAGCATGCGCTTAAATATATACAATCAATTATAAGAATGCTAATGAAATACTGACTAAAACTCTTAAATATTTACACAGAAACAGTACAAGAAAATTGTGGCAAGAAAGATAAAAGAAAATGCTAAGGCAATGGAGACGATATTAAAAGTGAAATAATTAAGTAAATAACTGCGTGGATTGAATCTGTGTTCAGTTTTGGTTTAAGTTTTCAAAAATCAAACAATCGAGTTTACTCTGACATTTTCTCAAAATCTTGAAATTTCTTTCGATGGTCTCTGGATCATTTTCATGCTCATCCTTTACGTGGAGTTTTAGTCAGTATCTCATTAGCATTCTTATAATAATTTTGTATGTATTTAAGCCAATGCTAAATTTTATCTTTCAACCTGAAAATGACTGTCGAATGGTAGAAACGTCGTTTTTTAACGTTAACTTCATAGTAAAATAACCATTTGTGAATGAGGAAATTAGCTTGTCTACCTTATTTTCTTACCTAATTATTGGTTATTTTCTGTTTGTTTAGGTACAATACTTTTATGGAACTGTAAAGCCTTGATCGATGAGATTGCTTTTTTCCTTGGGCAAATGTTGCAGATTTTAATATATTTGAGAAAAGAAGCTGTCAAGATGACGCCTGATAGCGTTAAAGGAATTTCGTACTCAATACGGAAAGTATTTAAAACTGGTGCAAAGAATCAGGCAGTTCCAGTCCATGGGTTTGTTTTTGATCTGGATGGCACTCTTACTCTGCCAGTACTAGACTTTGCCAAGTTGCGCCATAAACTTCAGTGCCCCAGAGGTGTAGACATTCTGAGTTTCTGTAATGCAAAGTCAGGCGAGGATAAAGACAAAGCTTTTCAGGTGGTTGAAGAATTTGAAGAGGAAGGAAGACGGAACACAAAGTTACAACCTGGTGTCTGTGAACTGCTTAAGTTCTTGGCCCAGAGTGGATTGAAAAGAGCTCTTATCACAAGAAACCTGCAGCCTTCTGTGGACCAGTTTTTGGATTTGTTGGGTGATCCTGGTAATTATGGTGGACCATTGACTCATGTAAGTACTTTTTGTTAGACTGCAAGCAGTTGTTTGAAAGCAGTCCAGCCAAGAATACCAGTGCTACAAACTGAGCCATTTTTGTGTATGATAAAGCCCTTGAAATAAGTCAGAATATGATTCTTTGCTTTGTTTTTTGGCCTATCAAAACCTTACTTCCTTAAAGTTGTGATGTCAGGGATCTAAGTATAAGTAAGGAGCCAGTGGCAAGTAGCACCTGTCTACTCTAGGTGAAGATGGCCACCTGTTCTTTGCCCACAGGACCTCACTGCAGCTCTCCTCCTGACTGTCAAACAGCTTTCTATGATGATTTTGAGGCCACCTATTGAAGGTTTTTAGTGAAAACCCTATGATGTGTTCATTTGGTACTCTTCATTGGGCCCTTTGACTTGTGCTTGTGAACTCACAGGCTGCTAATTTCTTCAATTTTATTCTTCTTTCAAAGTCTCTCACACGTGATTTCACCCCTCCAAAACCTGACCCTGCTTCCCTCCTGTACATTTGCGAGCAATGGGGAGTGCACCCCAGGAATGTAGTTATGGTCGGTGATCACCTCCATGACATACAGTGTGGAAAAGATGCTGGCTCAGGTACAAGCATTCCCTCTTTAAGTTCTATGAGTGTCAATATTCAATTTATGGATGGTTTTCACGGTCACTCAACAAAATAATTTGAAACCGTTCAATGAATAAAGCCAAGAAATTGAAGTGTTGTAGAAGACAAATATGTAAACTACCTCTTCAATTCTCAGGTCTCTCCGGTACATCGTTTCCGAGTTATTTGCCGAAGCATTTTACACAACTTAATAGAGTTTTGTATGGAGCCGCCATGTTGGTGGACCTCCGTGGTCCACCAACATGGCGGCTGGTAGTCAACAAAAACATCTGGAGTTCTCTTTTCGATGAAAGTGCTTACTTTTGTTCATGGGATAAAATACATGTGTATGAGCACAGCCCCTAATGTACTTGAAACGTTTAAACTGCTGAGAATCATAGGGAGAGACTTTTTTTTTCAACCAAACATCCTTGTATCATGGTGTCATGCAAGATGACAATTCGGAAATTCAAAATACTGTATTTTTGAAACGAAGGAAGTTACGGAACTGGAAACTTGTACAAGTATTTATTTCTAGGTCATCTTCAACCTCGTAGAGAAATATTCAGAAGGCCTCGTGATTATGATTTTACAATTTGATGAAGTCACTATGAAAACCATCTATACAGTTATTCAGACTTACAAACAATGCTCAGTTGGTAGAAGGTGGCCCTGATAATACCGACTGCCACGGGTTCAAATCCTGTTGAAGGCAAAAGCCTTCAAATAATTTGCATACACAACTGCACTTTAGTCATTAAGTCATTCATATGTCATTAAGCCAGACTGTGTCAGGTGTTTGAAGGGGAGGGGGAAGACGGAATTTGGATTCCTTCTCTCCAAATTCCCCTTTCACAAAATATGTCCGCTTCCCCTTTGAATGTCTTCCACACTGGCTATTAAAGGCAATTGGCCTAACAAATACAGTATGGGTGCAGCTCAAAATAATGTTGTAGTTACTGGTCCAAACATTTTAACAGCTGATGATGAGCATGGAAGTCATCCCTCAAGGTTGACTCTTGTTGATACATGACTCCTAGTTCTACTTTAGCTAATTGTGGTATCGTAAGCCTAACATGCAGCTGATTATGCGATTGATCAGTCCATCAACCAGATTGGTTAAAAACAGTCACATGGCCTTGAATGAGGAGGACTTGATGATAAAGGTTTCCTATGTCTGTTTCAGTGACAGTACTACTGAATGATTCTAAAAATGGACATTTCAAGAAACACGCAGACTTCAATGTGGACTCACTGGATGCGATTATCAGTTTGATTACCTCAAAAGAAATGTTTTCTGTGGACAGGGAAGATGCAAGCAAAGACCTGTGACAGACTGGAGTCGGAGCTCGGCATTGGTTATAATACAGTACTGGTATTTCCAGTGCTAGTGGATGTCAATACCAGTGTTATGGTATCAACGAATGGAATACGTGTTAATGAATAAGGTTTTTGATGAATAAGAAGTTATGTAATTTCCAGAGCGGATGTAAAGGTTCATATAGCATGCGTTCCCGCATTAATATATTGTAAGTTAGTAGTTATTGAGTAAGATTAAAGTTTTCGGTCGGCCGTTTTATCTGCGGATCATTTCTTGCGTACGGTCACAAAAAGCCGCAGGCCAATCTTGTGACTGGTTGAACAAAGCGTAATTTAGGAGAGGATAGGACGTCAATAGCAGGAATATAGAGAAATTTAGAAAGAATGGTTTTGTTTTGATTTTTTTAGTTGTTTGTTTGTTTTTTCTTTTTTTGTCCTTTTTCTTTCTTTCTTTCTTTTCTTCACTACGGATACAAAATTACAATCAAACTCATACTGAAATGTCTAGCGGAAGTGTTAAAAGACAGTGTTCGGTCATAATTTCGTGTCATCGTTTCTTGTCCAGCAACGTTGGCCGTTTTCATACTAGAGACGCATAATCCATCTGGGACGAATTTGAGCAAACATTTTTAAAGACGCGCACAACATAGATTACATATGCGTCTGGAAGAATATATTCGACTTATTGCGTCCTTACGGCACCTGAAGTAAGCGGATCGAACTTGGCTCAGGTGGCAATGAGAGCTGGCTCGTTTATTGACAGAGGCAAAGCGCAAGATTGATAAACCACGCTGGCAGTACGCTTAACTTTCTTTTACCCCTGCTAATGTGCAAATGCTCAAAACGAACGTAGATCCTGGCATTGTGTTCTAAGCTTCCTTTAGTCCCATAGTCGGTTGGTTTAGTCGCGTGCCTGAGTTTCTGACTGAATATTCCCTGGAAAAGAATTGAACAAATGCATGATAAAATTCAAAATCCTATCGAGGTTTGTTTAGTGAATTGGAAGGTTAGTCCCTTTCTAGTTGTGCCCGTACCCGCCCGGCCCTCTTGGTTAACCACCTGGAACGACCCCCCTATTTTTTTCGGATGGCAAATTCCCGAGGGTAGGGGTACTTCAAGGAAAATGTCCTGCGGTGGGGAGCAGGGGCGAAGGCAACGAGAACGCCAGAAACAACGGGGCAGAATGTGGAAAAGCTATTGTGTCACACGAGCGGCATGCAGTTTAGTAGCCTTTTTTTGCCGTCGTCTGCAAACTGAACAACTTGACGAGACCAAATATAAGGTTTCCCACAAAATCGTCCATTTTTGTTTCTCGAATCCACAACCAATGTGCGTGTCAAAAGCCCGGGGTGAGCAAATGCCCGACCCCGAGAAAGGCTCGCAAGTGCCCCGCAGTTGCGTGGGGGATGGGTGCAGCTGGAACTGACTGATGCATAAAAATCGGTCAGTATAATCCTTTACCTGTATCTTCAGTTCCCAATTCATAAATTTTTCTGAGCTAATTTTCGGTATTTACAATCAAATTCACAAGTAATTTGAAGTTTTTAACACGCTTTGTTTGGAACTTGATAGAGAAAACCTGTTATTGGAACCTGTGGCTATAGAAGGGGATCCTGTGGTAACAGTTCTCACTGTACTCAAAGCAAAATTGGCCATTTTCTAGTTCAAGTCAGTCTCTTTATCAAAGCGAGTCCAAGTGCGAAAGTGATTAGTTTCACTTTGCATATGAATGAAAACTGATTTCCAAAACAAAAACTTCGCACTCGAACTCGCTTTAAAAAAGAGGCTGAAATGATCTCGGAATTTCCTCAGGGGCACCCACCGAGAAACTTCGGTGAAATATCTGTTCGGCAGAGTCTACCCGTTCTAAGACTTACGGATTCTACATTGACAAAAATCTATTGATTTCTTAACTAAAACATAAAAAAGATTCGCAACCAGGGAAATCGAGGGGAAAATAGTCCCTCACACTTTCGGAAGGGGTATTTTTGCAATTTTTGGCTGTTAAAAAGGTTACCTCGCATTTTCGACGAAGCAAATAGTTCGCTGAAAAGTTTTTCAAAGGAAACGCTCAGCTAGCAATTTCTGAAATGAAAATTTCATTCCCTAAAAATTTCGGGCACTTCAATTTTCAGCTAAGAAATCCGAACAGATCCAATTATTCTAGCTGATAAAAACATGTCTTTAAACAGTCTTTAAAAGTTACAAGGAGCCTAGAAATATCCTTATAAGTTTTTTTTGCTCAGTTTGCTCGTTGGGTGCCCCTGTTTCCTATTATGACAAAGAAGAAGAACAGAGTTAAAGAGACCCAATCCAGGCTACGATAGACAAGCTTGCAGAGCTTTCGGACTTGTTAGCAACATTCAGGCCTCTTGCAATGTCACCCTGTGGCGCAATTTAGTAATCCAAAAACAAGGGAAAAAAGTGATTAGAATGATTATGTCGCAGAGCAACGTTTTAAAATTTGAGAGCAACCTTTTAAATGCTGAGCAACTTTTGGGAATATTTTTCAGCAGCTTTTTATTCCGCCAAAGGTCTGTCCCTAAAACCAGCGCGTCTTGGATTGGTGGGGTATTCAGCAGTTTATCTCCAGAACCTTTTCGGCGTTCGGCGTTTTCGCCCCTAGTTTCCCACCCCGAGACCTTCTTGGCGTATGAGGTACCGCTCTCGTGACCCTTATTTGGGATGTGGTCCCGTATTTGGGGATGGCATGACCCATCTTCCCTATTTGGAGAATTAAATTGCGCGCCGTTCTGCACGCTTCGGGGGTACCAATGAGATCACGAGATTCCACACATCAGCGAGACTCTAGAAAACACGTTCGACAGGACAGGGTGAAAAAAAAATATCTGATACGAGGAAAATTTTATTCCGCTTTGAAAACAACTCGAAAAGAAACGACTACGGAGATACTATTCGCATCATATCTTCTCTGTTGGTAGTACAGTCCCTCAATTCAAGATTGTCGGTCGAGTTTGTTTTGACAAGAAAACGCAGTAATCGAACAAAGACATTACCCAAAAACATCATGCCTTGGTGGCGGAATTCTGCAACGAAACTTTGCTGCGAGCACGCTGCCGTGTAATGTTGTCGACCTCCCTGTCGTTTACGAGGGGAATAGATTAAAGGAAAGTGGACTCTTCCTGTGTGGTGGATAATTCAATGGGTCGAAGAAATGTCAAACATAATGTAAGTCTCGCATACAAATATTGTATGATGGAGGATGTTCGAATCTGCAATGTTGACACGGGGAATCGCTCCGAAACCGGGCGGTTTCAGTCTTTCTAACGCCTTTTGTTTTGTTTTTTCCATTTTTAGACGGCGTCTTTGGGGAAGGTTTTCTTCGCTGGTGCTTTGAGTGGAACTTGTTCTACGTTCCTGTTCCAACCGTTTGATTTGGTTAAAACTCGGTTGCAAATGGAAAGGCTAGATTTGGCACCTGCTGCGAGACTGAAAATAGGGTACGGGTTAAGTTTGATTTGGCATTTAAGGAATCCACGGATGCATCTGTTTCAATCAATCAATCAATCACCTAAATAACTTGTCAAACTTTTAGCACACCGCAAGTAATCCTAAATGGCACACTAATCGGGGACACTTAGTATACCTTAGGATATATAATAATCGAGGATTATAAGTGGGTCTTGGATAAAGCGTTTAACTGGAAGCCGATTGTCCATTGTGCAATTGTATATACCCGGTATATTTAGTAGAAATCCACTCATATACTCTCACGAATCCTGTAATCTGATTGGCTCACTACTCGCTATCAATTGCCAGCGAAACAGTGGCAGCTTCAAATCCTAAAATCAAGAAGAATTGGAATGAATTCAAAGGTAGTTCATGAGTGGATTTCTACTAAAACAATTAGACTACTCATTCTCATTTTCTGTGAGTGAAATGGTCAACTTGCTGCTACTTGCCTCAGCTCGATTTGACGATAAGTGACACAGGTGTCTATCACCTAACCTGTGGTCAGGCGTTCTTTTTGGCAGGCGGTGGAGAAGGAGGCAACATAATTATAGAGAATATAGGGAGAGGACATGTTCTCAGCTGGCTAGCTATCAGCTTGCGTGCCACTTTTTTGTTCTTGCCAAAATTTGACGTCATCGGTGATCTATTGCTGAACAGACACATGGCAACACGGAATCCATTTGTTAAATATATATATACACACATGTGTATAAATCTATAAATTCTAAGAATTTTTAAGATAAAGTAAGTTAAATTGACACTAAAATACGTAATGACAAAATAGCATGAATCGGGCAAGGAGATTTACACTGCAATTCATGAAGCACAAAAAAAATAACATCTTGGAGGACAGACCCTATTAGTTCAGTCAAATTTGTTTTATTATATCGTTCTTCATTGAAGGTCAGAAGAAAGTCAGAGCTCCTCAAATTATAATTATTTCTATTAAGTATGAATAAATCTAATGTTTTTCAGCAAGAGCTTATTTTTGACCTTGAAATTGTCATTTTCTCTCTGACTAATGATTGGCTGTACATGGAGCTCCTCTCATGATAAACTGCCTTCAACCCTCTCGTTAATCCTTTGTAACTTTTCACTGTTACTGTTACTGGTTACTTGTTTTCTAGTTTAAAAGCAACTTTATTATCTCCAGATTATATTATCCCGCTTTTGCAGGGGTAGCAATGGTATGTTGTACACCTTTTACTCTGTGGCCCGCAAGGAACATGTAATTGGTCTTTGGAGAGGTCTAGTTCCTGTAAGTACAATTCATAGCTTCAATGACAAAAATATGTATTCAGTCACTAGTGCCTCCTAAAGCTCTTCTCTCTGTGCTGAAGTTATACGTACTTTAGTTTGTCTCTCCGAGGCAAATTGTACTTTGCCCTTTCACACATCATCCCATTGTCAAGTTTAAACAGTGACAGGAAATCAAGAATGCAAGATTGTGTAGACTTTATGCAAAGTTCTAATTAAGAAATTGATCAAGTCTGACTAAGGTGGTGATTGCATGACACTGGTACAAGGCTGGACCAGTACATGTTCAGACTGGATACAAAACCTTTATCCGTTTACGCAAGACTGGTAACAAAATCAGCTACCAGTAAGACCAGCATGACTCATTCCAGTCACTGGGGTAATACAAAACACTCAGACCAGTGTGCCGGTTTCCTGACGTAACCACAAAAAAAATCCCACCCTGGTACATGATTTCGCTCAAGAAACAGTGAAACACTGCTTTGGCATGTGCAAAAATCACCAGTTTTCAAGTGGTGGCACTTTTGCCTCGCGGTTTTCTCTGCCACTCGAGTTATGTATATGCATCTTTCCTACTGGACCCATACTAATGGACAATTTCATATGTTAAACTTGATATTAATTTTCATTTTTTTCTCTCCACTCCTTCTGAAATTTCTGCTCTTGCATTTCCCATTTCAGTCGCTATCAAGATGTGTCCCAGGAATAGGAATGTACTTCTGTACCCTTCATGGCTTGACACAGAACTTTGGCAGGTGTGGCCATTGATTTCATTGTTTAATAGGTGTACATGTGTGGATTCTGAGAAGATCATTGGCAACTACACTGTAACTTAACAGTTTAGGTTAGAGAATCTTTCAATAAGATGTGCAAGCAGATTTTCTCTTAAAACGTTTTCAACCGTGTTTGTCTTGGGCAAAGCTCTGTCGGGATTCTATACATATCTCACAGTTAAATTATGATTGCATATTGCATGATATTTCAGTGGAAATCAGAATGTTTTGAGTTATCCAGGGTAGAGTCACTATGAAAATTACATTGAGGAGGAGAGAAAGTAACGTCTTCAAGGCAGCTTAAAGTTAATGTTTGTCATCTGTATTTCCCTTTTCACCTTCAGTGATGTTTTGGAAAGTTTCGCTAAGGTTTCAGATGGAGAAACTCTATTGTTAACATTACCCTGTCTTATGAATAAAACAATAATATTATTCTATTATCAGTGACTAATTTATTCAATCCAATATGGTTTCTACTTTTGTCTTGAGTGGTGTGGGAGTCAAGGAAGTACTTAGAAATGTGCAGTAAATAGTGCATTGTTCAAATTGTTTTCTGTTTTGCAACAAATCTTCAACCTACTGGTTCTGCCTATTGCACTATTCACACACACACACACACAGTGATTTTCAATCAGTGTAGTGAAACCAAAAGCAAAGTAATGACAGGGCCAATCACTTCTGTGGGAAACGTACCCTTCAGCCAATCACAAATCAAGGTAATTCATGACTTGGTTTTACCAGCCAATCAAAATGCAAACCCAGGGAATGTAGTCGGTGCCAATAGGGGGGAAAGCTAGAGTGACCATCGGTTTTAATTTTGCATTTGATTGAAATTTAAAGAAAACGACAAACCTTTTAAGTTTGTAATACATGTTTCGACAGAAACTTCTGTCATCTTCAGTTAATTAAGGTACAATTAAGCGTTAGAAGTTGAATTTATACGTAGGAAAAAATGCTAATTATGCTAGTAACAACAGAATGTGGGTAAAATGTGACAATGTGTGAATTAAAAGGATAGTTTTAGGTTTACATGATGTAATTGTTGATTCAAAGAAGGTTGTTCTCTTTGAATATGAATAGCCTCTTTTATCTTAAGCTGCATTTGATTGGTTTGAAAGTTGACACAAGTATTTTGATCCAATCGTAGAGCAAAGCAAAAGCAAAGCTATCTCTTGACTTTCAACGCTCAATTGAAAACTGCTCCATTGGAAGGCAGATAGCTTTTGGGGTTCATGTTTTTTTTAAAGTGTGTGTTGCTTTAGTTTCTTCCAATGACTTCACATTGGTACACCTGTTGTCTGCTGTAGTAATGAACCATCTATGGGCGAGTCTGTGCTGATGGGAGCTTGTGCAAGAACGATAGTGGGAGTGACATTGCTACCTGTCACTGTACTAAAGGCAAGATATGAGGTAATTGCACAATGGGTTAACAAGGAGCTGTAGTGGGATTAAGCCTTGATTGAAACCTGCTAAAAAGGATTGTATTTGCAGTGAGTAAGTACAATCTAAGCTACAGCCTTTCTTCTGTTAGTAACAAGTCTGGTGACATGAATGTTTGTGCACAGATCACAGTGTGAATAGTAAGAATAATAAGAGGAGCAGTTGTTGAGTTCCTTACAGCTTTTTCATATTAATTTTCTTAATTCTGTCCTCTGAATTCTGAAGTTATAATTTTTTCGGCAAACTGCTGGTGAATTGTTGGCCAACAGCCAGCTGATGGTTTTATCTACAGCCAGCCAATAGTCAACCGGGGAGCTGGTTGAGTATCTTTGTTTTTTCACACTTGCAGAGTGGTGTTTTCAAGTACAATAGCATGTCTGATGCACTTATATCAATCTGGAAGAATGAAGGAGGCAAAGGTGATCACAAAACTGAAGAAAAATCTTTTGATCATAAGTGGAAGGGACCAAAGGGAATGTGTATCCATGCATATCTGTGTTGGTACCTGAGGGTCAAACAGTACAGCTGTTATTAGCAGTCACTTCTCGTGTTTGTATAAAATGAAATTCTGTTATGATTCGTTTCATACATCATTTCATTCATTTAAAACTCTGTTGTATTTATTTTATTCAATACAGCATTTAAAAGGGGGGACTGAGTTACAGTTCATTTTTGTTGTAGGCCTGTACAGTGGGATGTTGGCAACGGTGGCACGGGATGCCCCCTTTTCAGGCCTTTATTTAATGTTCTATACCAGAATGAAGGGACTTGCAAAGAATGGTAAGAGTTAGTGGCAATGCAACATTACATTATTTCATTCGTACTTCATAAAATTTAATGTTGGTGGCAAACTAACATCACCTTCCAGACCCTGTGTTGCTAATTTGACCCTTTGCTGCTCAAGGGCTACGCCAGTGATGAGTAAACTCGGCTGGCATTAGCCAGAGTAAAATCCATAAGTGGCACTCTTGGGTGTTTATTCCAGCCCTTTTCCAGGATAGGAATTTCAGAATAAGGGGAATAAGGTTTTCCAAAGGAATGCCTGGGTATTAAACAGGATGATTTTCACACAGGTGGCCTGAGAACAACTACACAGAATAGTCTGAATCCAACGTTGGTTTGACATTTTTTGCATGCTGCACACAACTTTTTGAAAATGAGTGCATATTGTGAAAAAATGATGGTTGTACTCTCTTCATGCTCCTCATTCTGCATGTACAGCAGAATGAACAGAGTGCTATTCCATTCATACCAAAAATGGATTACCGAGGTAAAAGAACAGGATCACCAATTATTCTCTGTATTCCTATACCTGGATAGTGCCAAAACATTGCACCCTAAGTCAATTAATTTTCTCCTTTGCTTGCAGCTCTTAGGACACCTGAACTGAACCCAGTTGAAACATTTGTCTGTGGTGCATGGGCTGGTATTTTGGCCTCGGTGCTTACTCAGCCAGCAGATGTAGTGAAGACAAGGCTCCAGTTGTATCCACACAAGTACACTGGCAGTGGTGCTGCTATCTTATCCATTCTAAAGGTGATTTGTCACTTTGCAGATCGAGGTCAGATATATTTCAAATACTGGAAGTAATTGGACGCTACTATTATAGTTAAGCACTGACATGAAGTTTGCAACTGAAAATGATGTTTATTGGTATGTTTATATTATTTCCTTTGCCAGACAAATGGAGTGACTGGGCTTTTCCAGGGAATAGTTCCTCGTACACTTAGGAGAACACTTATGGCAGCTTTGTCATGGACAGTTTATGAACAGGTATTTGTTGTTGTCAGTTTAATAGTGAACCTTGATTGCAAAGAAACAGCTACATCCTCATAATTATGTTTTTCTAAAGAAGAACAGTAGCAGATTTTCCAAGAAATAGCCCTTCAACAAGACAGTAATTGGTAGCAAATGAGATAAAATACTCAAGATTATCTGGTCTAGCAGTGTCTAAAAATGAGCCTTTGTTGTGTTTCCCTGTTTTCTTACCTAGTATCAAAATGGTGTTAATCTGATTGGAGGACCAGCTGTAGCTGTTTTTACTTCCTTTTGCAGTGTCAGTGACGTTTTAACTGTTGGTTTACATTGTTCTACCTTTCTTAACAGATTTCAAGGGAGTTTGGCTTAAGTTAATAAAGGGCAAGAAACTTGCATAGCTGTGTGACAAAAATTCGGTAGCAGAGTTCCATATACATGCTGCCATGAAAACTGTCTTCAGCAACATCAGGAGAGCACATAAATTTGTGGAAAAAAAGCTGTCAGGGATACTGGGCAACATTGCAGAATGATGTCTGCATGGGCAAATGCAAGAAAGACTCCCCAGGACTTTTAATCTTTGTACTTGTTCTTGGACACTAAACAGAGAGGAAACTCATTCACTTGAGAAGTGAAGATGATTGGGAACCAAGTGATGCCCTTGTTGTAGATTTCCCCAGTTAAGGGGGGTCTTATGTCCTTCGTGGGACAAAAACAATTGGTCCGAGAGTAAAAATGGCAGGATAAAAAATT